>JAZKJV010001462.1:2150470-2474403 GCA_037367405.1 Ottelia alismoides | reverse complement strand
TGAAAAGACGATTCCGCCTCCCAAGGTTGCACCGGATCCTCTAGGCGATCCTCCTCGGTCCGCGGTTCCTCGTAAGAAGACAAGAAAAGAGATGGTTAGAAATCTCACAAATATATATCAAAAACAAGAGAGATAAGGCAAGCAATAATGTAGACAAACAAACACAATCAATAAAAAATGAGACCTATACGTTGTTGCTCCCCGGCAACAGCACCATTTGATTTAGCCAAATTTCTGCGGTCTTAAGTTCCACACAAAGAGGGAACTCAGTCGAAGTGTCGACCACTCAGAAATCCAACTAAAATCAACAATGAACCCACACAACATAAGTCAAGCAACGAAGAATAAGAGTGGAGTCAAATTTATTTTTAACTCTACAAACAAGATGTATAGATGCAAGTACGTAGAGAGTTCGAACACAAGGAGCAAGGCAGGATAGATCAAGCTAAGTACAAAATGTGATGTGATTGTGATCAATGTCTACACTATGCAATGCCAATGTTTTGTGGGTTTTTAGTTTTATATTTTTTAATTTTATTTTTAATTTTTAATTTTGTATTTTGGTTTTCTTTTTACTGATTTTGTATTTTCTTTTTATATTTTATATTTTTTTATTTTCTTTTTCAATATAGGAATATATATACAATATAGGGAAAGAGAGGATAATGCATTTATAAAAATAGGTAAAAGTGCTCAAAATCAGGGAACAAAAGATTTTTGGTCTTTTATAATTTTTTTACTGTTTTTATGATTTTTGGGGATTTTTCAAATTCTTTTTGGTATTTTTAAAAATTGAAATACAAGAAAATAATGAATTGGAATTCTGGCCGAAATCAAAATGGGAATAAAAAATATCAAACAGAATCAAAATTTTCCCAAATTAATTTTAAAATAAAGATAATAGAATAAGGAAGTACAGGACCAGAGTTTATATTTTTAGGAATTTTCTTTGATTTTTTTGAAGTTTGTAAGTGTTTTCTAATTTTTAAGGTTTTTACTTTAAATTTTTCAGTGGTTTTTGGACTGACACTAAAATATGATACGACAAGCAAAATATAATTTTTTTGGAATTTTTCAAATCGTTTTTATAATTTTTATGGATTTTCTAATGCAAACAGTAGGAAAAATGCATGTTTTTGATTTTTAATAAATATGAAAATGCAACAAAAATGTAATGCAAAAATGTGGCGTGAATGGGCAAGTAAACAGGAGCCTATGCTATTTTTTTATAAATTTTTCGAATTAAAATGATGCTCCAAATAAATAAGACAAGCACACAAAAATAACTAAGCCTGGTAGGGGTATAAGTGCAAATATCAAAATATCCAGGGGCAAACTTGTAATTTTTCAACAAAATAGATAACTAAAGAAGATATTCAATAGACCAAACACAAATATCCAGACCCGCAAGGGTACCTCAGCAAATAACCCACCAGGGCGTGTGACTGGCACGCGCCTGGGAGGGACTTGTTCGCAATATCAAAAACTAAGGGGTCCTTTATGCAACAATCCCAAAACGTTTACATGTGATATGGAAGTTTTAGCACTTAATGGAAATAACAATACCCTCGAGGGTCCCTCTGCAAAATGCCCCGTCCCCTCACGCGCACTAGCACATGAGGTGACGTGGCGAAGGACCTAAGCGTAAATGCAGAAAAGGACATGGGCCTTAATGTAAAGATTACAAAAAAATATAAACTACAGATGAATGTTTGGGTGCTAAATAATAAATACAAAAACTTGTGAGGGTTAAGTTGCAAATACCCTCTCCTTCGCGTGATCGAACGGTGGGATCTATCCCTCTTTGCCACGTGTCGAGCTGCTGTTGCGCGATGCCGGTTCGCGAGTGGAGGGCTGAGATTAGATCTCGGTGCTAGATCTGACGATGCTGGTGGTCCGCAATCCGACGGTGGCTGCTCTGCAGGAAGATTAAGGGCTGATCGGACGGCATGGGATGTTCGACGAGGAACAGGGAAGAACTCGTCGCGAGGCGAGTTTTCCCCGCCCAGATCTCCTTCCTCTGCCGTTCACCAGCGAGGTCGGAGGAGCAGAGGTCCTCCAGGTACCTCAGCCGGCCTTCAAAATCACCCCCAGATGTACGCTGTGGCTCTTGGACCTGCAAAAACAAGTGACACCGTTGAGGGAAAAATGCCTCGACGGTTTGCGAAGCGAATGGTGGTTGGGTGACGGCGAAAGCGAGGTTGGTAGTCGTGGCCAGAGGAGCGCTCCGGCGAGGGTGAGATCGTGCGATTCGGTCGATGAAACGTGGTGATTAAAGATGGCTATGGTATCCTAGGATTACAGTGCATAAAAAGGAACGGAAAAGTAGAGAGATAAACACCTCAAGGGCCAGAGGCCCGAGGTTAAAATACCTCTACGGCTGGGTATCGCCGGAGGTGGTGGAACGCCCAGATCCACATTGCTCCGCCTCCTTGTAAAGCTAAACCTGAAGCTGTCACCTCCCGGACTCAATTGAGAGCGAAAGGGGCAAGAGAGGGACCTAGAATGGGGTTTAATTTTCAAATGAAAATCGGAGGAGGCCTATATGAGGTTTGACTCCGCGATTGGAGCGCTCCAAAGGACGAGGCATTTCGACAGAATCTTTGATCCATTGCACGAGGATGCACATGGGCGTGTATACTGGATGGTCAAGGAACGATGTTGCAGAAGGATGCAACACCAAAGAATGAAAGGTTTGGCCTCAATAAATCCGCAAAAAGCAGACAAAAACGAGGTTGGCGCAGGGCTAGAGGAGTAGGTCAGACAGTTGACCGGGGGTCAATTGTCAGACCTTCCTGGTTGGTCCACGTGGACCAACCGGGAAAAATCCCCACGAAATGATTCAAAAATTATTTAAAAATAGTAATTTTCTTGATTAATTTTAGGTTATTAAATAAAAGTATTTATTATTTTATGAGGTATTTTATTCTGATTTTTCATTATTTTTATGAGGTATATTTTTACAAGTTTACTTTTATGCCCTTTATCGGTATAATATCTATATATTTTATTCTTTTATTTTTATTTTGTGATTTTAATTTGTTTATTTTTATGTATTATTTTATAAAATCATGAAATACTTTTATACACTTAATTATATTTTTATTTTATTTTTCTGATATAGTTTGTACACTTAATAAAATATAAGTATTATTTGTACATGTATAAGTATAGGTATTATACCTATGTATAATATTACAAGTATTTTCTTTTGAGTTTTATTTAGGTGTTTATTCTGATTTTAATGTACAAATGTGTTATAAATAATATTTACAAAATTATAAAAATATAAAGATATAAAAATAATGAATAAATAATAAATTGAATATTTTAATCTGTATAAGTATACAAGTAGGGTCCAAAACTCAACTTTCAAACCGTAACTCCGAAAATATGAAACCACCTCCATTAAATAGATTATTTTATGCTATATACAATTAAAGGTGAGTTTGGTACATTTCGATTTTTATTTGCAAGATTCAGGTCTGGGAAGTTGGAGTTTTGAAATCTTATTCCGACCATAACTTTTTATCTGTGTATTATTTTTCAGTGAAATCAATTTTGTATTTTTATTTATTCAATTATCTACAACTTTCATGTCCAAAGTTTCTTTATTTGATGTATAAAAAGTGGAACCAAAAATGGGTCCCAAAATGAATAAAGAATGCATTAAAAAGAATAGGTATTTTGAATGTATTTTGACCCTTATCTCCCCCTACTTTATTCCTTGTCGACCTATTCATCAAGATGTCTAGGTCTCGGGGTTTCGTGTCATAAAATATTTACAATATTTTATTCTTTTTCTTTTCTTTTATTTATTCTATAATTTTAGCTTTAAATACAGTATTTTGTACACTATGTGGATGCACATGCATGAATGCTAAGATTTATGGATTTAATGCTATTTACACGCATTTGCTAGGGTTTTTGATGCCAAAATGATAGAATAAAGATGATGAAATGTGGCTTCATCAGTGCACCACACGTGGGGGTTTGGAAATTTGCAAGAAAGACCCTAGATATTTTCGGTATTACATTTTGGTCCCCAGGCGTGTGCCCGTCACATGTGCGCCTTGGTATTTTATAGGGATGCCCTCACAAGTTCTCTGAATTACAAGTTGGACCCTGCGTGCAATGAGAAATTTAGAGAGGACCCCATCAATTTTTGCAAGTTGCAAATATGTCCCTCTAGGGACCTATTTGTGCTTATTTATCCTTTTATTCCTCATATTTTTATTACATTTATGCCCCTGCATTGTTCCTTCATAACTTAAGCATCATAGGTCCAATTTAAATGATTTGAGTGTTGTTTTGTTCCCTATTTCATCATCTATCTAATGTGATATGCATGATTAGGGGATGAAAACGGATCAGATACAGATCGGATATTCCTATTTTCATATCCATATGTGCTTCATCTCTGTTGAGTCCGAATATGGATAAGGATATGACTCGGATATGCATTAAGGAAATCATATCCTTAAAATATGATTATGAATTAGAATCGAATATTTGTCGAATCCAAATACAGATCGAATACTGAACGGACCCAGATACGAATCAAATAAAGAGCGAATCCAAATAAGGATCGTATAAAGAATGCATTCTAATATGGATGGAATATGGATCTAATAAACATCGTATTGAAATACAAATTGAATAAAATCATGTAGATGTATGAATTTAATTGTTGTCATGGTTCATATTGGTTTAAAAAATGGCAATGGTATATAATAAGTTGCATCATGATAAAAATATATAGTCAATCAAAATGTCCATCTAAATTATAATAGATATGATACGGTATATGATTCAAAAAGACATGTTGTTCAGTAATAAAAGACGTATCTCTTGTAAAGTATACTAGCATAATCTACTCCATCTTCACAAAATACTATCAAGGTCATTTGGACAAATTAAGAAGAGATGTTATTGTGTAATCATATAACTGTAATTATAGAAATTGTGTTAATGTTTCGAACTCACCATTTATCTATGTTACTCTCTTAAATTAGCATGTATTGCATTGCAACAATCTATAATGTAAAATCAACAATATATATAGATGAAACAAATAAAAGTATAAAAGAAATAATTGTACATATCAAACATTTAAGTCAATATTTTCTCATGTGACAAAACAATATGAATCACATTCACATTATTCACATCTTTGATAATTAAATCACATTTAATTATCTCAGATAACTCTCCTTATAATATGAATCAAATTCATATTATCCATGATAATTAAATCACAATTAATTGTTAATTTTCTCGATGCTTGGATACATATATCAACAATGAAATTATCCATGAACTCTTTCAACGATAATGCGCTTTCTCCGCGGATACTGGGAGACAAGGACAGGGTGATTGTATTGTTCCATGTATAGTAACTTGGATATTGAGATCACATCTCAAATCCAGATCTTGCAGACCTCTCATAGATGCTTGATTAAATCAAGACCGTAAATCTAATCTTCTCATTGGACCAAGATCAGATCACTTCTCTACTGAGAGGAGTCACTAAAATCTAGAATTGTTTCATCACTCCCTATGAATGGAAGCGTCATGGTTATACAATCGTTTATGATCACACCACCTTCAAGTATTCCTAATACCTGTACATCCTGCATACTAGAAGACCCAGATTAAACCCGAAGTTTTAGATCTCTTTTAGATTGTCTCCTTCAGGGTTTTATCACTAAGTTTTTCATACGATCATTGGGAGTCGATATCGATCATATACTTTCAAAAGCATATATCATACCCAGGTTTTGATCATATACTTTCCAAAAGTATATATATCAAACCTACAAATTCAGTCAAGCTTCCAAAGCGAGACGACCGTGCACAAAATTTGATTTTTCCCTACATTTCATGAGTGAGCTCATGTCTTCCAGTTCAGTAATGAACCTGTATGATCCCTTTGAGAGATCGTATTACTCATATGCCTTGCATGCACACCAGTGCGCCAGTGTATAGACTTTGGTTAGGTCATCAACCTATTGGTCTACCAAATGTACATACTCAGACATATATTAACACATCTGTCTCTGGTCAGAGGATGTGTGCGTATATCATGACAGCATATGATATAGCACTTTGGTTATCTCGATCTCGTTAAGTCAACTCTTTGACCTAAGTAATCTAACACCTCTGAATCTCTATTCCTATGAAAAGGACCTGCATCAGGAGGTTGGTTAGATATCAGTCCAAATGAGAAAGGGTTGACATCTCCTACTCAGGCTAGAGATCATCTCTTAACAATCATTTAATGGTGCTCGATGAGTCCTCAATCTAACTCTTTAGATATTCATCCAAGCACCAGCCTCTATGATTCAATTATTGAATCAACAGTTGTATGATTATTAAGATGGCCATGGTACATAACCCTAACAGTACCAAGGGACCTATTATGCAAATTAGTTATTCTTCATTTCAGATCAGGTAATGATATTTGTAATAACGTTTATTGCATAATGGCTCGTCATGGGCTCGCATGTCCAACAGTTTGGTATCAGAGCAGTGGTACCCTGCTACACACGTTTACAGTATTAAAATTCTAATGGCATTAAGTTCTCAGATAGCAACATCCCTCTGACTTGTTATGAGTCTGAGAGGGGAAATATGACATTCAAATTCAATACCCACAAAAAGTCACCAATTGTCATTAATTTTCATATAGTATCCCAAGATGAGAAAAGCATGATATGCAAACATTAATTGTTTTGATTAATGATTTTGGTTCTCATTCAGAACCATGATGACTAGAGCAGACCACGAAATGGTTGAGCGATTGGAGCACATCAAGATCGCTCTCACCGATGTCCAGCAGCAACAGACTCCTATGTGAGGTCAGTAGGACCAAATATTGGCTCAGAAACATAGATCACTGATAGAAAGATAGATATAGAGATGAGGTTTGAGGATCTGTCAAATTACACATACCATCCATCACATGATGGGACACGATAGGATCGGTCACAGTCGGTTGAGGTACAACAGCCTCACATTAATGTATCACACGAGGAGATACCAAAGCATGGAGAAAATGATGGAGACTATGACATGGAGCTAGTTCCAGTATACTTTGCAGATGAGGATGCACTCAAGTACTCTTCTATTAACAAGCATCAATCAATTTTCACATCATATCAGTGGGCTAATGAGCCCATGTTCGAGGGCACCGGGATGTCAAATGTGATTGAGTAGTGGCTAAAGAGAGATATGAAGGTATTTCAGATGATATAAGCACTACAAGACTCATGGCTATCCATCATAGAGTATTTATTGATAGACGTTGCATAGAGATTGTGGGAGGCAATAGATTTTGAGTTGGGACACAAGCTCACATGGGGTGACTTCGAGATGAGATTTAGATCCCACTTCTTTTCTGCAAAGTGGAAAGAGTCCCAACGCCATTTGTTCGCAGATATTCGAAATGGACGGATGATAGAAAAATATTACTTCGTATGATACACTGAGCTGTCTCAATACACTCCATCAACCGTTGCATTTCCAGATGAAAATCTGGAAAAGTTCATTAGAGGTATGCAAGAGGAGGTACATGAGAAGTTGTCCGGATTACACACCACTACCATCTTCGAGGTCTCAGATGCATCGGAGAAGATTGAGGATATCTGAGAGAGATATTTTGACAACTCGTCTGAGTGACACCTAAGTCACATCGATCATTTGGACTGATACATCGACCATTCCAGCAACAGAGGTCATCCATTTGGTTTCGACCTACAGGTTCAGATTTTCTGGCAGTGCTCGCTCATCTACACCAACTACCCTACAAGGAGCACTTTCCATATGTGGTACGAGTTCAACACAACACATGTATGACTACCATGCCTACCAGATATGTCGGATTTTATTTTATGCAATGAGTAGGGACTTTACTGAGCTCAGTGCCCACAGGCTTCTAGTGAGCTGCAACCACAACCTATACAGCCATAGGTACAGTGTGCAGGGAGTGTCCGTGGTAGGAACTCCAATTTCATGAGGCTGCCGAGACAGACACAGAGCGCATCATGGTCGAGTACAATACCTGTCAGACCTGGTCAGTTACACGCAATGACCAAGGAGCATGCACGATCAGCAACTACTGTAGTGAAAGGTATGGTCTCGGTCTTGGGCCGATCTTTTCATGTTTTTTTATTCTGGAGCGACACATTCCTTCCTTGCATCGAGATTTCTAGCTTCATTAGGAAGAGTCGCAGAGACTCTACCTTCTCCATATCACATCCATGGGTCAGGTGGCCAGTTATTCGTCATTTCACTGATAGTCAATGATGTGTTGGTGTTGATTGGTGGCCATGAGATGATTGCATATTGTCTCTTACTTCAACTTGATGGGTTTGACTTGATTTTAGGCAAGGATTGGTTGTCATCTCATCATGCTCTTGTTGATTGCTTTAGGAAGACGGTTGTCTTCAGGATTCAGATTTACCTGAGCTCACTAATGAGGGTACTTTACATGACTCCAAAATGGAGTACATCTTAGTTTTGTGAGCTCAAAGGCTTGTTGATCAGGGATGTGATTCACATGTAGCTTTTGTCAAAGAGATATCCGATCATGAGCTGATGACACAAGACAAGACATAAGAGTAGTATCAAACAACTCATATGTTTTTCTTGATGAGCTACCAGGATTACCTCTGGAAAGAGAGATTGATATCGAGATCACATCGCTACCAGATATACAACCGTTCTCGATGTAACCATATGGCATGGCTCCAACTGAGTTGAGAAAGCTGAAGGTGGAGTTGCAGGATTTACTTAACTTGGGATTTGTGAGATCGGGCTCTTCACCTTGGGGTGCTCCAGATCTATTTGTCAGGAAGACGGATGGATCGATGAGGTTATGCATTGACTACCGAAAGCTGAACAAGATAATGGTGAAGAATAGTTATCCTTTGTCACACATCGATGATTTTATTGACCAACTTCAGGGATCTTCGGTGCTCTCGAAGATCGATCTTCTATCAGGTTACCATTAGCTGAGGATTCGAGAATCAGATATTCCGAAGATAGTTTTCAGGACTCATTACGAACACTATGAGTTTGTGGTGATGCCATTTGGGCTCACCAATGCACCTGCAACATTCATGAACATGTTGAATAGGATCTTCCATCCATATTTGGACAAGTTTGTGGTGGCGTTATTTGACAATGTGTTGATATATTCACGGAATGAAAGAGATCATGTGAATGATCTTGAGATAGTCATTGATACATTGAGGGAGCACAAGCCGTATGGCAAGTTGAGAAAATGTGAGTTCTGGTTATCCCACGTCTTATTTATTAGGAATGCCATTTCTGGAGAAGGTATCACTATTGATACTATCAAGATTGAGGCAGTCATGTCTTAGGAGCAGCCCAAGACAATCACTTAGATTCGGAGCTTCCTTGGATTAGCAGGCTATTATAGACGCTTCGTCATAATTTTCCAAAGTAGTTCGCCCTTTGACATGATTGCCACATTAGGGAGTTTCATTAATTTGGGATGATTCTTGTGAGCAGGCTTTCAGGACCTTGAAGGAGAGATTGACTACGACGCCTATTCTTGGTCTTCCTTCAGGCACCCAGGATTATGCAGTTTATGCAGATGCTTCTGGATAAGGTCTGGGAGCACTGTTGATGCATAGAGGTCACATGATTGCTTAAGCATTATGTCAATTGAGATCACGTCAGCAGAATTACTTATACATGACTTGGAACCGGCGGCAGCTGTCTTCACCTTTAAGATTTGGCATTACTATCTGTATGGGGTGAATTTAGAGGTATTTACGGATCACAAGAGTCTGAAGTACATCTTTGATAAGGAGTTCAATATGAGACAACGTAAGTGTCTTGAGCTACTGAAGTATTACCATTGCACGATCTCTTACCATCCCGGTAAGGGAAACATTATGGTAGATGCGCTTAGCAGGAGAGCTCATGTAAAAGGTATGATGAACTGGCTATACACATGGGATATGCTCGCAGCTTTGACTCATTGGCATCCTCATTCACCAAAAAAAATAAAAATGAAATCTAAAACCTAAGGAAAAGAACTGAAAATGCGAACAAACACAACGAGGCCCCTGAGGGAACAATCCCTCAGGTAATGGACATATGGAGTCGTCAAGTTTAAGAGAGTCTAAATTATTACAAATTAAGTGTCACTCTCCCACTTTAACTACAAAATAAAAGGAAAAATAAAATAAAATAAAATAAAAAGAGGCTATCTAAAAAATATCTCCTAGTCTTCATTTGATGCTCTCTCCTACCGACTAAGTAAGAGAGTCAGATCCGCCTTGCTTGGGTACACATGTCCTCCTAAGAAGTCCTCCCTCGCGTAGTGTTCCCTCACATCAAATTCAAATAGGGAGAGGTGTTAGGTAGTACAAAAATAATATGAAATAAATATGAAAATAAATAAATAAGAATGTATAGACCAGAGTAGAGAAACAAATCAATGAATCCAATCTATGCGGCGTTGCTCTCCGACAGCGACGCCATTTGATGAAGAGGATTTGTGCGGAGGTCTTTCAATCCACATGGTAGATCAATAATTGTCGAAGCGACCTTGCGTAAAACCCTTATCGATCAACAATTAACCTACAATATCAATTAATCAATAAATAGCAAAAATACAGAGTTAAAACTTATTATAACTCTACAACAAATGTATATAGCATGCAAGTATGTGTAAAGCTCAAACTCAAGGAGAAAACAGTAAATTAGGCAATGAAACTAAAAAAATGTTCTTTTCTCTTGTCAATTTATTATTTTTATGGGGTTTTAATTTTGTATATTTTTTATTTTAAATATATATATGTTTTTAATTTATAATTTTTATTTCTTTTTATATTTTCTAATTTTATATCTTCTTTTTTTCATCTTAAATACTCTATAAGAATATATATGGCTATATATACAATACAAGACTTGTAAACACTCGTAAAAATAATTATAACTCGGAAAATAAAATGTTTGTGGGATTTATATATTTTTAAATTTTTTTGTGATTTTTCTAGAATTTGTGCTAATTTTCATGTATTTTTAAAATAAAAAATCCCTAATCAGGGATTAATTAAATAAATCAAATTAATTTGCAGAAAAATAGCAAATAAGGTCCAAAATTCTTCAAATCAATTTTACTAGATAGATATTAATATAAAAAAAGTATAAAATTAGAAAATGATATTTTGGAGAGAACTTTTTAGATTTCTATAAAATATTTTGAATCTTTTTTATTTTTATATCTTTTCTTTTTTATTTTTAGGGTTCTTGGTTTTTGGAGTTGTAAAATAAATAGATAAACATAATATATTTTTTGGAATTTTTCAAAATTTTTTTATATTTTTTTATTTTCTAAGGTAAATGGGGATGAAATCATGCTCATTTAATTTTTAATAAATTGTTAAAATGCCAAAAAAATAAGGAGTGAAAACACATGCTAGCGCGCATCTAACCCTATTTTTGCCTAATTTTTGGAGCACATGTGTTATTTTCAATAAATGAAATTCAAGCACAAAAAATACATGAACTAGGAAGGGCATATTTGTAAATAAAATTAAAGATAGGGTCACATGTGTAATTTTCCCATAAATATACAATGCATATTTCATTTATTGTACTAAAAAAATACAAGAACCCACGAGGGTATACACATAATTTACCCAGCTCTATGAAAATATCCAAATTATTTATACTACAAAAATTAATTACAAGACCAATAAATAAAAATAAAAATGAGCAGGAAGAGATATGTAATTTATCCACATAAGCGTGCCACCAGACGACGTAGAGCATTTCACTTATGTACGTGGCAGCACGAGATGGCTAGATGACGCTTCACCAATCCACGGATAAGATTGCATCTAGACTTCCATCGATGGACGAGTTTGGCTATGGATAAATGACCACGATCTAAACATGGAGAGGAGGCTCATCCAACGGCTGTTGCTCTTCCTGAAGAACATGGAAGAACGGGTGTCGTGCAAACCTCAATGAGCTGATTCTCGCTCCCCTATGGTCTCCAGCGATGATCTTTGTTTCTACATGTCACGCACGTGTCACGGACTTGTTGGACACCTTAAAGAGCTCCAGAGCTCGTCGGAAGAGATATGGGGGGAAAGGGCACCTGGAGGGTCCTTTGAAGCAAGACAGAGCTCAAATGCCCCCTTCAAGATCTGCAAAATGGTTATAAATGCTGGTGAAATAATGATGAGGGTCTTATCTTTTATTTGGTGGAGGATCGGGGCGAGGTGGATGATGATGGTGAGGTCTCCGGTGAAGCGGTGGAGGGATACCTTGATTCATAGAACCACGAGGGTTTTAGTTAATTAAATGTGTCTGAGATATGAAGAAGGTGTTGGGAAACGGAATAAGGTGAAAATTCGCGGTTGAAATAGTCAAAAGTACGGTGGGAATGTTCGTCGGAGCCAGCCTTTGAGGAACTAGGAATCTACCTCTTTACACTAAATCAATAGATAAAAATAAAAAGTAAATGCGGTAATAGAAACTAGAAACTAAAAGCTAACTAGAAAACGTAAGTATGCAGATCTTATACCTTCCCGTGAAGGAAGGGAGCATGATGGCCGCAGGTCTGTCATAGGTGCACCTCCTCTTCCTTCAGTCGTGCCGACGCTTCAGAGGAACTCCCCATGTCACTGGGATTCACACTAGATCAAGGGTTGCTAGCTCAGGGACTTGGAACGTGACCGAAATCGAAGAGGGAGGTAGAGTTTGTTATTTATGAACATGAAGATCACCCTTATTAACCTAAGGTTAGCTGACGATCGGGGCTATTTACAGATGATCTATTGACTTGGCGAGAATCATGGAGGGTAAAGGAGTAGAAATGATGAAGGGCTCGAGGGCAGACGATTGATGAGATGCCCATGAGAAATGAAAGAAAAGCGAGGACTCAACATGTTAAGTCAGAGAGAAGACAGGGAATTCACCGGGGTCAGCATTCCATGCGATCTGATTGGTCGATGGTGGAAGTTACAGGACAAAATAGTCCCTATTATTGGAAAATAATTAATCAAACATAATAAATGATTTTATTAAATTTTGGATTTAAAATAATTTTTTTATTATTTTCTGTAGTATTTTAATATGATTTTTATTTATTTTATAGTTTTATTTATTATAATTAATTTTTAGGGGTATATTAATCTATGCTTTGGTTATTTTATTTTTATTTTGTAGTTGATTTTATTATTTCTTTCTTAGTTTATACTAACTTATTTTTATGTAGACAAATATATATTTATTATATTATTTTGATGTATTAATATACTTAAATAAATAGATGTATAGGTTATATAGGTATAAGTGTTGTATATGTATCTATGTAATCAACCATATTATTTATTTTAGAGTATTTTATTTGGTTTTATCTTATCCTTATATTTTTAATTGAATAATTTTTTTACAAGAGTATAAAAAGAATAAAATAATAAAATAATCAAAGAATATATTTCACCTTCATTTATACATAGGTATAAGGATAGATAATTCACATATATATTTTGCATAGTATTTTATTTTAGTGTATTCTTTATGCTTTTATCTTATTCTAAATATGTAGATGTATTATAAATAATATTTATAAAATCATAAAAATATAGAAATTTTAAAAATAACAAAGAATAAATCGAAAATGAATATTCTATTCAAATAAAGTACATAATAGGGGTCCAAAGCCAAACTTTCACATCTTAACTCCAAAAAATATGAAACCTTCATTAAATATCTTATTAAAAGTTATATTTAATTGAGAGTGATTTTGATGCATTTTTAATTTTTATTTAGGAGATATGGGTGTGGGAAGATGAGATTTTGGATTCTTATTTTGAGTATAAATGGTACACTGTATATTATTTTTGTGCAAACTTAAATTTATATTTTTCTATGCATTATTAAATAAAAATTCATGTACAAAGGTTTGATGATTAAATAATAAAGATAAAAATAGGTCCCAAAAATTAATTATAGATGAATTCAAAGAATGTGATTTTTATTGTATAATTGGCCCTTATCTCCCCCTACTTTATTCCTTATCGACCAAATCAATTCTTGACTTGAATTCAAGGTTTAGGGTCATAAAATACCTTTCGCATTTTATTCTTTTTTCTTTCCTTTGTTCTATAATTTTGGATATAAACATAAAATATATTTTTTGGATTTTTCATAAAGTTTTTATATATTTTGGTATTTTCTAAGGTAAATAGTGATGAAATCATACCCATTTGATTCTTTAATAAATTATTAAAATACCAAAAAAATAAGGCGTAAAAATACATGCTAGCAGGCATCTATCCCAATATTTGCCTAATTTTTGGAGCACAGGTGTTATTTTTTAAAAAAATGAAATTCAAGCACAAAAAATACATGAACTTTGAAGGGCATATTTGCAAATAAAATTAACGATAGATGTAAATGTGCAGTTTTCTTAAAAATATACAATGTATATTTAAATTTATTGTACTAAAAATGAATACAAGAACGCGCAAGGGTATACATGGAATTTGCCTAGCTCACGTGGGACGACACGTGATATGATCTGAAAAAGACCAAAAAGCAATATGAAATAACTACAAGGTTCTTTATGAAAATGTTCAAATTATTTATACTACAAAAATTCATCACAAGACAACTAAATAAATACAAAAATAAACAGGGCGAGATATGCAATTTACCCCTATAAATCCAGCATCAGACGACGTAGAGCATTTCACTAATATATGTGACAACACGGGATGTCTATATGACGCTTCATCAATGCATGGATAGGGTTGCATCTAGACTTCCATCGGACGGACGAGGCTAGCTATGGATGAACGACCACAATCTAAACTAGGAGAGGAGGCTAATCCAACAGTTGTTGCTTTTCCTGAAGAACATGGAAGAACAACCGTTGGGCCAACTTCAATCGGTTGGTTCTCTCTACTCCTACGATCTCCAACGATAATCTTTGGTTCTACACGCTCATGCATGCGACGCGGAACAACTGGACACCTCAAAGAGCTCCAGAGCTCGTCGGAAGAGCTGTGGAGGGCAAGGGCACGTAGAGGTTCCTCTCAAGAAAGATGGGGCTCAAACGTCTCCCTCAACGCCTGCAAAAGGATTAGAAACACTTGCAAAACAATGGTGATGATCTTGTCTTTGATTTGGTGGAGAATCGAGACAAGGTTGATGATGGTGGTGAGGTCTCTAGCGAAGCAGTGGAGGGAGACCACGATTCACAGAACCACAAGGGTTTTGGTTGATCAAGCGTGTTCGAGATATGGAGAAGGAGATGGGAAATGGAATAAGGCAAAAATTGGTGGTTGAAATAGACGAAAGCACTGTGGGGATGTTCGCCGAAGCTAGCCTCTGATGAACTATGAATCTACCTCTTTACGCTAAATCAATAGAGAAAGATAAAAACTAAATGCGGGAATCGAAACTAGAAACTAAAAGCTACCAAGAAAACATAAGTGTGTGGTCTTATACCTTCCCGTGAAGGAAGGGAGCAAGGTGGCCGAAGGTCCTCAGTGGGTGCACCTCCTCCTCCTTCAATCGTGCCAACGCCTTAGGGGAACTCTCCATGTCAGTGGGATTCACTCTAGATCGAGGATGCTAACTATGGGGCTTGGAACGTGACCAAAATCGAAGAGTGAGGTGGAGGTTGTTATTTATGAACATGGAGAGCCCCCTTATTGACCTAGGGTTATCTAATAATCGGGGCTATCTACAGATGATCTCTTGGCTCGGCGAGAATCATGGAGGGCTAGGAAGTAGAAATGGTAAAAGGATCTAGGGAAGACGATTGATGAGATGCCCAGGAGAAATGGAAGAAAAGCAAGGACTCGACATGTCTGACGCAAGTCAGAGAGATGGCAGGGAGTTGACCAGGGTCAGCATTCCATGTGATATGATTGGTCCATGGGGGACGTGTTGGACATGCGAGCTCACAGCGATCCATTATGCAATAAATGTTATTGCACATATCATTCCATGATCTGAAATGAAGAATAACTAATTTGCGTAATAGGTCCCTTAGTATAATTAGGGTTATGTACCATTGCTATCTTAATGATCATACAGGTGTTGATTCAATTATTGAATCATAGAGGTTGGTGCTTGGATGAATATCTAAAGAGTTAGATTGAGGACTCATTAAGCATCGGCAAATGATTGTTAAGATGTGATCTCCAGCCAGAGTAGGAGGTGGCAATCCTTTCTCACATAGGCTGATATCCGACCGACCTCTTGATGCAGGTTTTCTGCATAGGAATAGAGATTTGGAGGTGTCATATTAGTTAGGACAAAGAGTTGACTTAACGAGATCGAGAAAACCAAAATTCTATGTCGTATGCTATCACGATATAAGCACGCATCCTCTGACCGGAGACAGATGTGTACATTTGGCAGACCAATAGGTTGATGACCTAACTAAGGTCTATACACCGACGCGCTGGTGTGTATAAAAGGGCATGTGAGTAATACGATCTCTCAAAGGGATCATACAGGTTCACTACTGAACCGGAAGACATGAGGTCACTCACGAGATATTGGGAAGAATCAAATTCCGTGCACGGTCATCTCGCTTTGGAAGCTTGACTGAATTTGTGGGTTTGATATATACTTTTGGAAAGTATATGATCAAGACCTACGTATGATATATGCTTTTAGAAAGTATATGATCAATACCAACTCCCAATGATCAAATGATAAACTTACTGATAAACCCCTGAAGTGGACAGTATAAAGTTGATCTAATATGGGTCTTCCAGTATGCAGGATGAACAGGTGTTGGGAATACCTGATGGTGATGTGATCATAAACGATTGTATAACCATGACGCTTCCATTCCTAGGGAGTGATGAAATGGGTCCGGATTTTAGTGACTCCTCTCAGTAGAGAAGTAATATGATCTTGGTTCAAATGTTGGACATTGATGTGATGTGATTCAGATGCAATGAGAAGATTAAATTTGCAGTCTTGATTTAATCATGCATCTATGGGAAGCCCGAGATCTGAATTTGAGATGGGATCTCGATATCCAAGTCACTATACGTGGAACAATACAATCGCCCTGTCCTTATCTCCATGTATCCGCGGAGAAAGCGCATTATCTTTGAAAGAGTTCATAGATAATTTCATTGTTGATATGTGTATCCGAGCATCGAGAAAATTGATAATTAAATGTGATTTAATTATCATGTACAATATGACTTTGATTCATATTATAAGGAGAGTTATCTGATATAATTAAATGTGATTTAATTATCAAAGATGTGAATAATGTGAATGTAATTCATATTATTTTGGCACATGAGAATAGAGATCCAAGATGATTAAATACGATTTAATTATCATGGATATTAATAATATGAATAGCACTATCCATATTAATCATATATATTATAAATGTGATTTATAATATATAAGAGAGAATTTTTTGTGATTTATATTTGTTGATTAATTATTGATGTGAATTGGATTCACATTGGATGATTAATTAAAATATAATTTATATTTTCTTTTGGGATGAGGATGTGATTCACATTTTTCCAATGCCATGATTGCAATATTTCACAAGATAATTATGAAGTATTTTTGTGAAATAATTTATAATAATTGTTGTTGTAAATCCTAGAGATATAATGAGATAATGTATCTCATGAGATAATGAGATCTCATGAGATAATGATATCTCGTGAGATGTTGGTAGCCATCTCCCCTTTCTAGGGGATACAGTTTATCTCCTCATTATCTCCAAGGATAATTAATTGATTTGAATTGAATTTAAATATATTTATTTATAAATATATATTAAATTAAATTAAATTAATTGTTGTTATGTTTTTACAACAAGATCATAGCCACTGAAAGAAACACAAATCAATCTCAACCATTGATTGTGTGTTGTCCATGGATTGGGATCCATGGACTCCCAAAACCCTATATAATAAGTGGCACCCCTTGCACTTCTACATAGGTAATATGATATGAATGCTCTCTCTCTCTCTCTTCTCTACATGTCAAGCCTCTCTCTCTCTCTCTCTCTCTCTCTTTCTCTTTCTCTCTCTTATAATGGCCGTCCACCATGGAGCCATTGTGAGAGTCGTCATCGAAGCATCATCATCATTATACTGCCGGATCATCTACTCGTGGATCTCCATCTCCTTCGGTGCGTCTCGCTCGTGAAGAAGATATTGGATCTCGTGTGATGAGATCAGGAGATCCGCCGCTTGGATCATCAATATGGATTGCGAGGAGCACTCGATTCATCCCCGCGCTCGCAAGCATCTCCTCCATTGGATCGGACTTGAGACAGAAGGTCTCTTCATTTAAAGACTCGATCGCAACCACGCTTCAAGAGGTAATCCTATCACTTGTTTTAGGTTTAGATGAAACGATCCGAGAAGTGTTCTTGGATCATGTGGTTTCATCAAATAAATTTTTTAAATTCTGCTGCATCGAGCAACTAGTACGATTAGTCGCTCCCGATCGCATTCGATGCGATCATCACGCTTCCATGATGCGCTTGAGGATTTTTCCCATATCCTTCAAGTGGTATCAGCGCCAGGTTGTCAAAGGTTTTGGACGAGATCCATGAACCTACGAAGATTTGGGCTCGTTTGGGTTTGTGAAGATTTTAGCATTTCAATTTTCGCAGCCCTGTGATGTGATAAAATTTTGGCCCTGTTTAAAATGCTTAAACAAGAAATTTTAAATTGCATAATGTTCCACATTATTAAGGAAACAATGTGATTTGAGTTTGCATAATTTGGATTCCGATAACTCAAGATATGATGTTTTTAATAACCAAATATCCACTGTTTCGGGGATTGCGGATCATGACGTAATTAAGATGTTAATTACGTATTTGAAACGCCTTGAAATGCGTGCAAATCACTTAGGTTGTGTTGTAAATCAAATTAACAAACTTTAGGAACTTATTTTGCTTAATTTGGATTTAATTTGATTGAGATATGGTAATTTTAGTAAGTGAGGGTCACTGCTGAAATTACTTTCCTAATCAAGAACCTAGTGATTATCATTTAAGAAATTAGTGAGATTAAATTGTTGGATTGATAATTAATTTTATGTGATTAAATTGATTATATCCAATTAAAAACACTCTATTGTGAATAGATGTGTATTTCTCTTGGAAGAATTAACTATGTGAATATGATTCATGATAATTAATTATTACAATTTGAAAATGAGGTGGAGGATCACATAAGTGACATCCATGGTCTCCCGTCAAGGCAAAGGATTATGTCGCCAGATGTTGTATATAGGAGACACCTGTCTTAAGTGACAGATTCTGTATATAATTTATTTGGATCGGATTCTTTGCTTCTCGAAAAAGTAAGGCCGTATACGTAGTGACCATAATATCGGGTCCTCATATTATTGGGGCGATATTGGATTGTGTATAGCGAGTATTAAGCCTGTTGACGGTTGGTTCAATTAATAACGGGTAAACATCATCTTAGGGGTGGTGGGCCCGGGTGTTAAAGACCGAATTGGGAAATGCAAGTTGGACTTGCAAGGCGAAATGTGTTCCCGCTTCTTTTTATCAGAGTCGCAGGTTCTCATATTATTGGGATGTGACGAAGGTAGGAAAGGAGATCCCAGATCTTGCTAGAGATATAATGGTAAGAATATCTCTTACATTGAAAGTGATTAAGGGAATGAACTTTCATTGTTGACAAGGCAAGACAACTTTGATATAAAAATTTTTAAATCAAAGAAAAATATGTACATATATTATATATACCCTTATGTAAATTTCTTATTTCAGATAATCCTTCAGTAAACCCACTCAATGTTATACTCAATAATAACCAATGAAATATCATGGATTGGACTCATGATCCAGATATTGTACTTGCAATTGGACACATAATGTATGTGGCTGCAATGTGCAAGTTTCCTCAACAAAATGAGGAATGACAAATAAATAAGACAATAAGACATCACCTTAGGGTTTGTATGTCTCTATAGTCTTGTTTTTTTCATCGAGTGTACTTTGGAAGTGACATGTTGATGATGATCGCAATTGTCAAATAATCCTCATAAAATCTAACAAGATGTTCTGGCATACATATGTGCTCTAGACATTCAATCATGATTGACATGGTTCTCTGCATTATGCAGAATGGTGGATCGAAAGAGATGATGTATTCAAAATGTTTGAATACCTACCTGAACCTAAGTCTCTAAGAGTTAAGATGTATGTAGATATGATGAGTTTCATCATTCTACTATCTATACTCAAGTCATTCATGAAGCTTCATAATAATCATTTTGTATGAATTTAATGAAGCATGTATAAATGTTGAAGTGCGCTTGTATTGAAATCTTTTGAATTCAACATAAGATATTCTTTGTCTTGAACAATGGTTGTTTATAGATGAAGAGAGCACAGTGGAAGCATGGGTTGGACCCATGTGAGAAGGAAAGTCCAAGAGTTGATTGTACTTCTGTGACTTTCATATGACATCCAAAGAGTTGGATGAATGCCAATACTGCAATAAGTTGATGTGTTGATAGTATGACTATCAAATCTATCTAAAATACTTAGTGAAGGACTTAGATAGAGCATCAGAATAATCTACATATAATCATTGACTCTGACTTACTTATTTCATAAGATATAGCCTGACAATTGTATCCCAATCTTCTAATGACATTTGCAATTGGTTGCATATATATTAGAAGATTAGAAATTTGATCTTAAGGTTTAGTAGTCATCTACATGGATATTGTTGTAATTGTTGCAGCAATCTCTGTTGGATAGATAGACTTCATATTCTCAGCGGGAGAGCCCTTAGTCTTGGAGAATGTCTCTATGACCTAGATATTAGAATACACTCATTGTTTGTTTCTAAATGTTGGAAATAAACATGAATTCTGAGATAGAACTATCATAAAGAGTTATGATGGATATATTTCAGATAGTAATCTAACATCTAGTGGACTCCACAAAATTAGAAAATTAATGAATGGTTCATTAAGGTTTCTAATATTGAAAATTAAACCTTTGAAAGATCAGTAGGAGGATGAAGATCATTTTACGATGATCTGGCATCAAGTCTTGGACATTTATCTGTTGATTTGATCAATAGACTAGTAAGATATGAAACTTTAGAATGTCTAAAATTTCAAATCTTACATACTTGTGAATATAGTATTCAAAGTAAAATGTCCAATACACCCTTCTCTGGGAAAGGTATAAGATGTCAAGGTATTCGGGATCTCATACATATTAATGTATGTAGATCATCTATATCATAGTGAACATCATAGATATATGATATCTATTGATGATTATGTATGATATGAGATTTCTTCTCTTTACTTGAGAAACCTTTGAAATGTTCAAAGATTTCACAATTTTGGTTTAGAACCAAAGTTTGAAGGAAGATTAAATGAATTTGATCTAACCAAGGTAGCAAGTACCTATTGGATGAATTAAAAGAATATCTCATGAAGATGTGAATATCATTTCTATCTCAATCCTCCTAACACACCTAAACTCAATGGATTTGTAGGGAGATATAATTGGATCATGTGTGACATGATTTGATCACTGATGGGTTTTAGCATAATTATCTTTTAGTTTCCAGGCATATATGTGTAGTAGAGAACTCCCCATGTCACTGGGATTCACACTAGATCAAGGGTTGCTAGCTCAGAAACTTGGAACGTGACCGAAATCGAAGAGGGAGGTAGAGTTTGTTATTTATGGACATGAAGATCACCCTTATTGACCTAAGGTTAGCTGATGATCGGGGCTATTTACAGATGATCTATTGGCTTGGCGAGAATCATGTAGGGTAAAGGAGTAGAAATGATGAAGGGCTCGAGGGCAGACGATTGATGAGATTCCCATGAAAAATGAAAGAAAAGTGAGGACTCAACATGTTAAGTCAGAGAGAAGACAGGGAATTCACCGGGTCAGCATTCCATGCGATCTGATTGGTCGATGGTGGAAGTTACAGGACAAAATAGTCCCTATTATTGGAAAATAATTAATTAAACATAATAAATGATTTTATTAATTTTTGGATTTAAAATAATTTTTTTATTATTTTATGTAGTATTTTAATATGATTTTTATTTATTTTATAGTTTTATTTATTATAATTAATTTTTAGGGGTATATTAATCTATGCTTTGGTTATTTTATTTTTATTTTGTAGTTGATTTTATTATTTCTTTCTTAGTTCATACTAACTTATTTTTATGTATACAAATATATATTTATTATATTATTTTGATGTATTAATATACTTAAATAAATAGATGTATAGGTTATATAGGTATAAGTGTTGTATATTTATCTATGTAATCAACCATATTATTTATTTTAGAGTATTTTATTTGGTTTTATCTTATCCTTATATTTTTAATTGAATAATTTTTTTACAAGAGTATAAAAAGAATAAAATAATAAAATAATCAAAGAATATATTTCACCTTCATTTATATATATGTATAAGGATAGATAATTCACATATATATTTTGCATAGTATTTTATTTTAGTGTATTCTTTATGATTTTATCTTATTCAAAATATGTAGATGTATTATAAATAATATTTATAAAATCATGAAAATATAGAAATTTTAAAAATAACAAAGAATAAATCGAAAATGAATATTCTATTCAAATATACGTAATTGGGGTCCAAAACCTAACTTTCACACCTTAACTCCAAAAAATATGAAACCTTCATTAAATATATTATTAAAAGTTATATATAATTGAGAGTGATTTTTATGCATTTTTAGTTTTTATTTAGGAGATATGGGTGTGGGAAGATGAGATTTTGGATTCTTATTTTGAATATAAATGGTACACTGTATATTATTTTTGTGCAAACTTAAATTTATATTTTGCTATGCATTATTATATAAAAATTCATCTACAAAGGTTTGATGATTAAATAATAAAGATAAAAATAGGTCCCAAAAAGTAATTATAGATGAGTTCAAAGAATGTGATTTTTATTGTATAATTGGCCCTCATCTCCCCCTACTTTATTCCTTATCGACCAAATCAATTCTTGACTTGAATTCAAGGTTTAGTGTCATAAAATACCTTTCGCATTTTATTATTTTTTCTTTCCTTTGTTCTATAATTTTGGATATAACATAAAATATATATTTTGGATTTTTTTCATAAATTTTTTATATATTTTGGTATTTTCTAAGGTAAATAGTGATGAAATCATGCCCATTTGATTCTTTAATAAATTATTAAAATACCAAAAAAATAAGGCTTAAAAATACATGCTAGCAGGTATCTATCCCAATATTTGCCTAATTTTTGGAGCACAGGTGTTATTTTTTAAAAAAAATGAAATTCAAGCACAAAAAATACATGAACTTTGAAGGGCATATTTGCAAATAAAATTAACGATAGATGTAAATGTGCAGTTTTCTTAGAAATATACAATGTATATTTAAATTTATTGTACTAAAAATGAATACAAGAACGCGCAAGGGTATACATGGAATTTGCCTAGATCACGTGGGACGACACGTGATATGAGCTGAAAAGGACCAAAAAGCAATATGAAATAACTACAAGGTTCTTTATGAAAATGTTCAAATTATTTACACTACAAAAATTCATCACAAGACTAATAAATAAATACAAAAATAAGCAGGGCGAGATATGCAATTTACCATTATAAGTCCAGCATCAGACGACGTAGAGCATTTCACTAATATATATGACAACACGGGATGTCTATATGACGCTTTATCAATGCATGGATAGGGTTGCATCTGGACTTCCATCGGACGGACGAGGCTAGCTATGGATGAACGACCACAATCTAAACTAGGAGAGGAGGCTAATCCAACAGTTGCTGCTTTTCCTGAAGAACATGGAAGAACAACCGTTGGGCCAACTTCAATCGGTTGGTTCTCTCTACTCCTACGATCTCCGGCGATAAACTTTGGTTCTACACGCTCATGCACGCGATGCGGAACAGCTGGACACCTCAAAGAGCTCCAAAGCTCGTCGGAAGAGCTATGGAGGGCAAGGGCACGTAGAGGTTCCTCTCAAGAAAGATGGGGCTCAAACGTCTCCCTCAACGCCTGCAAAAGGGTTAGAAACACTTGCAAAACAATGGTGATGTTCTTGTCTTTGATTTGGTGGAGAATCGAGACAAGGTTTATGATGGTGGTGAGGTCTCTGGCGAAGCAGTGGAGGGAGACCATGATTCACAGAACAACAAGGGTTTTGCTTGATCAAGCGTGTTCGAGATATGGAGAAGGAGATGGGAAATGGAATAAGGCAAAAATTGGTGGTTGAAATAGTCGAAAGCACTATGGGGATGTTCGCCGAAGCTAGCCTCCGATGAACTACAAATCTACCTCTTTACGCTGAATCAATAGAGAAAGATAAAAACTAAATGCGGGAATCGAAACTAGAAACTAAAAGCTACCAAGAAAACGTAAGTGTGTGGTCTTATACCTTCCCGTGAAGGAAGGGAGCAAGGTGGTCGAAGGTCCTCAGTGGGTGCACCTCCTCCTCCTTCAATCGTGCCAATGCCTTAGGGGAACTCTCCATGTCACTGGGATTCACTCTAGATCGAGGGTGCTAACTATGGGGCTTGGAACGTGACCAAAATCGAAGAGTGAGGTGGAGGTTGTTATTTATGAACATGGAGAGCCCCCTTATTGACCTAGGGTTATCTAATAATCGGGGCTATCTACAGATGATCTCTTAGCTCGGCGAGAATCATGGAGGGCTAGGAAGTAGAAATGGTAAAAGGATCGAGGGAAGATGATTGATGAGATGCCCAGGAGAAATGGAAGAAAAGCGAGGACTCAACATGTCTGACGCAAGTCAGAGAGATGGCAGGGAGTTGACCAGGGTCAGCATTCCATGTGATATGATTGGTCCATGGGGGACGTGTTGGACATGCGAGCTCACTGCGACCCATTATGCAATAAATGTTATTGCACATATCATTCCCTGATCTGAAATGAAGAATAACTAATTTGCGTAATAGGTCCCTTAGTATAATTAGGGTTATGTACCATGGCTATCTTAATGATCATACAGGTGTTGATTCAATTATTGAATCATAGAGGTTGGTGCTTGGATGAATATCTAAAGAGTTAGATTGAGGACTCATCAAGCATTGGCAAATGATTGTTAAGATGTGATCTCCAGCCTGAGTAGGAGATGGCAATCCTTTCTCACATAGGCTGATATCCGACCGACCTCTTGATGCAGGTTTTCTGCATAGGAATAGAGATTCGGAGGTGTCAGATTAGTTAGGACAAAGAGTTGACTTAACGAGATCGAGATAACCAAAGTTCTATGTCGTATGCTGTCACGATATAAGCACGCATCCTCTGACCGGAGACAGATGTGTTACTATATGTCTGAGTATGTACATTTGGCAGACCAATTGGTTGATGACCTAACCAAGGTCTATACACCGGTGTGCTGGTGTGTATATAAGGGCATGTGAGTAATACGATCTCTCAAAGGGATCATACAGGTTCACTACTGAACCGGAAGACATGAGGTCACTCACGAGATATTGGGAAGAATCAAATTCCGTGCGCGATCGTCTCGCTTTGGAAGCTTGACTGTTTGTGGGTTTGATATATACTTTTGGAAAGTATATGATCAAGACCTACGTATGATATATGCTTTTAGAAAGTATATGATCAATACCAACTCCCAATGATCAAATGATAAACTTACTGATAAAACCCTGAAGTAGACAGTATAAAGTTGATCTAATACTTCGGGTTTATTCTGGGTCTTCCAGTATGCAGGATGTACAGGTGTTGGGAATACCTGAGGGTATTGTGATCATAAACGATTGTATAACCATGACGCTTCCATTCCTAGGGAGTGATGAAACGGGTCTGGATTTTAGTGACTCCTCTCAGTAGAGAAGTAATATGATCTTGGTTCAAATGTTGGACATTGATGTGATGTGATTCAGATGCAATGAGAAGATTAGATTTGCGGTCTTGATTTAATCATGCATCTATGGGAAGCCCGAGATCTGAATTTGAGATGTGATCTCAATATCCAAGTCACTATACGTGGAACAATACAATCGCCCTGTCCTTATCTCCATGTATCCGCAGAGAAATCGCATTATCTTTGAAAGAGTTCATGGATAATTTCATTGTTGATATGTGTATCCGAGCATATAGAAAATTGATAATTAAATGTGATTTAATTATCATGTATAATACGAATTAAATTCATGTTATAAGGAGAGTTATCTGAGATAATTAAATGTGATTTAATTATCAAAGATGTGAATGATGTGAATGTGATTCATATTATTTTGGCACATGAGAATAGAGATCCAAGATGATTAAATACGATTTAATTATCATGGATATTAATAATATGAATAGCACTATCCATATTAATCATATATATTATAAATGTGATTTATAATATATAAGAGAGAGTTATTTGTGATTTATATTTGTTGATTAATTATTGATGTGAATTGGATTCACATTGGATGATTAATTAAAATACAATTTACATTTTGTTTTGGGATGAGGATGTGATTCACATTTTTCCAATGCCATGATTGCAATATTTCACAAGATAATTATGAAGTATTTTTGTGAAATCATTTATAATAATTGTTGTTGTAAATCCTAAAGATATAATGAGATAATGTATCTCATGAGATAATGAGATCTCATGAGATAATGATATCTCGTGAGATGTTGGTAGCCATCCGCCCTTTTTAGGGGATACGGTTTATCTCCTCATTATCTCCAATGATAATTAATTGATTTGATTTGAATTTAAATATATTGATTTATAAATATAAATTAAATTAAATTAAATTAATTGTTGTTATGTTTTTACAACAAGATCATAGCCACTGAAAGAAACACAAATCAATCTCAACCATTGATTGTGTGTTGTCCATGGATTGGGATCCATGGACTCCCAAAACCCTATATAATAAGTGGTACCCCTTGCTCTTCTAGATAGGTAATATGAACTATGAATGCTCTCTCTCTCTCTTCTCTACACATCAAGCCTCTCTCTCTCTCTCTTTCTCTCTCTTATAATGGTCGTCCACCATGGAGCCATTGTGAGAGTCGTCATCTAAGCAGCATCGTCATTATACTGCCGGATCATCTACTCATGGATCTCCATCTCCTTCGGTGCGTCTCGCTCGTGAAGAAGATATTGGATCTCATGTGACGAGATCAGGAGATCCGCCGCTTGGATCATCAACATGGATTGCGAGGAGCGCGCGATTCATCCCCATGCTCGTAAGCATCTCCTCCGTTGGATCGGACTTGAGACAGGAGGTCTCTTCATTTAAAGACTTGATCGCAACCACGCTTCAAGAATTAATCCTATTACTTGTTTGAGGTTTAGATGAAACGATCCGAGAAGTGTTCTTGGATCATGTGGTTTCATCAAATAATTTTTTTAAATTCCGTTGCATCGAGCAACTAGTACGATTAGTCGCTCCCGATCACATTCGATGCGATCATCACGATTCCATGACATGCTTGAGGATTTTTCCCGTATCCTTCAAGTGGTATCAGCGCCAGGTTGTCAAAGGTTTTGGATGAGATCCATGAACCTACGAAGATTTGGGCTCGTTTGGGTTCGTGAAGATTTTAGCATTTCAATTTTCATAGCCCTGTGATTTTTAGGTGATAAAATTTCGACCCTGTTTCAAATGCTTAAACAAGAAATTTTAAATTGCATAATGTTCCACATTATTAAGGAAACAATGTGATTTGAGTTTGCATAATTTGGATTCCGATATCTCAAGATATGATGTTTTAAATAACCAAATATCCACTGTTTTGGGATTGCGGATCATGACGTAATTAAGATGTTAATTACGTATTTGAAACGCCTTGAAATGTGTGCAAATCACTTAGGTTCTGTTGTAAATCAAATTAACAAACTTTAGGAACTTATTTTGCTTAATTTGGATTTAATTTGATTGAGATATGGTAATTTTAGTAAGTGAGGATCACTGTTGAAATTACTTTCCTAATCAAAAACCTAGTGATTATCATTTAAGAAATTAGTGAGATTAAATTGTTTAATTACCTGGAATAATTGTGCATAAATATTTGTGAAACATTTAAAGAGATAATTATTTCATTGAATGATATTTCATTAGCCAAGATGATAAGATAGTTGATCTTGATCATTAATTGGTTGATATGATATCATCAACAAACATTGTTTTCATGAAAAACCTTAGTTTATCCTACAATATTTGTAGGACAACTTTTACATGCAAAACCCTCTTGCTTGAATAGGAATGGGGATTTGTTTAGCAAATCTCCTTATAATATTATCAAAATGATTTTGATGAATATTATATGGTATAATTTCGATTGAAAAACCGAAGAGCATCTCAAAGTACATAATGATCTATCTGGCATTATCCTTTCTTGAGGTGGATATGGTGTCTAGTCGGGGAGTGTTGTAGTAGCGGGTTGCACTGGATGTGGTCCGTCCCACTCCCGTCGGTATTGGCCATGACAGCGGGTAGGGACTCGATAATGCCGGAGAAGTCAAAGTGTATTTTTCTAATTATTAAAATTCGAATAATACGTACTTTGAGATTATACCTATTATTCAAGTAATAATCAAGTTTGTTGATTGATAATTGGATTGATAATTAATTTAATGTGATTAAATTGATTATATCCAATTAAAAACACTCTATTGTGAATAGATGTGTATTTCTCTTGGAAGAATTAACTATGTGAATATGATTCACGATAATTAATTATTACAATTTGAAAAAGAGGTGGAGGATCACATAAGTGACATCCATGGTCTCCCGTCAAGGCAAAGGATTCCATCGCCAGATGTTGTATATAGGAGACGCCTGTCTTAAGTGACAGATTCTGTATATAATTTATTTGGATCGGGTTCTTTGCTTCTCGAAAGAGTAAGGCCGTATACGTAGTGACCATAATATCGAGTCCTCATATTATTGGGGGGATATTGGATTGTGTATAGCGAGTTTTAAGCCTGTTGACGGTTGGTTCAATTAATAACGGGTCAACATCATCTTAGGGGTGGTGGGCCCAGGTGTTAAAGACCGAATTGGGAAATGCAAGTTGGACTTGCAAGGCGGAATCTGTTCCCGCTTCTTTTTATCAGAGTCGCAGGTTCTCATATTATTGGGATGTGACGAAGATAGGAAAGGAGATCCCTGATCTTGCTAGAGATATAATGGTAAGAATATCTCCTACATTGAAAGTGATTATGGGAATGAACTTTCATTGTTGACAAGGCAAGACAACTTTTATATATAAATTCTTAAATCAAAGAAAAATATGTATATATATTATATATACCCTTATGTAAATTTCTTATTTCAGATAATCCTTCAGTAAACCCACTCAATGTTATACTCAATAATAACCAGTGAAATATCATGGATAGGACTCATGATCCAGATATTGTACTTGCAATTGGACACATAATGTATGTGGTTGCAATGTGCAAGTTTCCTCAACAAAATGAGGAATGACAAATAAATAAGACAATAAGACATCACCTTAGGGTTTGTATGTCTCTATAGTCTTATTTTTTCATCGAGTGTACTTTGGAAGTGACATGTCGATGATGATCGCAATTGTCAAATAATCCTCATAAAATCTAACAAGATGTTCTGGCATACATATGTGCTCTAGACATTTAATCATGATTGACATGGTTCTCTGCATTATGCAGAATGGTGGCTCGAAAGAGATGATGTATTCAAAATGTTTGAATACCTACCTGAACCCAAGTCTCTAAGAGTTAAGATGTATGTAGATATGATGAGTGTCATCATTCTACTATCTATACTCAAGTCATTCATGAAGCTTCATAATAATCATTTTGTATGAATTTAATGAAGCATGTATAAATGTTGAAGTGCGCTTGTATTGAAATCTTTTGAATTCAACATAAGATATTCTTTGTCTTGAACAATGGTTGTTTATAGATGAAGAGAGCACAGTGGAAGCGTGGGTTGGACCCATGTGAGAAGGAAAGTCAAAGAGTTGATTGTACTTCTGTGACTTTCATATGACATCCAAAGAGTTGGATGAATGCCAATACTGCAATAAGTTGATGTGTTGATAGTATGACTATCAAATCTATCTAAAATCCTTAGTGAAGGACTTAGATAGAGCATCAGAATAATCTACATATAATCATTGACTCTGACTTACTTATTTCATAAGATATAGTCTGACAATTGTATCCCAATCTTCTAATGACATTTGCAATTGGTTGCATATATATTAGAAGATTAGAAATTTGATCTTAAGGTTTAGTAGTCATCTACATGGATATTGTTGTAATTGTTGCAGCAATCTCTGTTGGATAGATAGACTTCATATTCTCAGTGGGAGAGCCCTTAGTCTTGGAGAATGTCTCTATGACCTAGATATTAGAATACACTCATTGTTTGTTTCTAAATGTTGGAAATAAACATGAATTCTGAGATAGAACTATCATAAAGAGTTATGATGGATATATTTCAGATAGTAATCTAACATCTAGTGGACTCCACAAAATTAGAAAATTAATGAATGGTTCATTAAGGTTTCTAATATTGAAAATTAAACCTTTAAAAGATCAGTAGGAGGATGAAGATCATTTTACGATGATCTGGCATCAAGTCTTGGACATTTATCTGTTGATTTGATCAATAGACTAGTAAGATATGAAACTTTAGAATTTCTAAAATTTCAAATCTTACATACTTGTGAATATAGTATTCAAAGTAAAATGTCCAATACACCCTTCTCTGGGAAAGGTATAAGATGTCAAGGTATTCGGGATCTCATACATATTAATGTATGTAGATCATCTATATCATAGTGAACATCATAGATATATGATATCTATTTATGATTATGTATGATATGAGATTTCTTCTCTTTACTTGAGAAACCTTTGAAATGTTCAAAGATTTCACAATTTTGGTTTAGAACCAAAATTTGAAGGAAGATTAAATGAATTTGATCTAACCAAGGTAGCAAGTACCTATTAGATGAATTAAGAGAATACCTCATGAAGATGTGAATATCATTTCTATCTCAATCCTCCTAACACACCTAAACTCAATAGATTTGTAGGGAGATATAATTGGATCATGTGTGACATGATTTGATCACTGATGGATTTTAGCATAATTATCCCTTAGTTTCCAGGTATATATCTGTAGTAGAGACTACAATATATATATCCTTAATAAGGTTCCATGCATGTAAACTGGAATCTAGCACTTGAGAGTGATACTTCATTAGGAAAATAAAGGATGGTATCGGATACCTACTTTATAACCCTGAGATTCTTAAAAGATCTCATCTCTGAGAATGTGATTCTTAGAGGATGACTCTCTTGAGAATCAAGATGAAAATGAAGTGAAGGAACTCATTTAATCTTGAGAAGATAATGAGGCCCCTGAAATCGGGAACTAAAAGGACAATAATATATGAAGCACTAATACCTCTTCAAATGAGTTTGAGGATGTATTCCATGTGTCAGTTAAGTATGACAATGATCGGACTTCATGTGATGAAGCTCCTGAGGATCATGACATGGAAAGATGAATAATAGCAATAAAGTCTAAAGTAGACTTCATATACAAATGATGTATATGGACCCTCAAGGATCCACCTATAAGGGTAAGACCCGTTAAGGTGTAAATGGATCTTCAAGAGAAGAGGGAACCTGATGAAAAGGTAGAGACCTTCAAAGCACGATTCATAGCCATGAGCTACACACCGGAAGAGAAGACATTGCTTGCAATGAAACTTGCTCTTCGGTGACCATGCTTAAAATCATCAGAATATTGCTAACCTTAGCTACACAACTTGACTATTGCATCTTCAAGATGTAATTCAAGATTGCATTCCTCTAAGAATACCTCTCTGAGGATATTCACATGAAGTAGCCCCAGGGCTTCATGATTTGGGAAAGTAAGCTGTGAAAGCTAAAGAAATCCATCTATGGACTCAAATAATCTTCTTGAAGTTGGACCATAAGATTTGATGAAATTATAAATGTTATGATTTCAGATAGAATCTTGATGAGCCATGTGAAGCTTAGTGGGAGTGCCTTTGTGTTCATCGTGCTAAACGTAGATAATATCCTAATCATTTGGAATGATATAAGGACGATAATAAGTGTTTTATAGACTGGATATTCCATATCTTGAAATATGATTTCAAGGATACCTCTTAGATCTTAGTTCTGAAGTTGTTCAGAAGCAAAGAGAAGAGGGTATTGGGACCGTCACATTTGTAGTATACATTGGACATATTCCATTATTAGAAATTCCAACAAAGGCTTCCTTCCCTTAAGATTTGGTACTGACCTATCTAAAGGGATAGCGCCTAAAAGAGTTTAGGAAGTGAATGCTATAACTGCTTGCACTTGTGCATCAGTTACGAGAAGCTGAGTGTATACTAGATGTGTACAAAACCCAGATATCTGCCATGCAGTGGAAGTAGTAAAGTGTTGCTAATACTACTATGGAGAGAAAACAGTTGATTGCAGTAATAACAAAATCTTCATAGATGACAAAGCTTTAGAGATAGTGATCTCTAAGTCTTATCTTCAAGAAATTAAGACTTTTAGATAGAGATCTAAAAGGTCTTAACTACGAATACCTTAGGAGATAGAGATCTCCAGGAATAAGGGTATTATGATAAGGATAATAGAAATTACATACTGGTTATAATAATAATTATTGAGAAATAGTGTCAAGGACACTATAACTGCTTTATCAAGATTGAGTATTGGTTGCATAAGATGCAACATTCGCATTGGATGCGAGCACTGTTACCTGGGAATATGCAAGTACCGTAAAAGGACTTGGCGTAATCTTGCGGGAACAGAGTGACTGATCAGCTTACCTAGCTATTTTCTAAATAGCCTATGATTGTCACACGAGTGTGGGTTTAAATTATTAGCCCGTTAATGGCTCTTTGGGCTAGTGGGAGATTGTTGGACATGCGAGCCCACGACGAGCCATTATACAATAAATGTGATTGCATATATCATTCTCTGATATGAAATGAAGAATAAGTAATTTGCATAATAGGCCTCTTAGTACAATTAGGGTTGTGTACCATGACTATCTTAATGATCATACAACTGTTGATTCAATTATTGAATTATAGAGGCTGGTGCTTGGATGAATATCTAAAGAGTTAGATTGAGGACTCATCAAGCACCGTCAAATGATTGTTAATATGTGATCTCTAGCCTGAGTAGAAGATGGTAATCCTTTCTCACATAGGGTGATATCTGACCGACCTCGTGATGCAGGTCCTCTGCATAGGAATAGAGATTCGGTGGTGTCAGATTAGTTAAGTCAAAGAGTTGACTTAGCAAGATCGAGATAACCGAAGTCCTTTGTCGTATTGCTATCATGATATAAGCACGCATCCTCTGACCGGAGACAGATGTGTTACTATATGTCTGAGTATGTACATTTGGCAGACCAATAGGTTGATGACCTAACCAAGGTCTATACACCGGCGCGCTGGTGTGCATATAAGGGCATATGAGTAATACGATATCTCAAAGGGATCATACAGGTTCACTACTGAACCGGAAGACATGAGCTCACTCACGAGATATTGGGAAGAATCAAATTCCGTGCACGGTCGTCTCGCTTTGGAAGCTTGACTGAATTTGTGGGTTTGATATATACTTTTGGAAAGTATATGATCAAGACCTAGGTATGATATTTGCTTTTGGAAAGTATATGATCAGTATCCCAATGATCAAATGAGAAAATTACTGATAAAACCCTGAAGTAGACAGTATAAAGTTGATCTAATACTTCGGGTTAATTCTGGGTCTTTCAGTATGGCAGGATGTACAGGTGTTGAGAATACCTGAGGGTGATGTGATCATAAACGATTGTATAACCATGACGCTTCCATTCCAAGGGAGTGATGAAACGGGTCTGGATTTAGTGACTCCTCACAGTAGAAAAGTAATCTTATCTTGGTCCAAATGTTGGACATTAATCTGAATGTGATTTAGATGCAATGAGAAGATTAGATTTGCGGCTAGATTTAATCAAGCATTTATGGGAGGCCCGAGATCTGGATTTGAGATGTGATCTCAATATCCAAGTCACTATACGTGGAACAATACAATTGCCCTGTAGTTTATTCCTGGTAAAGTATACAATAGGGGTCCAAAGCCTAACTTTCACACCTTAACTCAAAAAATATGAAACCACCTCCATTAAATATCTTACTAAAAGTTATATTTTGATATGACTTTGATGTATTTTTAGTTTTAATTTAGGAGATATGGGTTTGGGAATGAGATTTTGGATTCTTAATTTTGAATATAAAAGGTAAATTGCATATTATTTTTGTGCAAACTTAATTTTGTATATTTCTATGCATTAGTATATACAACTTTATGTAAAAAATTTCTTTATTTGATGAATAAATAATAAAGAATAAAATAGGTCCCAAAAATGCATTATAGATGAATCAAAAGAATGTGACTTTTATTGTATAATAGGCCCTTATGTTCCCCTACTTTATTCCTTATCGATCAAATCAATTCTTGACTTGGTCTCAGGTTTAGAGTCATAAAATATCTTTGATATTTTATTCTATTTCTTTTCTTTCCTTTATTCTATAATTTTGGCATTAAAAATATTTTTATATACAATAAATTGAAGAAGTAATGGATGTTAATGTGTACAAAATGATGTTATTTACATACATTGTCTTAGGTTTTGAAGGCCAAAATGATAGAATAAAGGTGTCATTCCACTGGGATAGCCTCGTTTCTGAAATGAGACTTAGTAGATTTTAGATAAATATATATATATATATATATATATATATATGGTGTCATCAAAATTCTACTTAGTTCGAGACTTTTTCCCCCTCCATCAAAATTGTCAAATTTTAACGATCCCTGATTGTTGAAATTGACCCCATCCAGTTGGAAGGGTTAGGAGTACATGTTTTATATGAAATTTGAAACACACATTCCAATTATTATTTTAAGTAAATCTTCCCATATTTCATTCAAAAAATTTATGGAAAAAATGAGAACATACTCTTATATGCTCGCATGAAACATACTCATTTAACCCTTATATATATGCACATACAAAAACACGTGCATATTATATACAACTATTTATTCTTTGTCCTTTGTTGGCATCATACTAGTTTCGCACTTGTGATTGCTTACTATTTTTGTACAAATCGACACCATGTCTCGAATTACATCACAACATTAGCCCAACTTTACCAAAATCCCCCGTTAATACGTGTGAGGCATTAGTAGATTTCGGGACACCGATAGTTTGATGCATGTGTAATATAGCATGCTTGTAATATCATAATAATCGTCTCACAAATTGTGTGAGTTCCAGATTTATTTGTTCGGTATGATCGACGAATTGAACACTGATTAAATATGCACTGTGACAATAAATGTGATGACGTAGTGTGCATGATCGATGTTGTTTTATTAAATATATCAATCGTTCATAGGTTTAAATAATAAAATATTCATTTGTCTTTGGTTTTGGACTAGTGATGGGGATGGAATTGTTTTATATTTACATATAGTGGGTGGAATTATGATTTCTCCCATTTGTTGAAACACTAAGACTATGGATACTAAGGTTCGATCTTGGAGGGAATGCGATGTCCAACAAATTGGATTCTACAATTGCTGTATCGACCACTCTCGTGAAGCGCGGCACCCAATCTGAGCAAGTCAACAATAATTAACACATGGTTAAATAATCAATAATGTGGTGAGCTAAAATTTATTATAACTCTACAAAAATGTGTATAGTGACAAGTTGTGTAGAGGTCAAACATAGGGAGCAAATTGTATAGATTGGGAGTTAATATTAATTATTTATAATTAATTTTAAGTCCTTGTTTATTTTCTTTTTTGTGTTTTTTTATTTTTATTATTTTTGTGGGTTATTTATATTTTTATATTTTAAAAATTTTAATTTCAGATTTTCTTTTGAAATTTTCAAAAGTTCATTTCTTTTTTATTTTAAAAGTAATATGTATATATTTATATAAAATAATAATGATATTATAGATAATATTAGTAACTTGTAAGGTATGTAGTATACATATGGTATTATATTTCTAGATATTAATCAATATAGTTAACATGCATAAAACAAAATGTTTTTGCAATTTTTGTATTTTCTCTATTTTTTATAATTTTGTAGATTTTTACTAATTTTTGGATAGTTTTAAAGTAATCAAATAAACAAATAGTGAACAGATTAATTAGTCGAACTTTTTTAAGTTTATTAAATATGAAAAGGTAAAATAATTAACATAAAATTATTTTAATATATATAACAAAATGCATAAACAAAAGGTTATATTTTTATTTTTCTTTAATTTTCACTAAGTTTTATAAGTTTTTTAGGTTTTTGTAATTTTATTTTTTATATGTTCTATTTTTAGTGATTTTTGGATATGTTGGAGTAGATATAATAACATAGATAATATATTTTTCAGGGAATTGTTTATGTTTTTATGATTTTTTATGAGTTTTTAATATTTAGACAGGGAAAAGTATATTTTTGTATTTTTAATAACTAAGAAAATTAAGATTAATGCTAAATAAAAATTGGACGAGGTCAACATCAATAACAGACACTTATAATATTGTCATGCAATTTTAAAGCAATAAAAATATTTAAAATGACAAATATACAGAAAAATAAAATACCACGGTTATATGAACATGATGACAATTTATAGAAACCTTGGATGTATTTAATAACAGGTCCTGAAATTTAAAGGGCATATATGCAATTCTTACAAGGCCTCACGTATTACTACACGTGAGGTAGAGGGACCTAAATAGAAATACAAGAAGGTATGGGGATCTATTAGCAAAATATCTTAAAAATATTACACTACTTGCAATTTTATAGAACTAAACATAAATAAAAAATACCAGAGGGATATGGTGTAATATACCCAAAAGGTATACACTCATCAACATTCCAAAGCGTGGCACTTATCCGCGTGGTGCGTCCAGAACGTCTAGTCTAGTTAGTCAAAAAAGCGAATGGTGGGTGGCACCTGAAACCAGAAAGCAGGAAAGAGAGAGGAACTGGTATGTTCTATGTTGACGGTTGATCCTGGATTAGCCTCTGCTCCCCCTCGAAGTCAAAGTCAGAGGACACTCGAGATGAACACAGGAGGAAGTGGACGGACAGGGCCGTGAACCAAATGGGGATCTTCTACTCGCGACCAATGCACCTTCACTCTTCCTCTCGATTGCGTTTACGCTGCAGCAGGGTCAAGTCAAGCCGATGATGCCGGTGTCACTTCACACTCTGGCAAGTTCTTCCTCTATTAAGATTATCTAATAAGAAAGAAGTCAGTGTCGTCGAACAGCTCGAACTCTCCACCGCAACATTTTCTAGTAATAGCTCTAAGTGTGCTTGTAGGTAGACATTTCTTCACTTTCTAGCCCGGAATATATAAGATAATTGCCAGTCTGCCCTGATTGACTAGAGAATCTGATAGATGATCTACATCACATTTCTTCTTTTTCAAAAAAAACAACTGCTGGTCATATAGAGGGCTCTGCCCACCACCCTCCGCCTCACTATGACCCGGGACGAGAAGAGAAAGACGTCGGACCAGCAGGCATCGATCGAGGACAAGACTCCTTACTTTGACTAACAAGGTGGTCAAATTCTTCTACCAGGGAGACCTAGAGTAGAGGGCTATCTTCCTTCCTTCGAAGAGGAAAGAGGTGTAGACTGACAGAGACTTCCAAAAAAGCGGTCGAGACAAAGGCGGGGCTTTGAGCGGCGACCGATCGGGAATCTTCTTCGCATCAATCTTTTTTTCTTCTCAAAATACTGGTGTCTAGTGTTGATGGATGGACATGATTAGGTCTGGAATTCCATCGAACAACTGGAGTGTGGTTTGATCAGTGGTTGATTTACGATCTAGAATTCCTTCGAGATCGGGCGACTACAATGCCCTTCGGACGAACAGGAAAGAAGAGGATGATGGAACTCACTCATCTGGCGATTGTGATCAACTCCGACCACCTGGAGCTATCCTAAAGGTCGCAAAATGAATCCCAAACTCCTCTGAAGCTCCTGGAGTAGTCAAAAAAAGAAGGCCTCACAGATGGAGTCTTTGCACGTCTGGGAAAAGGAAGGACATGGAAATTCAAGTTGAACCTTGAATCTGAAGGATGAAAGGAATCCTTAAGCGCATCACAGAAGCGTGTTGATCGCATCTCATGCGATCGGGGCGACTAGTCGCACTAGTCACTAGATGCAGCAGAAATTAAAATTTTTTAATCAAGTGATGAAACCACATGATCACAAGAATATTTCTTGGATCTTTTCATCAAACCACAAAGTATTAAAAATACCTCTTGAAGCTTTGTTGCGATCACGAGATCTCTAAAGCAAGAGATCCTCCTGTCTCAAGTCTGATCCACGAAGATGGCACTTGCGGGCGCGATGAAGAGATGAGTTCCTCCTGCAATCCTTGATGAAGATCCAAGCTTCGAGTCCCCTGATTTCGTCCAACGAAATCCATCGTCTTCCTCTAGAGCAAGCAGCCCCAAAGAAGATAGAGATCCTCGAGTCGTCGAAGGCGAAGGCAAGAAGCTCTCTCTCAACACATAAGATGGACGGCCACCTTGAAATGGAGAGAGAGAGAGTAGACGAGAATGAGAGAGAGAGAGAGAGTTGTAGGCGTGTACTACTCTTGAACATGTACCCTTGAAAGGGCTAGGGTTGCCCTCCTTATATATTAGTTTAGGATTCAGTGGATCTCAATCCATGTGCTACATAGATCCAACGGCTAGGTTGATCCATGCATCAATCAATGGCCATGATTGTTGTTGGTTAAAAACCAACAGAATTAATTTATATTAAATCAAACATATGTTGCATTATCATCAACATAATTTAATTTAACATAAATCAATTATTAAGAGATAACAAGATAATAAAGAGAGAGGATAATAAATCACCCCCAAAAATAGGGGGCGTCACCTATAGGTGACGCCACCTATTTTGTGGTGATTTATCTCCTCTTTATTTTATCCATTATTCCTTAATAAATTTGCAATAATCATTATCACAAAAATATCCACCAAATTAATTCCAAATTAATTTGTGAATATTTCAATCAAGCCATTGAAAATATGTGAATCATATTCACAACCCAAACTAATTTGTAAATCACATTTCCAATTAATTACTTAATGTGAATCCGATTCACATTAATAATTAACAAATGTTATTTACAAAGTTCTTCTCTCTCTAATATATTTTAAATCACATTTATAATATATATACACAGATTTCATGGATAGCACTATCCATAATCTGTAATCCTTGAAAATCAAATCTCATTTAATTATCTTGGATAATCATTGTCATAATATGAATCTCATTCATATTATTCTTGACAATTAAATCTCATTTAATTATCATTCTCGTGTTGCTTGGATACATAATTCATCAAATGAACTATTCTTTTCCCTGAACTCCTTCAAGATAATGTGCTTTCTCTGCAGATACTTGGAGATAAGGACAGGGTGATTGTATTGTTCCACTAGATGACAATTAAATCTCATTTAATTATCATTCTCTTGTTGCTTGGATACATAATTCATCAAATGAACTATTCTTGAACTCCTTCAAGAATAATATGCTTTCTCCGCAGATACTTGGAGATAAGGACAGGGCGATTGTATTGTTCCACGTACAGTGACTTGGATGTTGAGATCTCATCTCAAATCCAGATTTTACAGACCTCCCACCAATGCTTGATTAAATCAAGACCGCAAATCTTATCATCTCATTGCATCTAAATCTTATTCAGACCAATGTCCAACACTTGGACCAAGATCAGATTGCTTCTCTACTAAGAGGAGTCACTAAAATCCATACCTGTTTCATCACTCCCTCGGAATGGAAGCATCGTGGTTATACAATCGTTTATGATCACATCACCCTCAGGTATTCCCAACACCTATACATCCTGCATACTGGAATCAACCTGAAGATCAAGATCAATTTTACACTGTCTTCTTCAGGGTTTGATCACCAAGTTTCTCAATCTTGGTCATTGGGAATTTGTATCGATCATATGCTTTCCCAAAGCATATATCATACCTTCAAATTCATGTCATGCTTCCAAAGCACGACGACCATGCATGGAATTTGATCGATCCCAATACCTCAAGAGTGAGCTCATGTCTTTCGGTTCATAAGTGAACCTGTATGATCCATTTGAGAGATCGTATTACTCATATGCCCTCACATGCACACTAGCACGCCGGTGTATAGACCTTGGTTAGGTCATCAACCTATTGGTCTGCCAAATGTACACACTCAGACATATAGCAATACATCTGTCTCCGATCAGAGGATATGTGCCTATGTTGTGACAGCATTCAACATAGGACTTAAGTTATCTCGATCTCGTTAAGTCAACCCATTGACCTAACTAATCTGACACCTCCGAATCACCATTCCTATGCAGAGGACCTGCATCAAGAGGTCGGTCAGATATCAGCCTACGTGAGAAAGGATTGCCATCTCCTACCCAATATGTAGATCGTCTCTTAATATCATTTGACGGCACTTGATGAGCCCTCTATCTAACTCTTTAGATATTCATCCAAACACCAGCCTCTATGATTCATTTAATGAATCAACAGCTATATGATCATCAAGATGGCCATGGTACATAACCCTAATTGTACAGAGGGACCTTATAGTGCATTCATTCATTTAATTTCAGAAAGGGAGTGAAACATCAATAACTTTTATTAATAAACATATATATATTACAATAACATTTACTGTAAGATTGGTTCGCTTGGAGCTCACATGTCCAACAATCTCCCACTAGCCCTCAGAACCATTCAGGTACAATCCGTAAACCCACACTCATTACATGTTGGTCAAAAACCTTATGTGTTAGAGGTTTGGTAAGAGAATCAGCAACGTTGTCGACAGAGAACACCTTGATGATGATGATTTCGCCACGCTTTTGAATCTCACGAATGATGTGGTATTTCCTTTCCACGTGCTTGCTCTTTTGATGCCATCTGGGTTCCTTTGCCTGGGCAATGCTCCCATGTTATCATAGAGTAACTGGATGGGAGTATCAGAGGGAACTACGCCAAGCTCTAAGATGAACTTGCGCAACCACACCACCTCTTTTGCAGCATCCGATGTGGCAATGTATTCGGCTTCTGTTGTTGAATCCACCGTAGTGTCCTGCTTCTTGCTTCTCTAGCTCACGGCACCACCGTTCAACAGAAATACATACCCTGATGTCGACTTTTGATCATCAATATCCGACTGGAAGTCTGAATCTGTATATCCCAAGACTTGGAGATCACCATCTCCATAGACCAAGATGTAATCTTGCGTCCGTATTAGATATTTGAATATGTTCTTTACTGCATTCCAGTGTTTCTCTCCATAGCAGGATTGGTAACGATTTACTACTCCCACTGCATGGCAAATGTCTGGCCTAGTACACATCATGGCATACATTAAGCTTCCTACAGCTGATGCGTAGGGGCATCCAGCCATGGCCTTCTTTTCCACAGCACTTTGAGGAGCCATCCCATTAGACAGATGGATACCATGTTTTAAGGGGAGGAATCCTTTCTTAGAACTATCTATACATAATCGTTCAAGAATCTTCTTAATGTATCCATGTTGTGACAATCCCAACATCCTCTTTTCTCGGTTTCTGAACAACTTCAGGCCTAAGATGTAAGAGGCTTCTCCAAGATCTTTCATCTCGAAAGTATGGGATAGCCAAATCTTCACAATGGTCATCATTCTTGTATCATTCCCAATGATAAGGATATCATCTACGTAAAGCACGATGAACACAATGGTGCTCCCACTAAGCTTGTTGTACACACAAGGTTCATCAGGATTTTGCACAAAATCACAACTCTTTATGATTTCATCAAATCTGATGTTCCAGCTATGAGAAGCTTGTTTAAGCCCATAGATGGATATCTTCAGCTTGCATACTTTTCCATCCTCAACAATGAAGCCCTGGGGATGCTCCATATATATATCCTCCTCGAGGTATCCATTGAGGAAAGTTGTCTTGACGTCCGTATGCCAGATGTCGTAGTCAAGAGATGCAACTATAGCTAGCAGTGTCATGATGGACTTAAGCATAGCTACAGGAGAGAACGTCTCATCGTAGTCGATGCCTTCTCTCTGTGTGTATCCCTTGGCTACGAGCCATGCCTTGAAAGTATCTACTTTCCCATCAGGTCCCCTTTTTATCTTGAAGATCCATTTACACCCAATGGGTTTTACCCCTTTAAGTGGATCCTCTGGGGTCCATACACCATTCTTATGCATGGAGTCAATTTCTGACTTCATTGCTAGCATCCATCTATCCATGTCATGATCCGCGAGTGCCTCATCAAATGAAGAAGGATCATTGGCAGTCTCACCTGACACATGAAATCCATACCTTTCAGGTGGTGCAACCACCCTCGAACTCCTTCGAAGAGGTATGGATGTTTCATCTTTATTTATCTCTTTAGTTTCTGGTTCAGGAATCTCAGAATCCTCAGGGAATTCAATGAGTTCCTCCACTTCATTTCTGTCTTGACCTTTAAGGAAATCATCCTCTAGAAATTTCACATCCCTAGAGACAAAAACCTTTTGGATCTCAGGGTCATAAAGCTGGTATCCAATACCATCTTTAACATACCCAATGAAGTAGCACTCAAAAGTGCGAGATTCTAGCTTACTTGCGTCCACGTTCTTCGCATGGACCAAGCAACCCCAAACCCTCAAGTGTTTAACACTAGGCTTGGTACCATACCAGAGCTCATGAGGAGTCTTGGGTACAGATTTGCTAGGAATCTTGTTCAGGATATATATTGCAGTCTCTACTGCATATCCCCAGAAACTAAGAGGAAAACATGCTTTGCTCATCATTGAACGGACCATGTCCATGATGGTCCTGTTGCGTCTATCAGCAACACCATTAAGTTGGGGAGTTCCCTGAATTCATCTGAGAGGTACTCACCACCTCGGTCAGATCGAATCCGTATGATCTTCCTATCAGTTTTGTTCTCAACCAAAACCTTAAACTCTTTGAACTTTTCAAAGGTTTCAGATTTATGATGTATTAGGAAGATAAACCCATATTTTAAATGGTCATCAATAAACATCAAATAATATCGATATCCAATTCTAGTCGCAGTACTGAAGGGACCACATACATCAGTATGTATTAGGTCAATAATACCTTCGCATCTCGTAACCTTGTTACGGAAAGGTGTTCTAGTCATTTTACCTCCAAAATCTAAAGGACCATCCTTTATCAATCTATTGATCCTATCAACAGATAAATGACCAAGCCTTTGATGCCAAATCATATTCGAATGATTTCCATCCTCCTTGGATCTTTTGGGGTTTCCAACATTAGTGGTACTAACATTCATGATACATTCATCAATGCACAATTCATAGAGTCCAGTAGAAGTCAAAATACCATCCTCAATATATTTATCATAACGGTTTACGATTAATTTATTACAGAAAGTGAAGGAATATCCATTTCTAACTAGCTTAGATACAGATATTAGATTCCTTCTAACTTCAGGTACATAAAGACACTCTTTAAGTACTATGACTCGGCCACTAGATAATGATAGTCAGCAGGTCCCGATGGCAACTGATGCAACACTTGCATCAGAGCCCATTTGGATGACTATCTCCCCTTGCTCCAGATTACTAGTTTCCTAAAACAAATGCAACGAATTGCATGCATGAACAGAAGCACCAGAATCTACAACCCAACTTCCTTCTCATCCAACGAGAAATCTAGTTTCAATGATGAAAGTAGATTTCATATCTACTGGGGCTAAACCTTTGTCAGCAGACTTCAGGTAATCTGGGCAGTTACGCTACCAGTGCCCCGGCTTCTTACAGTAGTGACAGACATCGGACTTCTTCGATGTCATTAGTGTGGAAGCACTAGAAGATGAACAAACTCCTTGATTCTTCTTCTTTCTCTTCTGGGTCGGGCTCTTCCGAGAACCTTGTTTCTGCCCGTGCTTTCCTCTCACTTGTGCAACCATTGCACTAGCAGAGGGGCCATCCTTCCTCATCACGTCTTCAGCAGACTTCAATGCAGCTAACTGCCCAGCGTTCTTATGTGTTGAGAGAGAGCTTCTTGCCTTCGCCTTCGACGACTCGAGGATCTCCATCTTCTTTGGGGCTGCTTGCTCTAGAGGAAGACGATGGATTTTGTTGTATGAAATAAGGGGACTCGAAGCTTGGATATTCATCAAGGATTGCGGGAGGAACGCGTCTCATCATCGTGCCTGCAAGTGCCATCTTCGTGGATCGGACTTGAGACAGGAGGATCTCTTGCTTTAGAGATCTCGTGATCGCAACCACGCTTCAAGAGGTATTTCTAATACTTTGTGGTATGATGAAATGATCCAAGAAATGTTCTTGTGATCATGTGGTTTCATTACTTGATTAAAAAAATTTAATTTCCGCTGCATCTAGCGACTAGTGCGACTAGTCGCCCTGATCGCATGAGATGCGATCAACACGCTTTCGTGATGCGCTTAAAGATTCCTTGTATCCTTTAAGTGGCATCAGAGCCTTAGGTCGAATAAGGTTTTGGATATGATCCGTAAACCTAGGACGACTTGGGTTTGAAAGAGTTGCGATTTTTTTTTGCTGCATTTCAATTTTCGTACCTCTGTTCAATTGAATTTTTCGGTACTTTTTAAACTATTTAAACATGAAATTTTCAATTATATTTTGTTCCCCATTAAATAAAGAAACCATAGGATCAGAGTTTATGTAATTTGGATTTCATTTGCTCAAGATATGGCCCTTTGAATCTAAATGTAATTAATAAGTTAATTACTATTTTGATCCGCCTCAAAATGCGTGAAATATCACTTGAGTTATTTCATAAATCAAGTTGGCAATCTTAGGAAACTGATTTTGCGAATTTTGGCTTTAAATTGATCAAGATAAGTTAATTTTGGTAATTGGGGGTCACTGCTGAAAATTGACGAATTTGATCATGAACCATGTGATAGTCATTCAAATAAGTTGATGAAAATTAATTGTTAATTTTATGAAATAATTAGTGATAAATATTTGTGAAATATTTAAAAAGATAATTATTTCATTGGATGACATTTCGTTAAACCAAGATGATAAGATAGTTGATCTAGATCATTGATTGGTTGATATGACATCAACAAACATCGTTTTCATGAAAAACCTTTGTTTATCCTACAATAGCTGTAGGACAACTTTTACATGCAAAACCCTATTGCCTGAATAGGATTGGGTATTTATTTAGCAAATCTCCTTATAATATTATCAAAATGGTTTTGATGAATATTATATGGTATAATTTTCGGTTGAAAAACCGATGAGCATCTCAAAGTACATAATGATCTATCTCGCATTATCCTTTCCTGAGGTGGATATGGTGACTGGTCGGAGAGCATTGGGGTAGCGGGTTGCAATGTATGTGGTCCATCCCACTCTCAACGGTACTGGCCATGACAACGGGAAGGGAGTCGATAATGCCGGAGAAGTCGAAGTGTATTTTCTAATTATTAAAATTCGAATAATGCGTACTTTGAGATTATACCTACTATTCAAGTAATAATCAAGTTTGTTGATTGATAATTGGATTGATAATGATTATATCCAATTAAAAACACTCTATTATGAATAGATGCGTATTTCCCTTGGAAGAATTAATTACGTGAATATGATTCACGATAATTAATTATTAAAATTTGAATATGAGGTGGAGGATCACATAAGTGACATCCATGATCTCCCGTCAAGGTGAAGGATTTCGTCGCCAGGGATTGTGTGTAGGAGACGCCTGTCCGAAGTGATAGCTCCTGTATGCAAGCGCATCTAGATCGGGCTCTTTGCTTCTCGAAAGAGTAAGGCCGTATGCGTAGTGGCCCCAACATCGAGTTCTCATATTATTGGGGTGATATTGGATTGCGCATAGCGAGTTCTAATCATGTTGACGGTTTGTTCAATTAACAACCGGTCAACATCATCTTAGGGGTGGTGGGCCTGGGTGTTAAAGACTAAATTGGGAAATGTAAGTTGGACTTGCAAGGCGGATTGAGTTCCCACTTCTTTTTATCGGAGTCACAAGTTCTCATATTATTGGGATGTGACAAAGATAGGAAAGGAGATCCCAGATCTTGCTTGAGATATAGTAGTGAGTATATCTCTTACTTTGAAAGATAATAAGGGAATAATCTTTCAAAGTTGACATAGCAAGACAATTTGATTTAAAATGCATTAATCAAATATCTTAAAATGAATATATAATTATTTATGTATTCTGATATAGTGCATTCTTAATTTCAGAAAATGAAGTCCATGAACCCACTTAGCAGGCTCCTGGAGGTCAATCAGTTGACCGAACCAAATTATTCGGATTGGATCTGAAATTTGGATCTTGTCCTTTCTGCGGAGCGCATCTCGTATGTGCTTTCTAAGGACAAGATAGCAGACCCAAAGACTCCGGAAGACAAATCATATAATGAGAAATATGATGAAGACCATGATCTGGCAAGATGTTATATCCTTGGCTCATTGTCTAATGTACTTCAGAAGCAACATGTGGAAATGAACCATTGCCAAGAGATTATGATGAATCTGAAGGATATGTTTGGTGACATAAACCGCACACATCGTTATAATGTGATGAAAGAGCTTATTCGCTGCAAGATGCAGGAAGGGACCTCTGTTAGAGAACACGTACTCAAAGTGTTTGAGTACCGCTCTGAATTGGAAACCCTGGGAGCCTACATGGATTCTGATATGCAGGCTGATTTCATTCTCCTGTCGCTCCCTAAGTATTTCAACAATTGTCGTGTCTTATCACATGAGCAAAGGTTATTTCATTGGGCCTTACCCCTCGAATGATACTAAAGGTAGCCACCTTGAAATGGGGAGAGAGAGAGAGAGAGTAGGCGAGAATGAGAGAGAGAGTTGTAGGCGTGTACTACTCTTGAACATGTACCCTTGAAAGGGCTAGGGTTGCCCTCATTATATATTAGTTTAGGATCCAATGGATCTCAATCCATGGAATACATAGATCCAACGGCTATGTTGATCCATGCATCAATCAATGGCCATGATTGTTGTTGGTTAAAAACCAACAACATTAATTTATATTAAATCAAACATATGTTGCATTATCATCAACATAATTTAATTTAACATAAATCAATTATTAAGAGATAATAAGATAATAAAGAGAGAGGATAATAAATCACACCCAAAAATAGGGGGCGTCACCTATAGGTGATGCCACCTATTTTGTGGTGATTTATCTCCTCTTTGTTTTATCCATTATTCCTTAATAAATTTGCAATAACCATTATCACAAAAATATCCACCAAATTAATTCCAAATTAATTTGTGAATATTTCAATCAAGCCATTGAAAATATGTGAATGATATTCACAACCCAAACTAATTTGTAAATCACATTTCCAATTAATTACTTAATGTGAATCCAATTCACATTAATAATTAACAAATGTTATTTACAAAGTTCTTCTCTCTCTAATATATTATAAATCACATTTATAGTATATATACATAGATATCATGTATAGCACTATCCATAATCTGTAATCCTTGAAAATCAAATCTCATTTAATAATCTTGGATAATCATTCTTATAATATGAATCTCATTCATATTATTCTTGACAAATAAATCTCATTTAATTATCATTCTCTTGTTGCTTGGATACATAATTCATCAAATGAACTATTCTTGCACTCCTTCAAGAATAATATGCTTTCTCCGCAGATACTTGGAGATAAGGACAGGGCGATTGTATTGTTCCACGTATAGTGACTTGGATGTTGAGATCTCATCTCAAATCCATATCTTACGGACCTCCAACCGATGCTTGATTAAATCAAGACCGCAAATCTTATCCTCTCATTGCATCTAAATCTTATTCAGACCAATGTCCAACACTTGGACCAAGATCAGATTGCTTCTCTACTAAGAGGAGTCACTAAAATCCATACCTGTTTCATCACTCCCTCGGAATGGAAGCGTCGTGGTTATACAATCGTTTATGATCACATCACCCTCAGGTATTCCCAACACCTGTACATCCTACATACTGGAATCAACCTGAAGATCAAGATCAATTTTACACTGTCTTCTTCAGGGTTTGATCACCAAGTTTCTCAATCTTGGTCATTGGGAATTCGTATCGATCATATGCTTTCCCAAAGCATATATCATACCTTCAAATTCATGTCATGCTTCCAAAGCATGACGACCATGCATGGAATTTGATCGGTCCCAATACCTCATTAGTGAGCTCGTGTCTTCTGGTTCATAAGTGAACCTGTATGATCCCTTTGAGAGATCGTATTACTCATATGCCCTTACATGCGCACCAGCGCACCGGTGTATAGACCTTGGTTAGGTCATCAACCTATTGGTCTGCCAAATGTACACACTCAGACATATAGCAACACATCTATCTCCGATCAGAGGATGTGTGCCTATGCTGTGACAGCATTCAACATAGGACTTAGGTTATCTCGATCTCGTTAAGTCAACCCATTGACCTAACTAATCTGGCACCTCCGAATCACCATTCCTATGCAGAGGACCTACATCAAGAGGTCGGTCAGAATGAGCCTATGTGAGAAAGGATTGCCATCTCCTAATCTCTTAATAATCATTTGATGGTGCTTGATGAGTCCTCTATCTAACTCTTTAGATGTTCATCCAAACACCAGCGTCTATGATTCATTTAATGAATCAACAGCTATATGATCATCAAGATGGCCATGGTAACCCTAATTGTACAGAGGGACCTTATAGTGCATTCATTCTTTTAATTTCAGAAAGGGAGTGAAACATCAATAACTTTTATTGATAAACATATATATATTACAATAACATTTATTGTAAAAATGGTTCGCTTGGGGCTCACATGTCCTACAGAATCACCCACGGATAGAGTGCTCAGTCCCTGCCTCTTGCACAAAATTTATCGTGGCTCAATAGCAAAGCCACTCAGCCTGATGGTTAGGGGAATATGATGGTTTATAAGACCCCTTTCGGTACAAAATTGGTCCTAACCGTTGGACCATGTTGTGTGGGCCTATAGGAATGCTTATAAGACCCCTTTGGGCCCTTCACCTTTTAGAATGATATATGGCAAAGCGAGTCATTTGCCCAAAGAATTGATTAACAAGTCTGAGTGTGCAATCAAAAATTTTAACTGGAGTTATCACTTAGGAAAATCGTGTAGATACATGGACCTCAATGACCTTGTGGAGATATGCAATCGAGCATGCGACAACAATATGATCAATCAGGACAAAGTTAACAAGTGGTATGATTCACATATTAGATGCAAGAACTTTTCCATTGACAGAAGGTATGGTTGTTTAATGCTGAGTTAAAAATCTTCCACGGGAACTTAAGTCTAAATGGAATAGTCCTTATATAGTCAAGGAAGTGCATGAAAATTTAAGTGTACAAATATATGATCTCACATATGGTGGACCTTCCTTCTTGGTCAAGGGACAAATATCGAAACATTTTGTTGAATCCAAAGAACGATTGACTCCAGTTGAAGCGATTGACTTCATGCCAATTGATTCATTTGCATATACTTCAGATACAACATGAGGCCGCAGCTGAAAGATTCGTTTCAGATATATTCATTATCTTAGAGATTCATCTATTCTTTTTCACTCTGAATGTATTCTTTTGTGGGCGGGAATTCTTACCTTACTCCTTTCTTACTCATAACTTAAGCTTGTCAGAGCTTAAGTATAGGGGGAATCTTACCCCGATGATGAATCTCCATTTCACCAACTTTATTCTAACATTTTGGCCTTAAAAATCCTATTAAATGCACGTAAATTCCCTCAGTTTGCATAAATTAACATCCACGCATTATTGTACAATATGTGTATAAAACACTATTTTTAATGCCAAAATTATAGAATAACGAAAAGAAAAGAGAAAATAAATATCAAAGATATTGTACGACCCTAAACTCCAAGATCTAGACATCTCGATGACTAGGTCGACAAGGAATAAAGCAGGGGGAGATAATGGTCCAAAATACAATAAAAATCCCATTTATTTATTCATTCTTTATTCATTTTTGTAACCATTTTATTTTTCCATTTTTTATACTTAAAAAAAATAAGTTATGTACATGAAAGTTGTAGATAATAAAATATAGAAAAATACAAAATTGAGTTTACATAAAAATAATATACAATGAAAAGGTTATACTCTAAATAAATTTCCAAAATCCCAACTTCCCAGACACATATCTCTCAAATAGAAACTCAAAATATATCAAAAACACCTTTAATTTTACATAACTTTTAATAAAATATTTAATGAATGTGGTTCCATATTTTTTGGAGTTAAGGTGTGAAAGTTAGGTTTTGGACTCCAATTTATAGTTTTCCCGATTAAAACAATAATTTTATTTAATATTTATTATTTTCATAAATTTGTATTTATAATTTTTAAATATTATTTATAATATATTTACATATTAAAACAGGAATAAAACAACAAAGAAAACACTAGAATAAAATATGCATATAAAATACATAGATGAATTACCTATACCTATACCTATATAATAAATATACCTATTTAATAAAATGAATATAATATATCAGAAGAATATAATAAAAATATCTCCATGTGTATAAAAATAAGTTATAATTATATAATATAATAAAGGGAAATAATAAAATCAAAAATACAAAATAAAAATAAAAGACATAAAAACAGAGATGAATATACCTGTAATGAAACCTAAAAACTAATTTTTAATTAAATACCTCTAAAAAATAAATAAAAAACATAATTAAATAATTCAGAAAATAAGAAATATTTTTATTTTATAACCTAAAATAATAAATGTATTTATTTAATATCTAATTTACAATATTTTCCAAGGTTGAATTTTCTTGGTTGGTCCACGTGGACCAACCAGGTTGTTAGGAGAGTAGTCAACTCTCTGACTCGCCTTGGTGCTCTCTAACACCTCATTTCTCTCCACTTTCATCGATTTTTGCATGTTTCTTTCATCGAATTGCATAGATTCCTTCTACACAATTTTGCCTCGTTCATTGTACATATATGCCTAGTGTTTGTCTCGAGGATTGGATGGCTGCAACGCCTACATCACCTCGATCTTCGGAGTGCCTCATCCACCTTGTACAAAAACCCTCTCTGACGTCCTTCACTTTTCTAACACCCTTTGGCCTAGTTTGGCCCCTCCTCTCTTGTGCTCCAGATCGACGATTGTGACATGACCTCCTCCAACCAGTTGAGGGCGGCGTCGGGCATGGCATGAGGCATGCTTCCACCATCTCAGGCCAACCTGAGTCGTGAGGTTGAACTTCATGGTTTACAGCCACTGATATCCCATTTATATTGCTTTCTTAGCTTGGTATTAATTATTAGGTGTATTTCTTGCATTTATTTGACCATGAATTACATTATTTACCATTAAATCACCTCCCTGTAGTTCGTCGAAGCCATGTTCTGGCAAACCCATTGCATTGTGATCCACCTATCCCTTGACGCACCAGCCACCTCCATAACCTTCCCCTTCTGCTTCTCTTCGCTCCGCCGCCTCTCGTTCACCCCAGATCCACTACGGATCTGGAGATCAAGATCACCCACTCTGACACCTCATCGGTGACCTCCCCCACATGCCACCTATCACTCCCCTTCGCCAGTAAGAGCCCCAGGATGTTCCCTTTTGTTGTGTGTGCTTCACTGCAGGTCTTGGAGGCTCAAGACCCTAGTGGGGTCGATTTTTGTTCAAACTCGAGGTACCTGGAGCTCAGCTCTTCTTCAAGATCGCCGGGCATCACATCACTGCTCTGTCGTACCCTCTTAAGCAACAATCCACTGCGGAGCAGCTGCAGGAGTCTACCGGAGGTGTCGGAGGGGTCTCATGTTGATGGAAGCTCAAGCTCTGGACTATTTAAACTTACCAGTATCGAGTTGTTCATATGTTCTTGTTGACCTCCTCACGGTCGTTGGATTTGCCACAGTTCTTCCAGACGTTCAGCCACCGTCCAATAAACCCAGCTCTTCACTGTCCAATCATCCGTGGCCATCTAATCACTGTCTTCCAGATGAAGGGGTGTCATGCTCCCTTGTAGTGCCACATGGATAACTGAAGGATCCTATGCCCTTGGATCTACGCCCGTTGGGTATTTTATATGTTTACCCAAGCTAGTTTTGTATTTAAAATTTAGACTTAACTTTCCTATATAGTTTTATACTTTTTGTAATAATTGCATTTAAGACCCCCAACTTTAGAAATTTGCAAGTAGATCCATGCCACATCACCTCATGTGACGGCCAATGTGTGGGGACATTTTGCAGGCGTGCCCCTTAACTTTGTTGTATTGCTATTTAGTCCAGAAATATTTTGTGCAGGTTATATATTTTTTGGCAAAATTCAAGTAGGCTCCTGAACTTATTTTTATTTACAAAAATTCCCCTACAAGTAATGTAATTTCTCTTTATTTCTTTTATTTATTTTAAATATCTACATTGCTCGAAAATATCCACAAAAGTAGACGTTAACTCCTGATTGTATGCACATTCATGCTACTATTTTTTTACAATTATAGGAAATTTCATTATTTTATAAAAATAAAAATAGCCTAAAAAAGTCCCTGTCTAGCCTATAAAATCCATAAAATATATAAAAGTTTTTTGAATTTCTAAAAAATGCATTTTCTGTTTATTTAGTTATTTTATAACTCCAAACCAAAAATCTCTAAAAATTACGAAAGAAAACTCCAAATAATTAAAAATCCCATAAAACACTTATAAAAATCAATAAAGTTCTCTAAAAATCCAAAAAACTATTTTCTATTTCCCAATTTTTATTTATATTATTATTGTTATTTTAAAATTAATTTCAAGAAATTTTGATGTTGTTTTCTATTTTTCATCTCCATTTCAATTTCGGATAGTTAATTAAACATTATTTTAGGGTATTTTTTACTTTAAAAATATATAAAAATTAGAAAACAAATCCGAAAAAATCACATAAACAGTAAAAAATTAGTTAAAGCCCCAAATGATTTTATTTACCTCATTTTGAATGTTTTTATTTGTGGTTTTATATATTAGTCTATATTGTGTATATATCCTTTCTATAGATTTATATATATTAAAAGAAAAACAAATATAATAAAAAAGAAAATATAAAAATAGAAAATCAAAATAAAAATAGAAAATCAAAATCAAAACATAAATATAAAATCAAAAATAAATTAAAAATTAAAAAATATAAAAGCCCACAAACAAGAACATATAGATAAATAGTTCACAATCACATTTTTGTGCATTTATTTGCTCGATCTATCCTTTATGCACCATGTGTTTGACCTTTACATGCTTGCACACTATACACATCCATTATAGAATTATAATAAATTTTAACTCCATATTTGTTTTCATTGCTTGATCACTATTTGTGGGTTAATTTTTAAATTTAGTGGTTTTCTGGAGTGGTCAACACATCGAGCGCGGTCCCACCTTGTGAGACCGTACGATCCTCTAAAAAATCGGTATTTCACCATACTCTTGTACATTCTTCTCAGTATCTTCATGATTTATTCACTCTTTATACTTAGCCCATTTTTGTTTTAAGTACAGGGGGACTAAGCCCTTGATATTCCTTTTAACCTATTCTTTTTGTACCCTTGTTTGATGTCTTCCTATCCCACACTTAGGCTTTTCATAACCTAAGTACAGGGGGTCTGACTTGTTGTCTTGTACCTGCTTTTCTCTATCCTCCTTATGCTTAGTATGAGATATGTCTTTCATTCCACTTTTTTCCATTAGGACACCTCACAAGCGAAGTATAGAAGGGTGTCTGCATATATTGCATGTATACTTTCAGTCGTAGCTCATACTTTCACATGTCTTGTATATTTATTTTTTAGAAATATATGTGGGGATTTGAAAACTTTTTGTAAAATAAATTCTTAAGCATTTGGGAATTATATATACTTAGTTTGTAAAATATTTTACAAATTATTTTCAAATGGGTATATTTTTTATGTTGAGTTTATACTCCTTATTTCATATATATATATAATAAAAAATATTCTTTTGTAGAAAAATGGAAATAATTAAAAATCAAACCTTACTTTGATTTTACAAGAGAAGTCTTAGGTTTTGAAAGGAATCCGTAGGTATAACTGCGATATCTTGAACTATCAAATTCTTAGGCTATAAAAGGTTACCTAGAGCTAGTTCACTACAGAGTCAAGCATGGAAGAGAGATTGGATTCAAACTCTATATTTTGGAAGATCAATTTGAAAAGGAGTTCTTTGAATAAAGTGATAGTGCTTGAGGAATATGACATTTTATTAGAAACAATGGTGAGGGTCTTGTCTTTTATTTGGTGGAGGATCGGGGCAAGGCAGATAATGGTGGTGAGGTCTCCGGTGAAGCGAAGAAGGGACACCTCGATTCATAGTACCACGAGGGTTTTGGTTGATCAAATGTGTCTGAGATATGGAGAATGTGCTGGGAAATGGAATGAGGTGAAATTTGGTGGTTGAAATAGTCGAAAAAGCGGTGGGGATGTTCGTCGGAGCTAGTCTTCGATGAAATACGAATCTACCTCTTTACTCTAAATCAATAGATAAGAATAAAAACTAAATGTGGGAATCAAAAATAAATACTAAAAGTTGCCTAGAAAATGTAAGTGTGCAGATATAATACCTTCCCGTGAGGAAGGGAGCAAGGTGGCCGAAGGTTCGTCGTGGGTGCACCTCCTCCTCCTTCAGTCATGCCAACACCTCAAGGGAACTCCCCATGTCACTGGGACTCACTCTAGACCGAGGGTTGCTAGACTCTGGGACTTGGAACGTGACTGAAACCGAAGAGGAGAGGTTGTTATTCATGAACATGGAGATCACCCTTATTGACCTAAGGTTAGCTAATGACCAGGGCTATGTACAGACGATCTATTGGCTCGGCGAGAATCATGAAGGGTCAGGTAGTAGAAATGGTGAAGGGCTCGATGACAAATGATTGATGAGATGCCCATGAAAAATGGAAGAAAAGTGAGGACACGACATGTATGACACAAGTCAGAGAGAAGACAGGGAGTTGACTGGGGTCAGCATTCCGTGCGATCTGATTAGTCCATGGGGGACGCTATAGGACAAAATAATCCCTATTATTGGAAAATATTTAACTAAATATAGTAAATGATTTTATTAAATTTTGGGTTTTAAAAAAATGTTTATTATTTTATGTAGTAATTTAATATGATTTTTATTTATTTTCTGGGTTTATTTTTTACAAGATAATTTTTAAGGGTATATTAATTTATATTTTGGTTATTTTATTTTTATTGTAAAGTTTTGTTTTTATTATTTTATTTTCTTATTTTCTATATTTACAACTTTTTTATGTAGAAAATATATTTTTATTGTATATTCTGATGTATTATATATACTTAAATAAATAGATGTATAAGTTATATAGGTATAAGTGTTGTATATTTATCTATGTATTCAGCTATATTATTTATTTTAGAGTCTTTTCTTTGGTTTTTATCGTATCCTTGTATTTTTAATAGAACAAGTTTTTTTACAAGAATATAAAAAGAATAAAATATAAAATAATCAAAGAATATATTTCATCTTTATTTACATACATATATAAGGATAGATAATTCACTTATATATTTTGCATAGTATTTTATTTTAGTGTATTCTTTATGTTTTATCTTATCCAAAATATTTACATGTATTATAAATAATATTTAAAAAATCATATAAACATAAAATTGTAAAAATAACAAAGAATAAATAGAAAATGAATTATTTATTCATGTAATGTATACAATAGGGGTCCAAAGACAGACTTTCACACATTAACTCCAAAAAATTTGAAGCCACTTCATTAAATAGCTTATTAAAAGTTATATACAATAAAGGGTGATTAAGATGCATTTTTTATTTTTATTTAGGAGTTATGTGTTTGGGAAGTTGATATTTTGGATTCTTATTTTGAGTGTAAAAGGTACACTATATATTATTTTTTGTGCAAACTTAAGTTTATATTTTTCTATGCATTATTATATACAACTTCAAGTACAAAGGTTCTTTATTTGATGAATAAATAATAAATAATAATATAGGTCCCAAAAATGCGTTATAGTTGAATTAAAGGAATGTGATTTTTATTTTATAATTGATCGTTATCTCTCCCTACCTTATTCCTTATCGACCAAATCAATTCTTGGCTTGGTCTCGGAGTTTAGGATCATAAAATACCTTTCGCATTTTATTCTCTTTCTTTTCTTTCCTTTATTCTATAATTTTGGAAATAAACAAAATATTATTTTTTGGATTTTTCTCATAAAGCTTTTATATTTTTTGGTATTTTCTAAGGTAAATAGGGATAAAATCATTCTCATTTGATTTTTTAGTAAATTGTTAAAATACCGAAAAGTAAGGCGTGAAAATGCATGCCAGCATGCATCTAACCCAATTTTTGCGTAATTTTGGAGCTCGTGTGCTATTTTTAATAAATGAAATTCAAGCACTAAAAATACACGACCCAGGAAGGGTATATTTGCAAATAAAATTAAAGATAGGGGTACATGTGCCATTTTTCCAAAAATAAACAATGTATATTTAAATTTATTGTACAAAAAATAAATACAATAACGTGCAAGGCTATACATGTAATTTGCCTAGCTCACGTGGGATGACACGTGAGCAGAGCTGGATAGGACCAAAAAGCAATATGAAATAACTACAGTGTTCTTTATGAAAATGTCCAAATTATTTGCACTACTAATTATTCACAAGACTAATAAATAAATAAATAAAATAAGCGGGGTGAGATATACAATTTACCCCTATAAGTGCGCCATCAGACAACATAGAGCATTTCACTTATATACATGGCAGCACAAGATGGCTAGATAATGCTTCATCGATCCACGGATAGGATTGCATATGGACTTCCATCATACAGATGAGGGTTGCTATGGATGAACGACTACGATCTGAATTAGAAGACGAGGCTAATCCAACGGTTGCTTCTCTTCCTGAAGAACATGGAAGAATAGCTGTCGCCTGTCGAGCAAACTTCAATCGGCTGGTTCTTGCTCCCCCTATGGTATCAGGTGATGATATTTGGTTCACACGCTCATGCACGCATTGCGGACCTGCTGGACACCTCAAAGATCTTTGGAGCTCGTCGAAAGAGCTATGGAGGGACAGGGCACCTAGAAGTTCCTCTCAAGCTAGACGGGGCTCAAAAGCCTCCTTCAAGTCCTGCAAAAGGGTTAGAAGTGCTGGCGAAACAATGGTGGAGGTCTTGTCTTTTATTTGGAGGAGGATCCGGGACGAGGTGGATGATGGTGGTGAGATCTCTGGCGAAGTGGTGGAGGGAGACCTCAATTCACTTCACCATGAGGGTTTCGATTGATCAAGCATGTCCAGATATGGAGAAGGTGTTGAGAAATGGAATAAGTAAAAAATTGGTGATTGAAACAATCGAAAGTACTGAGGGGATGTTCGTCGGAGCTAGGCTCCGATGAACTACGCATCTACCTCTTTACGCTAAATCAATAAATAAAAATAAAAACTAAATGCAGGAATCGAAACTAGAAACTAAAAGCTACTTAGAAAACGTAAGTGTGCATATCTTATACATTCCTATGAAGGAATGGAGAAAGGTGGCCTAAGGTCCACCGTGGGTGCACCTCCTCCTCCTTCAGTCGTGCCAATGCCTCAGGGGAACTCCCCTTGTCACTGGGATTCACTCTAGACCGAGGGTGACTAGCTCAGGTGCCTATAACGTGACCAAAATCGATGAGGGAGGTGGAGGTTGTTATTTATGAACATGGATAGGCCCTTATTGTCATAGGGCTAGCTAATGATTGGGGCTATGTACAACGGTCTATTGGCTCGGCGAGAGTCATGGAGGTTTAGGGAGTAGAAATGGTAAAGGGCTCGAGGGTAGAAGATTGATGAGATGCTCAAGAAAAATGGAAGAGAAGAGAGGACTCTACATGTCTGGCGCAAGTCAGAGAGAAGACAGGGAGTTGATCGGGGTCAGCATTCCATGTGATCTGATTTTTCCATGGGGGGGCGCTACAAGACAAAATAGTCCCTATTATTGGAAAATAATTAATTAAACATAGTAAATGGTTTTATTAATTTTTGGGTAAAAAATAATAAAATGTATATTATTTTATGTAGTATTTTAATATGATTTTTACTTATCTTCTTGGTTTATTTATTACAAGTTAATTTTTAAAAGTATATTTGCAGGTGTATTCATCTATGTTTCAGTAATTTTATTTTTGATTTATAGTTTTGGTTTTATTATTTTATTTTCTTATTTTTTATATTTATAATTTATTTTTATGTAGACAAATATATTTTATTGTATTTTTTGGATGAATTATATACACTTAAATAAATAGATGAATAGGTTACATAGGTATAAGTATTGTATACGTATTTATGTATTCAGCTATATTATTTATTTTAGAGTCTTTTCTTTGGTTTTATCTTATCCTTGTATTTTTAATAGAATAATTTTTTTACAAGAGTATAAAAAGAATAAATGAATAAAATAATCAAAGAATATATTTCATCTTTATTTATGTACAGGTGTAAGGATAGACAATTCACCTATATATTTTGCGTAGTATTTTATTTTAGTGTATTCTTTATGCTTTTATCCAATTCTAAATATGTACATGTATTATAACTAATATTTACAAAATCATAAAAATAAAAAATGTAAAATAACAAAGATTAAATAAAAATGAATATTTTATTCATATAAAGTACGCAATAGGGGGTCTAAAGCCTAACTTTCACACTTGAACTCCAAAAAATATTAAACCATCTTCATTAAATAGCTTATTAAAAGTTATATACAATTGAGGGTGATTTTGATGATTTTGAGATTTTATTTAGAAGACATGTGTTTGGGAAGTTGAGATTTTGGATTCTTATTTTGAGTATAAAAGGTACATTGTATGTTATTTTTGTGCAAACTTAATTTTGTATTTTACTATGCATTATTATATACAACATCATGTACAAACTTTATTTATTTGATGGATAAATAATGAAGAATAAAATAGGTCTCAAAAATGTGATATAGATGAATTAAAAGAATGTGATTTCTATTGTATAATTGGCCCTTATCTCCACCTACTTTATTGTTTATCGACCAAATTAATTCTTGACTTGGTCTCGTGTTTAGGGTCATAAAATATCTTTGGTATTTTATTCTCTTTCTTCTCATTCCTCTATTCTATAATCTTGGCATTGAAAAAAGTATTTTTATATACAATAAATTGTGGAAATAATGAATGTTACTGTGTTTAAAATGATGTTATTCACATATATTAGCTTGGGTTTTTAAGGTCAAGATGATAGAATAAAGGTGATGAAATAGAGGTTCATCACTGGGATAGCCTCGTTTTCTAAAATGAGACTTAGTAGATTTTAGATAAAGAAATATATATATATATATATATATATATATGGTGTCATTCAAAATTCTACTTAGTTCAAGACTTCTATCCCCCACCATCAAAACTGTCATATTTTAACGGTCCCTAATTGTTGAAATTGACCCCATCCAGTTGGAAGTGTTAGGAACGTCTATTTCATATGAAATTTGAAACACACATTCCACTTATTATTTTAAGTAAATCTCCCCTGGTTTCTTTTCAAAAAAACAAAAAAAATATGGAAAAAAAGTGTGAACATACTCTTATATGCTCCCCATGAAGCATAATCATTTAACCAATATATACGCACATACAAATTACATAACATGTGCATATTATATACAACTATTTATTCGTTGTCCTTTGATGGCACACACTAGTTACACACCTATGATTGCTTATTATTTTTGTACAAATCGACACTATGTCTCGAAATACATCACAACATTAGCCCAACTTTACCAAAATCCCCTATTAATATGTGTGAGGCATCAATAGATTTTGAGCTACTGATAGTTTAATGCTTGTGTATTATAGCATGCTTGTAATATCATAATAATCGTCTCACAAATTGCTTGAGTTCTAGTTCTATTTATTTTGTATGCTTGACGAATCGAACACAAGTGAAATATGCACGGTGATAATAAATGTGATGACATTAGTGATGCATGATGTTGTTTTATTAAATATTTAAATTTCATAGGTTTAAATAATATATTCATTTGTCGTTGGCTTTGGACAAGTGTCGGGGATGGAACCATTTTATATTAGATATAGTGGGTGGAATTATGATTGCTCCCGATTGTAGAAACACTAAGACTATGGATACTAAGGCTCGGTCTTGGAGGGAATGTGATGTCCAACAAGTTGGATCCTAGAATTGCTATATCAACCGCTTTCGCGTTGCACGACATCCAATCTGAGCAATTCAACAATAATTAACACATCGTTAAATAAGCAATAAATGTAAAGTGAGCTAAAATTTATTATAACTCTACAAAATGTGTATAGTGACAAGCAATGTAGAGGTCAAACTTAGGGAGCAAATTGTATAGATTGGGAGTTAATATTAATTATTTCTAATTAATATCAAGTCCTTGTTTATTTTCTTTTTTGTATTTATATCTTTTTATAATTTTTGTGGGTTATTTATATTTTAAAAATTTTAATTTTATTCTTTTTAAATTTTCAAAAGTTTCATTTCTTTTTTATTTTAAAAGTAAAATAGATATTTATTTCTTTTTTATTTTAAAAGTAAAATAGATATTTATATAAAATAATAATGATATTATAGATAATATTAGTAAAATTTAAGGTATATAGTATACATATGGTACTATATTTTAAAATATACATAAATATAGTCAAAATATAGAAAAAAATGTTTTTGGGGAGTTTATATTTTTCTCTATTTTTTATGATTTTGTAGATTTTTTTACTAATTTTTGGATAGTTTTAAAGTAATAAAATATCCAAACAGTGAACAGATTAATTACTCGAACTTTTTTAAGTTTATCAAATATAAAAAAGTTAAAAATTAACTTAAAATTTTTATTATATATAACCAAATGCATAAACAAAAAGTAATATTTTTTATTTTTCTTTAATTTTTACTAAGTTGTATAAGATTTTTAGTGTTATGTCATTTTATTTTTTATATGTTCTATTTTTAGTGATTTTTGGATATGTTGGAGTAGATATAATAATATAAATAATATATTATGGGGGAATTGTTCAATGGTTTTCTAATTTGTTTATGAGTTTAAATATTTAGATAGGGAAAAGTATATTTTTGTATTTTTAATAACTAGGAAAGATTAAGTTTAATGCCAATGAAAGACTGGACGAGGTCAAGATTAATAAAAGACACTCATAATAATTTCATGTAATTTTTGAAGTAACAAAAATATTTACAATGTCAAATATACAAAAAATAAAATACCATAGTTACAGGAACATAATCGCAATTTATAAAACCTTGGATGCATTTAATAATGTGTCCTGAAATAAAGGGCATATATGCAATTCTTACAAGGCCTCACGTATTACTACACGTGAGGTGGAGGGACCTAAATACAAATACAATAAGGTATGGGGTTCTATTAGCAAAATATCTTAAAATATTACACTACTTGCAATATTTACATGACTAAAAATTAATTAAAAGTACTAGAGGGGTATGGTGTAATATATCCAAAACGTGTACACTCATCAACAGTCCAGAGTGAGCCACTTATCCGCGTGGCGCATCCAGAACGTCTCATACCATTTTGCTAATGGTTGGACATGATTAGGTCTGGAATTCCATCAAATGACTAGAGTGTGGTTCGATCAATGGTTGATGTACGATCTAGAATGCCTTCGAGATCGGGTGACTACGAAGCCCTTCGGACAAACAAGGAAGAAGAGGACGATGGAACTCACTCCTCTGGTGATTGTGTTCAACTCCGGCCACTTGGAGCTCTCCCAAAGGTCGCAAAATGAAGCCCAAGATCCTCTGCATCTCCTGTAGTGGTCAAAAGAGGATGGGCCTCACGAATGGAGGCTTTACACGTATAGGAAGAGGAGGGACATAAAATTGCAAGTTGAACCTCGAATCATCCTTGAATATAGTTCTCAGGACGTGCCTCTTGCACAAAATCGATCGTGGCTCGATAATGAAGCCAGTAAACCTGATGGTTAGGGAATATGATGGTTTATAAGACCCCTTTGGGCACATAATTGGTCCCAACTGTTGGACCACGTTCCGTGGGCCGGTAGGACAACTTATAAGACCCCTTTGGGCACTTCACCTTTTAGAATGATGTATGGCAAAGCATGTCATTTGCCCAAAGAATTGACTTATAAATCTGAGTGTGCAATCAAAAAATTTAACTGGATTTGTCCCTTAGGAAAATCATGTAGAGACATGGACCGTAATGACCTTGTGGAGATCTGCGACCGAGCATACGACAACAACATGATCCATAAGGACAAAGTTAACAAGTGGCATTACTCGCATATTAGATGCAAGAACTGAAAGATGTGGTGAGAATCCTTAAGCGCATCATGGAAGCATGAGGATCGCATAGTATGCGATCATGAGCGACTAGTCGCACTAGTTGCTCGAAGCAGCAGAAACTAAAAAATTTCATGCGACGAAACCACATGATCCAAGAACACTTCTCGGATCATTTCATCTAAACCACATATTAGTATTAGGGTTACTTCTTGAAGCATGGTTCCGATCGAATCTCTAAACGAAGATACCTCCTGTCTGAAGTCTGATCTGTCGGAGGAGATGCTTGCGATCATGTTGAGAAACACGTGCTATTAGAAATCCACGTTGATGATCCAAGCAGTGAGTCTCCCGATCTTGTCATACGAGATATGATGTCTTCTTCACGAGTGAGGCGCACCAAAGGAGATGGAGATCCATGAGCAAATAGTCCAGCAGCATAATGACGACGATGCGGCGAGAGTGACTCTCTCTAGGTCTCTATGGTAGACGGTGATAAGAGAGAGAGAGAGAGAGATGAAGTTGGCGTCTATAGAGAATGAGAGAGCGAGAGCAAATGTTGGAAACTTAAGAAGAGCAAGGGATGCCCTTCTATTTGTAATATTTTGGGATCCATGGATCTCAATCCATGGACACCAATAGCTCACATTGATTTGTGTTTCTTTTAATGACCATGATCTTGTTGTTAAAAACACAACAATAATTAATTTAATTAAATCAAATATATATTGAATATATAACTTGATTTATATTAAATCAATCGTCATTGGACAAATAGGAATGAGCAAGCCTCCTTCCATAAGGAGGGTGGACGGCCACCACATTCCTTATAGGATTTGTGGTCGTCCACTCTTCCTATTTGGAAGGTGGATCTCTTTCCTTATTACATGAGATTACATTATCTTATGATTCTCTCCAATATTTGCAATAACTTTTGTTGCAAATTATTTCAAAATAAATCCAATTTATTTTGTGAACATTGCAATCATGCCATTGGAAATTTGTGAATCACGTTCACAACCCAAAACAAAATGTGAATTAAATTTTCAACTGATTGTCTAATGTGAATCCAATTCACATTAATATTTAATTAAAAAATGTAAATTACAAGTACCTCTCTTATATATTGTAAATCACATCTATAATATATATGATTAATATGGATAGTGCTATCCACATTATTCATATCCATGATAATTAAATCACATTAAATCATCTTGGATCTCTATTCTCATGTGCCCAAATAATAGGAATCACATTATTTACATCTTTTATAATTAAATCACATTTAATTATATATGATAACTCTCTTTATAATGTGAAACAAATTCATATTATTCATGACAATTAAATCACATTTAATTATCAATTTTTTCAATGCTTGGATACATATATCAACAATGAAATTATCCAGAACTTTCAAGGATAATGTGCTTTCTCCGCAGATACTTGGAGATAAGAACAATGCAATCGTATTGTTCCATGTATAGTGACTTGGGTATTGAGATCACATCTCAAATCCAGATCTTGCGGACCTCTCGTAGATGCTTGATTAAATCAAGACCGTAAATCTAATCTTCTTATTGTATCTGAAGCACATTCAGATAACAGTCCAACATTTGGACCAAGATTAGATTACTTCTCTACTGAGAGGAGTCACTAAAATCCTGACTCGTTTCATCACTCCTTAGGAATGGAAGCGTCATGGTTATACAATCGTTTATGATCACATCACCCTTAGGTATTCCCAATACATGTACATCCTGCATACTGGAATACCCAGAATGAACCCGAAGTATTAGATCAATTTTACATTGTCTACTTCATGGTTTTATCATTAAGTTTCTCAATTGTTCATTGGAAGTCGGTATCGATCATATACTTTCCAAAAGTATATATCATACCTAGGTCTTGATCATATACTTTTCAAAACTATATATCAAACCTACAAATTCAATCAAGCATCCAAAGCGAGATGACTGTGCACAGAATTTGATTCTTCCCAATATCTCATGAGTGAGCTCATGTCTTCCGGTTCAGTAAATGGACATGTATGATCCCGTTGAGAGATCGTATTACTCATATGCCCTTGCATGCATACCAGTGCGTTGGCGTATAGACCTTGGTTAGGTCATCAACCTATTGGTTTACCAAATGTACATACTCATACATATAGTAACACATCTATCTCCAATCAGAGGATGCGTGCCTATATCGTGACATCATACGACATAGGACTTTGGTTATTTCGATCTTGTTAAGTCAACTCTTTGACCTAACTAATCCGACATCTCCGAATCTCTATTCCTATGCAGAGGACCTGCATCAAGAGGTCGATCAGATATCAACCTTTAGAGAAAGGATTTTCATCTTCTTATCAGGCTGGAGATCATCTCTTAATAATCATTTGTTGGGGCTTGATGAGTCCTCAATCTAATTCTTTTGATAATTCATCCAAGCACTAGCCTCTATGATTCTATAATTGAATCGATAGTTGTATGATCATTAAGATGGCCATGGTACATAACCCTAATTGTACTAAGGGACCTATTATGCAAATTAGTTATTCTTCATTTCAGATCATGGAATGATATTCGCAATAACATTTATTGCATAATGGCTTGCCATGGGCTCGCATGTCCAACAGTCTCCCACTAGCCCAAAGAGCCATTAATGGGCTAATCATTTAAACCCGCACTCATGTAACAATCATAGGCTATTTAAAAAAATATCTAGGTAAGCTTATCAGTCACTCTATTCCCGAGACACTATACCAAGTCCTTTTTGGACACTTGCATATTCCCCAATAACAGTGCTCGCATCTAATATGAGTGTTGCATCTTATGCAACCAATACTCAATATTGTCAGTTATAGTGTCCTTGACATTACATCTTAATAATTATTATAACCATAATCCTTTTCAGAATATCCTTATTCCTGGAGATCTCTATCTCCTAAGGTATTTGAAATTAAGATCTTTTAGATCAATATCTACAAAGTCTTAAGTTCTTGAAGATAAGACTTAGATATCACTATCTTGGAAGTCTTGTCACCTTTGAAGATATTGTTATTACTACAATCAAGTGTTTTATTTCCACAGTAGGATTAGTAACATTTACTACTCCAACTGCACGACAGACATTGACTTTTGTACACATCTAGCATACACTCGGCTTCTCAAAACTAATGCACAAGGGCAAGCAGTTCTAGCATTTACTTCCTCAACTCCTTGAGGTGTTATCCCTTTAGATGGGTCAGAACCATATCATAAGGGAAAGAAGTCTTTCTTGGAATTTTCCAAAAAATGGAATATTTCCAAGGTGTACTACAAATGTGACGGTCCCAATACCCTCTTTTCTATGCTTCTGAACACCTTCAGAACTAAGATACAAGATGTATCCATGAGATCAAATCTCAAGGTATGGAATAGTCAGTCAATAAAACACTTATTATTATCCTTATATTATTCCAAATGATGAGGATATCATCTACATTTAGCACAATGAACACAATGACTCTCCCACTAAGCTTCACGTGATTCATCAAGATTCTATCTGAAATCATAACATTTGTAATTTCATCAAATCTTATGTTCCTACTATAAGAAGATTATTCGAGTCCATAGATGGAGTCATTCAGCTTGCACACTTATCTTTCCTTAACCATGAAGCCATGGGGCTACTTCATATGAATATCCTTAGAGAGGTATTCATAGAGGAATGCAATCTCGACTCACATCTTGAAGACGTCATAATCAAGTTGTGCAGCTAAAGCTAGCAATATTCTGATGGGTTTAAGAATGGTCACCGGAGAGTAAGTCTCATCACAAGCGATGTCTTCTCTTCGGTGTGTATGTTGAGGATATGGGTCGTGCTTTGAAGCTCTCTACCTTCTCATCAGATTCCTTCTTTCTCTTGAAGATCCATTTACACCTTAACAAGTCTTACCCATATAGGTGGATCCTCAAGGGTTCATATACAACACTTGTATATGAAGTCTACTTTAGACTTTATTGCTAAAATCCATCATTCCATGTCATGATCTTTAGAGGCTTCATCACATGAAGTTAGATCATTGTCAGATCTCTCTGACACATAGAATACATCCTCAAACTCATTTGAAGAGGTATGAGTGTTTCATATTTAATTGTCCTTTTAGTTTCTGATTTCAGGACCCTCATAAATGAGTTCCTTTACTTCACTTTCATCTTTATTCTCAAGAGAGTCATCTTCTAAGAATCACATTCTCATAGATGAATCTTTAAAGAATCTCAAGGTCATAGAGTAGTTTTTTATCCAATATCATCCTTTATTTTCCTAATGAAGTAGCACTCGTTTGTGCTATATTCTTGCTTACTTGCATCCATGACAAAGTTATGGACCAAGCAATCCTATATCCTCAAGTGTCCAACACTAGGCTAGGTTCCAAACCATGGCTTATGAGGATGTTCGGGTTTAGATCTACATGGAACCTTTTAAGGATATATATTGTAGTCTCTACTACATATATACCTGGAAACAAAGAGAAATTATGCTAATATTCATCATTGACCAAATCATGTCACACATGATCTACTTGTATCTCCCTACAACTCCATTGAGTTTAGGTGTATCAAGAGGAGTAAGATGGATCCATAAGGTACTTGCTACCTAGATTAGATTAAATTCATTTTCATCTTCCTTCAAACTTTATTTCTAAACTAAAATTGTGAAATCTTTGAACATTTCAAAGCTTTCTAAGGTGAAGGGAAGAAATCTCATATCGTAAATAATCATTAGTAGATATCACATATCCATAATGTTTATTCTGATATAGATGATTCACATACATCAATATGTATGAGATCTTGAATACCTCGGCATCTAACACCATTCCTAGAGAAGGGTGTATTGGACATTTTACTTTAAATATAATATTCATAAGTATGCAAGTTTTGAAATTTTAGATATTCTAAAGTTTCATCTCTTACTAGTTTATTGATCATATCAACAGGCAAATGTCCAAGGCTTGATGCTAGATCATTGTCAAATGATCTTCATCCTCCTATTGATGTTATAAGGTTTAACTTTCATTATTAGAAATCTTAGTGAACCATTCATTAATTTTCTAATTTAGTAGAGTCCACTAGATTATAGATTACTATTTGAAATATATTCATCATAACTCTCTATGATAGGTTTATTTCAGAATTCATGTTTATTTCCAACACTTAGAAATAAACTATGAGTGTATTCTAATATACAGGTCATAGAGACATTCTCTAAGACTAAGGACTCTCCCACTAAAAATATGAAGTTTATATATCCAATAGAGATTGTTGCAACAATTGCATCAATATACATGTAGATGACTTATTAAACTTGAATATCAAATTCCAGTCTTCTAATACGTATGCAACCAATTGCAAGTGTTATTAGAAGAATGAGATACAATTATTACACTCTGATCTTCTCAAATAAGAAAGTCAATTGCAATGATTATATGTAGATGTAGATTATTTCGATGCACTATCTGAGTCCTTCTCTAAGGATCTTAGATAGTCTAGATAGTTATATTATCAGCACATCGACTTATTGCAGTATTGGCATTCATCCAACTCTTTAGATGTCATATGGAAGTCAAAAGAAGTACAGTCAACTCCTTGACTTTCCTTCTAACTTGGATCCAACCCATGCTTCCACTACGCTCCTTTCATCTATAAACAACAATTGGTTAAGATGAAGGATCTCTTATGTTGAATTCAAAAGATGTCAATATAAGAGTATTTCAACATTTATACATGCTTTATTAAATTCATATGAATATTATAAAGCTTCATGAATCAATTGAGTATAGATAGTAGATCGATGACACTCATCATATCTGCATCCTTCTGTGTCGAAAGAATTATGTAGTCTGTGATCTATTTGTCTTTTCTGTTATTCTATGTTCTGTCTTATGTAATTTAGCCATGGGTTTTCTCTATATAAGAGACCCTAGGGTTCTCAGGAATAAACATAACAATTATCCCTCTAACATGGTATCAGAGCCTTAACCCTAAGGGCTCCCCTCTCACCCCCCCCCCTCTCCTTCTCCCGCCGCCCCCTTTCCCCTCACCTCTCTCGTTCTGCCGCCAGGCTCTCCGCCCTAGCCCCCGACTCCATCTGGCGCATTGCGCATCTCCAAGGGCTCCCCATCCCAACCCCCGACTCCCCGCTCCACCACTGCCGGTGTCGTGCCCTATCCATCGTGCCCTAGCCATCGTGCCCTAGCCGCCAGGCTATCCAAGGGCTCCCCACCCCAGCCCCGACTCCCGCTCCGCCACTGGAGCCGTTCCGCCACCGCCGTCGTGCCCTAGCCGCCGTGCCCTAGCCGATTGCGCCCCCAAGGGCTCCCCGCCTCCAGGTCCCAAGGCTCCCCAGGCCCCCAGGCCCTCGCCTTCAATCAGATTGCCGCCTCCAGGCCCCCAGGCCTCTGTCGTCAGGTCCTTGCTCCAGGCTCCCAAGACTCCTTCGTCAGGTCCATGCTGCCATTAGGCCTTCAGGCCCCCAGGATTCCGCCGTTAGGCCCCTAGTCCTCCGGCCTCTGCCATTAGGCCCTCATGCCCTTGCTGCCATATCCTACCGTCTGTGCCCTAACTAGCTCCGCCTTCGTCGCCAAAGCTATGGATTTGGGTGCATAACGTCTGCATACGCACTCAAATTCTATGCAGTTTGTGTATACATTTTTCAATATGTCTACAAATTCTAGTTCTTATCTTGCGATAATATGTCAGAATCCAAGGTAGATATGCCCTCCATAGGCGCATTCAAAGGTCATGCGTCAAAAGTAAAGATGGACGGTTCGAACTACGAGCTCTGGGCAATGCAATTCATGAGTCTCATGAAGTCAAATGGTAAGAAACACATTCTTACCGAGGATGAGCCAGCAGAGAAGACAGGGATTTATGCCTCGTGGGAGGCCGATGACTCGTATGCCAAAGTCTGGTTATCAGGCACGTTGTCGACGGAGATTGCTAATGATGTTCTCTATCAGCCCACCGCTAAAGCGATGTGGGATATTCTTGCATCGACGTATTCACAGGTCCGGAACGAAACAAAGATGTTGCAACTGCAGCACGATATATTCACCATAAAGCAGAATAGCCGGCCACTTCATTCCTTGTATACATCCCTTAGGGGGATGTTCGAAAAACTCTACAGCATTGTCCCTCTGACGGCCACACCAGAGCAACAGAAGATATTTCGCAATGCTACCATGGTTGGAGTCCTTCTTGCAGCTCTTGATCCTGAATATGAGGTGGCCAGATCTCAGATACATGCAGATGCTACCATTCCTCCTATGGAGGAGGTCTACTGGAGTCTTAGTCGTATCTCTGTTCCATCCATCACATCTACACCACCTCCCTCAATGATGGTTGCTTCCAGAGGGAGAGGTGGTTCCTCCTCTTCATTTCGTGGCCGTGGTCGTGGCACAGGAGGTCGTGCTGGTAGGTCCTGTCCACCTTGCAGTTTTTGTCACCGTCCAGGACACTCGGAGGATACGTGCTATTTGAAGCATGGTTTTCCAGCATCAGCACGAGTGGAAGAACATTTTGCGTCTCCATCATCCTCTACTTCTGATCACAGATTTGAGGAACTCGTCGCCCGGTTACGGGATATTATGCCTCCTGCTTCTACAGATTCTTCTGTAGGCCCTTCCGATATAGTTGCATATGCTTCTGCTGATACCTCTGCCACAACTAATACCTCAGGTAGTGCCTATGCTCTTACCACATGTTATAGTTCAGACATCTCAGGTTGGATCATGGACTCCGGTGCCTCGCACCATCTATGTCGAGATAGAGACAGCTTTATCTCGTACAGAGAGATTCCTCCAGGGAGGTCGGTGACCATTGCCAGTGGGACTCATTCCCCCATAGTTGGACAAGGGGAAATTTTGCTATCCTCTTCCATGCGCCTCAAGAATGTCTTACAAGTCCCTGCATTTTCGATGAGCTTACTATCTATTAGTCAGCTTACAAAAGATTTGCATTGTCGCGCTATTTTTGACCCATCTTCTCTTATATTTCAGGACATTCTAACGGGTAGGGTGATTGGTTGTGGTTCTGAGCAGGATGGTCTTTATCGTCTAAACAAGAGTTCATATGCTGGAGTCTCTTCTAATAATATTGGATATGTCTCTCCATATACCTGGCATCTGCGCTTTGGTCACCTCCCTCTACAGAAGATGCGTCACCTTTTTCCTCAGGTATCTCCAAGTTCGTCCTTCCGATGTGAAGCTTGTCGGTTAGGGAAACATCATCAAGCTAGCTTCCCGAGTCGTCAGAGTCAGAGCAGTGCCTCCCCTTTTGAGTTACTCCATATTGATATTTGTGGTCTTAGTCGTGTCCCTTATCACCAGGGACACATGTTTTATCTTGTCGTGGTTGATGATTTTTCTCGTCTGTCATGGGTTTTCCTGTTAAAGAATAAATCTGAAGCTGGTGATGTTATTAAAAATATTATCAATGAGGTAAACAATGTCTTTTCATCCAATGTGAAATATGTTCGTACTGATAACGCATTGAAATTTTGTACTCGGTCTCTTTCACAATATCTTTGGTCAAAAGGCATTATACACCAAACTACATGTGCCTACACCTCCCAACAAAATGGAGTTGCTGAGAGAAAGAATCGGCATCTTCTTGACATTACTCGTACTCTACTCATTCAGAGTTGTGATCCCATTTATTTTTGGGGAGATGCCGTTCTTACAGCCTGCTACTTAGTAAATCGTATGCCGTCTACGGTACTTGGTGAGAAATTCCTATTTCTGTTGTTTCTCCAGATAAGGAGTTATTCTCACTCACCCCTCGTATTTTTGGAGTTGTTGCATTTGTTCATCAACTATCACCATGTCTTGACAAGCTCTCACCTAGAGCTGTCAAATGTGTCTTTGTGGGGTACTCTCGAACGCGGAAGGGATATCGTTGCTATGATCCTGTTAACAGGAAATACTTTGTCAGTGCTGATGTCACTTTCCTCGAGTCTGTTATGTATTTTTCACCTGCAGGTGACAGATTGGTATCTAATATATCTACTGATGAGGTCTATGTTCCTCCTCCACCTATGGAAAGTCTCCATCGTACACTCCAGTTCCTAACAGTGCGTCACTTCCTACTTCCTACACCACCACCACCTCCACCACAACCCCTTGTCTCACCACTACCTAGTCCTGCTCATGCTTCACGCCAATCATCCAGCATGCCTCAGGTATGTTCTGATGTTACTACTAATGATGGGTCGAATAGTGTGACTATACAGGATGCATCATTATAGGGCGATTTTGCCCCAGGGAGTCCGGTGGTTGATGATCTGGATGTTCCTATTGTGATGAGAAAGCAGAAACGCAGTTGCGCTAAGTATCCTCTTGCATCACAGGTCTCCTTTCATCGCCTCACAGGGAACTTTCAGAGATTTGCAGTGGCTTTATCTTCAGTAGAGATTCCAAAGACCTATCAGGATGCATTAAAATCTGATTGCTAGCGTTCTGCAATGGAGGAGGAGATGGCTGCACTACAGTCGAGGGGCACATGGATCTTGGTCCCCGCTCCTTCAGAAGCTTCTATTGTGAGCTGCAAATGGGTATTCACTGTTAAGTATCATGCAGATGGTAGCCTTGATCGATACAAGGCACGACTAGTGGCACGAGGTTTCACTCAGACTTATGGAGTAGACTATATGGATACTTTCTCTATGGTCGCTCGTCACTCCACTCTTCGTATTCTTCTGCTATAGCTGTGGTGCGTGATTGGCTCTTGTTCCAGGTAGACGTTAAAAATGCATTCTTGTATGGAGATCTGCAGGAAGAAGTCTACATGCGACAGCCTCCGGGGTTTACTGCTGAGGAGGAGAATCATATGGTGTGCAGACTTCATAAGGCCATTTATGTTCTTAAACAAAGTCCAAGGACATGGTTTCAGAAGCTTTCCCATCTGATTGAAGAACATGGATTCAAGAGATCCAATGCAGATCACTCACTGTTCATCCAGAGGACTACTCGAGGTACAGTTGTCGTCATGGTATATGTCGATGACATTTTGGTTACAGGAGATGATGCTAAGGGGATAGAAATGATCAAAACAGTGCTAGGTCATCAATTTGTTACAAAGGACCTTGGTACATTACGATACTTCCTGGGGTTGGAGTTTGCTAGGAATGCACATGGTGTAGTAATGACCCAGAGGAAATATATTACAGATATGCCTATTGAGACGGGCATGGTTGGATGCAGACCATCTACTACTCCAATGGACCCTAGCATGAAATTGTATGATAATGATACAGACGAAGTTGACAAGAGAAGGTATAGAGAAATGGTGGGGAAGCTTCTTTACATAACTATAACCTGGCATGATATTGCCTTTGCAATGAGTCGGGTAAGCCAGTTTATGGAACAGCCGAGACAGGTACATATGGATGCTATATATATGATACTCAGATACCTTAAATCGTCTCCGGGCACAGGATTGCTGTTCAGAAAAGAAACCAATTTATCTTTTTTTGCATGTGCGGATGCTGATTATGCAGGGTGCCGTAAGGATCGAAAGTCTACCTCAGGGTTTGCGGTGTTTGTGGGTAGTTCTCTTATTTCTTGGAAAAGCAAGAAACAAACAGTTGTGGCTAGGTCCATTGCAGAATCTGAATATAGGGCAATGGCATAAGCAAGCACAGAAATGATGTGTCCTGAGCTGTATTAGAAGACTTGCATGTAAATGTACCTCTACCCATGCAGCTACAATGTGATAATCAAGCCGCATTATTCATTGCCAATAATCCTGCCTTTCATGAGAGAACCAAGCATATTGAAGTAGACTGTCACTACACCAAAGATATGATCCAAAAGGGACTGATTTCTACTTCACATGTTAGTTCTGAGGAGCAGACTGCCGACATCTTCACCAAACCGTTACTCAGAGGACCATTCTAGAAATGTACTTCCAAGCTGAGCATGATTGATATCTATGCTCCATCTTGAGGGGGAGTGTCGAAAGAATTATGTAGTATGTGACCTATTTGTCTTTTCTTTTATTCTATATTCTGTCTTATGTAATTTACCCGTGGATTTTCTCTATAAAAGAGACCCTAGGGTTCTCAGGAATAAACATAAAAATTATCTCTCTAACAATCTGAACTCTTAAAATTCGTTGGTTCAGGTAGGGTCTCAAATATTTTGAATACATCATCTCTTATAGAGCCACCATTCTGCATGATGTAGAGAACCGTGTCATTCATGATTAAATGTCGAGAGCACATATGTATGCCAGAACATCTTATTACAATTACGATCAACATCGACATGTCCCTTCCAAAAGTACATTCAATGAGAGATTAAGACTATAGAGACATACAAACCCTAGGGCTGTAGCCTTATTGTTTATTTAATTGTCATTCTTCATTATTATGAGGAAACTTGTATACTACAACCACGCACATTATGTGTTCAACTCCAAGTATAATAGCTTGATCATGGATCTAATCCATAATATTATAATGATTATTATTGAGTATTCTATTGAGTGGGTTTAATGAGGATTATCTGAAATAAGATATTTGCATAAACATATATATAAAGGGGTTGATGGGGCTGCCCCCTGGGGGCAGCCAACATGGCTGCCCCACCCCATTTTTTGGCAATTTTTTTTATTTTTTTTGAAAAATATTGACATGTATATTCATCCCCTATATCCCTCCTATATGCCATTCGAATTTCGTCAGAAACAGAGACTCCTACGGCCTCCATCCAGACATGGTCGATTTAAAAAATCCTGCGACCGTTAAAAAATGGCATATGGATGGAGAGCGTAGGAGTCTGTTTCTGACGAAATTCGAATGGCATATAGGAGGGATATAGGGATGAATATACATGGTTTTATTTTTCCAAAAAAATAAAAAAAAATTTGCGAAAAATATGGTGGGGGCAGCCATGTTGGCTACCCCTAGGGGGCAGCCCCATTTTTCCCATATATAAATATATATTTATATACATTTTACTTTGATTTAAGAATTTTTATATCAAAGTTGTCTTGCCTTGTCAACACTGAAAGTTCATTCCCTTAATCACTTTCAATGTAAGAGATATACCTACCATTATATCTCAAGAAAGATCCAGGATCTCCTTCCTTATCTTTATCACATCCCAGTAATATGAGAACATGTAACTTCGATAAAAAGAAACAGGAACACATTTTGCCATGCAATCCCAACTTGCATTCCCAATTCAGTCTTTAACACCCAGGCCCATCACCCCTAAGGTGATGTTGATCTGTCAATAATTGAACCAACCGTCAATAGGAATACAACTCATTATACACAATCCAATATCATCCCAATAATATGAGGATTTGATATTGGGGCCACTACACATATATCCTTACTCTTTCGAGAAGCGAAGAGCCCGATCCAGATGTGCTTGCATACAAGAGATGTCACTTCGGACATGTGTCTCCTACATACAATTCCTGGCGACGGAACCCTTCGCCTTGATGGGAGACCATGGGTGTCACTTATGTGATCCTCTATATCATGTTCAAATTTTAATTAATCATTATGAATCATATTCATTGCGATTAATTCTTCCAAGGGAAATACAATTCTATTCATAATAGAATGTTTTAATTTTAATTGGATTCCAATCAATCTAATCATATTAGATCAATGACCCAATTAATATCTAACAAATATTCTTTTATTATTACTTGAAATATGGTATTATCTCAAATACGTATTATTTTGAATTTTAATAATTATAAAAATGCACTGTAATCTCTCCTGCATTATCCCTTCCCTACCTGTTGTCATGGCCAATACCGACGGGAGTGGGACAGACCGCACACGGTGCGACCTGCTACCCCAACGCTCCCCGACTAGACACCATATCCACCTCGGGAAAGGATAATGCCAAATTGGTCATTGTGTACTTGAGAGGATGATCGGTTTTTCAACAGAAGTTATACCATATAATAATAATCAAAACCATTTTGATTTATATTATAAGTAAATTTGCTAAACAAATTCCCAATCCTATTCAAGCAACTATGTTTGTTGGAAAGTAGTTCATGTAACCAATTTGTGATCTATATCATATCTAATCAATTAGTGGTTAAGGCAATGCCATTTAAGGAAATAATTATCATCAAATATTTCACAAATATTTATCCATAATTATTTCGGGAAATTAAATCATTTAATTTCACTAATTGATTAAATGACAATCATAATGTTTTGATTAGGAAAGTAATTTCCAGCAATGACCCTCACTTACTAAAATTAGCATATCTCAATCAATTTAAACATAAATCATCCAAAATAAGTTTCCAAAGTTTGGTACAACATAATATAAGTGATTTGCATGCATTTCTTGGTGTTTCAAAATCGTAATTAACTCCTTAATTATGCCATGATTTGCAGTCCCCGAAACAATGGATACATGTTTACTAAAATGATCATAACTTGAGCAAACATATTCGAAATCACGCAATCTCATATCCTACGGTTTCCTTATTTAATGGAGAACATAATACATAGTTTCTTGTTTAAACAACTTAAACATGGCTAAAAATATTCGCTAGATACATATGCGAAGATGAAACGCGAGAAAACTTTCGCAACCCTAATGAACCCAAGTCATCCTAGGTTTATGTATCGCATCCAAGACCTTCGACCAAAGGCTCTGATACCACTTGAAGTATATGGTGATAATCCTTAAAAGCATCACGGAAGACTGAGGATCGCATCGTATGCGATCGTGAGTGACTAGTCGTACTAGTTGCTCGAGGCAACAGAAATAAAAAAATTTCATGCGACGAGACAACAAGATCCAAGAACACTTCTCGATTGTTTCATCTAAACCACATACAAGTATTAGGGTTACCTCTTGAAGTGTGGTTGCGATTGAGTCTCTAAATGAAGAGACCTCCTGTCTGAAGTATGATCCGACAGAGGGGACGCTTGCGAGCGTGTTGATGAAACACGTGCTACTCGTAATCCATGTTGATGATTCAAGCGGTGAATCTCCTGATCTCGTCATATGAGATCTGATGTCTTCCTCACAAGTGAGGTGCACCGAAGGAGACGGAGATCCACGAGCAAACGATCCAGTAGCATAACGGCGACACTGCGGCGAGAGTGACTTTATCTAGGTCTCCATGGTGGACGACCATAAGAGAGAGAGAGAGATGAAGTTAGCATCTATAGAGAATGAGAGAGAGAGAGAGAGCATATGTTTGTATACTTTAGAAGAGCAAGGGGTTTTCTTCTATTTATAATATTTTGAGATCCATGGATCTCAATCCATGGACAACACAAATCCAATAGCTCGTATTGATTTGTGTTTCTTTTAATGGCCATGATCTTGTTGTTAAAAAGACAACAATAATTAATTAAACTAAATTAAATATATATATTGAATATAATTTGATTTATATTAAACCAATCTTCATTGGAGAAATAGGAAGGAGGCAAGCCTCCTTCCATAAGGAGGGTGGACGGCCACCACATTCCTTATAGGATTGGTGGTCGTCCACTCTTCCTATTTGGAAGGTGGATCTCTTTCCTTATTACATGAGATTACATTATCTCACGATTCTCTCCAATATTTGAAACAACTTTTGTTGCAAATTATTTCAAAACAAAATGTGAATTACATTTTCAGTTAATTATCCAATGTGAATCCAATTCACATAAACATTTAATTAATAAATGTAAATTACAAGTACCTCTCTCTTATATATTGTAAATCACATCTATAATATATATGATTAATTTGGATAGTGCTATCCACATTATCCATATCTATGATAATTAAATCACATATAATCATCTTGGATCTCTGTTCTCATGTACCCAAATAATTTGAATCACATTATTTACATCTTTGATAATTAAATCACATTTAATTCTCTATGATAACTCTCTTTATAATGTGAAACTAATTCATATTATTCATGATAATTAAATCACATTTAATTATCGATTTTCTACATGCATGGATACATATATCAACATTGAAATTATCCTAAACTCTTTCAAGGATAATGCACTTTCTTCACGGATACTTGGAGATAAGGACATGGCGATTGTATTGTTCCACGTACAGTGACTTGGATATTGAGATCACATCTCAAATCCAGATCCTGCGAACCTCTCATAGATGCTTGATTAAATCAAGACTGTAAATCTAATCTTCTCATTGTATCTGAATCACATTCAGGTTACAGTCCAATATTTGGACCAGGATCGGATTACTTCTCTACTTAGAGAAGTCACTAAAATCCAAACCCGTTTCATCACTTCCTAGGAATGGAAGCGTCATGGTTATACAATCGTTTATGATCACATCATCCTTAGGTATTCCGAATACATATACATCCTGCACACTGGAAGACCCAGAATGAACCCGAAGTATTAGATCAATTTTACATTGTCTACTTCATGGTTTTATCATTAAGTTTCTCGTTTGATCATTGGGAGTCGGTATCGATCATATACTTTCCAAAAGTATATATCATACCTTGGTCCTGATCATATACTTTTCAAAAGTATATATTAAACCTACAAATTCAGTCAGGCTTACAAAGCGAGACGACCGTGCACAGAATTTGATTCTTCCTAATATCTCATGAGTGAGCTCATGTCTTCCGATTCAGTAAATGAACCTGTATGATCCCTTTGAGAGATCGTATTACTCATATGCCCTTGCATGCATGATGAATCTGTGATTCATCACTCTAAAAGTTGAAAATAGAGCTTTGTTCCCGAGTAATTAGAGGCATATTTCTACTTATATTGTATAATTAGCATTCATGCATGTATTGATAACATTTACATTTTAGCACTCATATTTGCATAAAATAAGAAGCCAATTTCACTTGTAAATATTCACCTCTATATTAACTAAAATACCCTATTTGTATATATTTTATACTAACTCCAAATACAATAAAATCAACTCCATAGTGTATATATGACTAACACTAATTAAAGAAAAATATCAAAAAATACTAACTTGTAAAATTAACCAATAAAACCCCAATCCAAGTTTGAAACTATGAACCTTAAAATGCCCATATCTCTCTCATACAGTGTCCGTATACCTTAAAAGAAATCTACTCACTTTTAAAGTAATATACTTTCAAAGACCTTCAAAATAAGACCAATTTCATTAAAATCGGAGCTCGTATGCAAACTTGGGTTTTGGGCCCCTTTTGTACATTGTACATAATGACCGTTTTACCCTTGTGATTTCTCATTTTATTTTCTTCATTATTGAAAATCCAAAAAAATAGATTAAGTTGTAAATATTCTCCACATATTTTCTCTATTTTTATTTTGATTTTTCTCTTATTGAAAAATGATAAAAAATTCACAAAAGATAAAATGTGGTATTTTATATCTATAAGGTACCACCCAAAAATACATTTTGTACAGATGATTTCCTTTGATTTTTGGCCCTTCATGAAAGTTGTATATCTCGTCGAGACGAGCAATTTCGTGTTGACCACTTTTTGATTTAATCCCTTTTGTTATTTCTTTTTATTTTCTTTACATTTAATCTTTGATTTTTCTGGGAGCGACATGTGGCAGCTCCTGGAGCCGCCACATGTCACCCCAATTTTTGATTTTTGGATTTATTTTTTATTATTTTCGGATTTTATTATTTTATTATTATTATTTTAATTATTATTATTTTTAGTAGCCTACTTATTTTATATTATTATTATATTATTATTTATTCCCCTTTTACCTCTTCTCCTTTCTTTTCCCCCACTCCAAGCCACATCTTCTCCACTTCCTCCACCATTTTCTCCACTCTCCCCATCTCTTCTCTAACTCCATCCATCCTCTTTATAATCGCCTCCACTCCTCCATTCACACTCATCCGCCATTCTACGAGTTAGAGAGGTTCGAGCCCCGTTTAATCCGTGAGGTGACAGCTCCCCCTTAGACGTTGAGCGACGACGACCTGCAGGCGAGATCCGCGGTTAATCTCCGCGTAGCGAACTTCCCGTCAAGATCGCAAAGCTTCTCCGATTTTTCGTCGAACCGGATCGAAGCCACAACCGGAAGCCGCACGACACGGCTCCACAATCCGACGAACCGCAGGTAATTTTTCTATCTCTATCTTTTCATTTCGTTTTTATCTAACGTTTTTCCTTGTTGTTTCATCTACATTATCATCTACCATTTTCACCACAACCACCACAATCACAATCAACTCTTTCATCATCATCTTTATCAAACATCACATCACCACCACTATCATCATCATCATTCACCAATTTTTTTATTTTACTACTGTTTGCTGTTTACAAAGAAAATAAAAAACAATTGCAAAAAAATACAAAAAAACCACAGGGAGCAGCTCATGGACGTCCCCGCCGGCCCGCTCCGCCACCAACGCCGTCGGTCACGCATCCTCTCCGCGTCGCCCGCCTGTGAGCGCGGCTCCAGCCCTCCGCCTCTGCCCTCTACGCGCCTCGGTCGTGCACGGCAGCTGCAACCACCGCCATCCTCCGCCCTCCTGGCTGTGCGCAGCCAGCCATCGCCAGCGGCCGCCTTGCCACTCGCTACAGCCACTGGACCCCATGCCGTACACCTCCCAGCCGGTCCCCGCACCAACTTCCCGCGCCATCACCCTTCAGCTCTGCCGCGAGCTGCCTTGCGCCTCCGCGCCGCCCGCCGTCAACAAGGCGCGCCACCGCGCTCCTGATCGCTCCACCAGCCCTTGCGCCTCCGCGTCGCCCGCCATCGCTGTCGACACGAAGCTCCCCAGGCGCACAGCCGCCTGCAGCCACCCTCGGCCGTGCGCCACCTCCGCGCTGCTGACCTCTGCCGGACCGCCTCTCCCTCAACGCCGCTCGCTGCCCCCGTGGCCACAGCCCTAGCCGCATGTCCATTGTGCCCTAGCGGCGTTGCTGAAGAAGATCTCATTTCATCTTCATATTATATTGTGAATATTGCATTTAGTACATTCTATGTTTTGTTATTTGCAAAAAGAGTCCTTGTTAGCATTTGAGTTGATTCTTTCATTTCAGTATTGCACTTATAACCCTGGATTTAAGCATTTATTTGGACAGCCCTTTTACATCATTTTCTTATCAAAAAAATAGCATGTTGATTATCAATTAATTTTTTTATCTCCTGGCTATTAAATTGCATTTTTGTGAGCATCTGACATTTTATTAAAAATCATACATTGAAAATCAGTGATATTTTGCCCATTTAAGCTCTGAAATTCGCACGTGTTAATTTATTACTCCAAAAATTGCGAAAAAATTGTGAATGATGCCTCTAAGTGTGCTTTAATTATTGTTCAAGTTTCGTCCAATTATGAGTTGTTTTGTGCGTAAAATAAATTCTAGGGTGATTTCTGTAATTGATTTTTAATTAATTCCACGAATAATATTTTTGTGAAATTTCAAGTCTCTTGTATCCCTTATTGAAACATCTACTTGAGATAAATATCAATATCTGGATAATTTAACTTCATGGATTTATTAGGAATTAAATACCTGCAATCGCTCTGTTTTCAGTAAAATATTCATAGAAAAATCAAAATATGTCAAAAAATTCTAAAAAAATTAGTTTTGCTTCATTTCATCAAGTTTAACTTCCAGTAAATTTTTCATAATTTTTGCATATCATTTGCATGAAAAATTGCATAAAAAGTCCAAAACAGTTTGCATTTTTCATTTGTGCATTTTTAACCAAAAAATTCCAAAAAAAACATTTGCATTCACTGTTGGATTAGGTTTATCGGAAAAATAAATTTGGTCATTTTGGATTAATTTCATATTAAAATTAATTTTGGCTAAGTTGATTTTCTTAATAACCTAGTCCATTCATATATTGCATTTGGCATTTTATAGCATAAAAAATCACAAAAAATATACCACTTGGAAAACCGCAATCTAATCCCTCTAATCTGATCCTGAGTTGTTCCTTTGCCTCCTTGAGTCGACCCTGGGGCTTGCCCAGGCTAAACAAACATAAAACTGCGCATTAAATTCATTCGTTGATTACTCGATTTGTGCGGTTAATTTTTTATCGACGCGGATCTATCCGAATGCAATGAAATAGTCAATCCGACAACATTAAAGGGTAGGTCAACTGCGGTTCGTCAAATGGTGCCGTTGCCGGGGAGGCAAACGGCTTAGGATCACTTTAGAAAAATTAGATTTACGTTTTCCCATTCACTCGGGTAGTCTGACCCCCGAGCCGCATTGTAATTATTCATTTTTTTCTCTAATTATTTTTCTGACCATTTCTGTATATATCTCTCTCTGACATAATTTCATCTTTTTGTGTGAGGGCCCGGTGGACTTGAAGCGGCTTTCTGGAAGTCGACGCATCTCGAAGTGCATCGGAGGCCGACGATTCGTGGATCAAGTCGGCTGTTGGACGTCATAAAGATTTTTGTAAAAAAAAAGTGTCTGCATTTACAGCGGTTCCCGTTTGGGTTCTCGCGTGTGTAAATATAGCGGAACCGTGTCCCGTCTGCTGTGTGGTTTGAATTGTAAAGTAGGCTTGCACTAGCGGCTCCTCGAGCCACTCTAGGGTTGGCTTGTGCTCGTAATCTTTTAGGACCACACATCACTTAAAAGACGCACTTAGACCGCAGATCTAGTCAAATTGAACTTGTTCTTCACTCGCTAATAGAACTGCTTGTCTAGGAGCGGCTTTTCATCGTTTGCATTCATTTAGTGTAAAATTTTCAATTCAGTACTGCATCCTGCATTGTAGAGAGCTGGAGGCACTGTAAGTCTTCTTACTCAAGCATTCATCATCGTTTCTCGATTGCATCGGCTTTTCCGATTTTCTCTCTCTCGGTTTTCTAACCTAGGATAAAGGAATAGAGATTGGACGGTAGACGTGATTGCTTGTGTGGATTAATATCAGTGACAACTAATCTTTAAAATCGGGACTGCTAATTGAATTGGACCAAAAAATTGACTAAAATTAACCCTTGTTTGCGGGAGATTAACCCCGATCTTATTTTCAGGCTGAGTGAGGGTACTTGAGTGTGTGTGAACACCTTAAGGAAGAGCCCAAATCCCCGCCTTCAATATCACGGGCCAACTGATCATAGCAAATATCACGAGTTGGATACTTTTAGCTCATTGAACAGTACCAAGTAGCCTCCGCCTATTCGCGGATAGTCAGGGGCGAACCAGCGATACTTCGCGACAAGGCCTAGCTTTGTCAGCCTCCGCCTGCTTGCAGGTAGATAGGGGCATGGTCTTTGAGTCCCCAACTCCGGATAGGAGCGAAGAAAGGGAGGACCGGCGGTATCTTAGGCGACAGGTTAAACAGGGAAGACGCATCCGGCTCTGAGCCGACTTCCCTATAGGTCGCGTAACTCCTTGCTATCTTGTCTGAAAAATGCACACTTAAAATCAACAAGACTAATCGGACTCGGTTGCGGGTCCTTCACTGTGTTGAGTGTGAATTCAGGGTTTGCTCTTGCGTTTGTCTTTGTGTCTGTCCGTGTGTGTTATCCTGCATAACTGCATATTTTCTACCTCATTCTACTTACATATCCTCCTCATGATGTCGGGATATTGGTCCTCATACCCTGAGACCTCTGGTCATTCCTCCTCGACCATATACAGTTCATCTTCGCCTTCTCCTTCTTCCATGTATCCTCTGCCATCCACGGGAGACCCGTACCCGTGGCCGGTTCCACCTCAACCCGATTACGAAGTCAGAACTTTGATTGACTTCTCCACTTCTTCGCATTTCTCACCTACTCCATATTCTAACACTCCGGATCCACTTCCACCTTGGGTTGACTGCCCTTACTCCCGAGAGCTTACAGGAAGCAAAGAACCGAATGAAGAGCAAGCTGCTGCTGAGACAGATGATTGGCAAAATTATATGCCCCGCATACTTCATTCTCACCTCAAGTAGGGACCATACAACAATCAGCATATACACATCCCAACTTGACCTTAGGGCATAACTTGGTCGATCGAACAAGCTGAATGGAGAGGCATGTATATCATGATTTCCCAGACTTGATTGACTTTAGTGATCAAGATCCCATTAACCAGCCCTCATTCGAAGAGCCTATATATTCACAGGAATGGACTCATGACCTAGACTTATCAGTCCCTATTTCATTAACTCCATCATATGAGGCTCCAACCAATAGTTGCCATTTAGATGGTCCATACTCGACCCAGCATTACATGCCAATGTCTAGGTATGTTGAGTATGAGACCCCAATATCTCAGCAGTATCCTCCACTTGAGCAGAACTCTCCCATGATTTGTCATGAGAATTTTGTGGAGGATGACATCTCTAGACTTATTAAGAAAAATGAATCATTTGGTAACGAGTTGAGAGATGTCATGGGAATATTACACTCAATTTCTGCCAGTCTGGGTGTAAAAGTGAGAAAAGACATGAGTATTTTTGAGGTTGAAAACAAAGCAAACATCAGGGAGCCCACACCGTCTGTACAGCTGGAGTCCATTCTATCTCCCTCTTCTACTAACCACTTACCCTCCAATCCAGGGTCTGATCATTCATCTACCAAAAACACCAAAAAAATTGAAAAACCAAAAATTCACATAAAAATTGAAAATGAAAATGATTTAAAAAAATTGGATTCCACCCTAAGGGAAGCACTTGATGAGGAATTGATCTTTAAACTTCCCTTAATAAAGGCCATAGATCACTTCCCCGACCTCAAGAGATTTGTAAAGAGTAAATTAATGCCCAAGAGGTCGGGTAAGAAGAGAACAAGGACTGAGAAACACATAGTGTCTATGGCCACTTCCTTGATGATGGGACGAAAGACCAAGAGCCGCAGAGTGAAGCGGTTGCCTAGGGTTGAATGTGAAATCAAAGACACTATCTTTACCCATGCAAGAATCGATGATGACTATCCAATAAATATCCTCCCGACCTCTGTGTTTAACAAGCTCAAACTCAGGCCAATCAGAAAGTCAAGAGAGATCGTTCAGCTGGTTGATCGATCCATCAAACGGTATAGAGGAAATATTTCAGTCATCATTACTTTCCAAGGTGCTCTGCTCCAGGTGGACTTCACGATCATTGACATCGAGCACCGAGGAGAGTTTACCCAGTCTTCGATTATTCTCGAGAAGCCGTTCTTAGCCTCAGCTAAGGCATTTATAGATTGCGAGATTCGGGAGATCGATTTCTCAGCATTGGGAGCACTCCGACCTCACTCATTCTTTGATACACTTTACTCTAAGGTGACCCGCATATCCGCTGACAGTCGTGACCATCGAGAGGTAGATGAGTCCCACCTCTCTGCTACACCGGAGAGACCAACTGCCCGGACGATCATTGGTTCTGAGACTCCCCACACCTCCACTTCATCAACTGCTTGCACCGCCACCAGGACAGCTTCTAAGGAGGACTCACAATCAGAAGCTATAATTAAGTCGGACATGACCTTTGTTGACTGCCTTAACCATTTTGATGATCCGACACAAGAGCCTAGTAATGCCAAGCCAACTGAGACCATTAGCACTTTCCGAGTCGTGCGCTCACCCTTCAGGAATATTACAATCTATATGGTGACTCGTCTGATGAGGAACCCATGGTCAGCACCACACCACATCCCGGACCTTCAAAGGAAACAACCAGGACTAAATTGACCCCACATAAAAACACGATTGCTCCCTCCTCTAGTCGGCTATCTAGTGAGAGGAAGTCGAGAATTGATTCCTCGAGGAGTTCCCCCGAACCTCTCAAGGCGCGTCTCTCTCATCTCCCTCTCAATTATTCAGGTTCTAGAAAACCGACTAAGAAAGTTTCCTTCAACACACCGGAGAAGGAATCATCTGAGGAGCCCTCATCTGGCCCGGACAAGGTAATTTATATGAGTGAGCTCAGTTCGGATGTTCTAAAGCCTTATCTAAGCAAGCAGCCATGTGTCGACCCTCGTTGGACGATCCCTACACCTCACTATTATTCATCTGAGAACGATTCCGACAGCGACACATATGTATATTATCCACCTCCTCGCGTCGGCAAGAAGGTTCGTCACAAACCTTCTTAATCCTTGTACATTCTCACTTTTTCTTGTATATACTTTTTCTCCCTCACTCCTCGGTGATTCGAATCACTCGCCCTGGCTCATTTCATTTCATTTTAAGACTAAACTTAGGATAATCAGATCCTAAGTATAGGGGGAGAGTGACCCGCATCCGTTCACTGTACATCCTCCAGATCACATCGGTTCTCATACTCACTCTTGACTTATACTTAGGCTGACCAGAGCCTAAGTATAGGGGGGATCGATGCCTGCTGTGTATATACTCATCCATTTCTCCTCTTGCCCTCGTCCGCCCCATTTTTGATCTTCTTCTACACTTAGGCTGTCAAGAGCCTAAGTATAGGGGGCGGTGCGACTTCCATACAATTTTTGTAATTTTAGCTCTCCTACGCTTAGCCCGAGCTATGTCTTTTTAGTCGCTTTTCGTGCTCTGAGGACATAGCACACGCTAAGTATAGGGGGCGTGTATATATTACATATATACTTTACCCATAGCTCGTACTTTTGCGTATTTTCACGTATTTTCTGTATATATTATGCAATAATTACGGGGTGGGTAAAAATTGAAAAAAAAAATCTTTTTTCTGTACTATATGTATAATACTTGTATAAAAGTTGTAAAATTATGGTAAAACATACTCATGTAAAATTTGTTGTAAAATAAGATGTAAACCCAAAAAAACAAAATGTGTGTTGTATACTATGTATATTATTTGTAAATTAAAAAATTGTTGAAAAAAATGTTGTATGATAGAAAATAAAATGAAAATGTCAAAAATAAAGGCTTCTTATTTAATCTTTCATATCATCCTTGCATTTCAAAAAAAAGAGTCTTGCATTTCATTCATAGCATGCCATCTACACCTTATCTGCATATCATGCATATGCAAAGTGAAAAGCTAGTGGGTTCTGAACCGAGTTGTGAGTAGATATTGAGGATGGACTTGATTTGACCTTAATCCACCTAATCTCAGAGGAACCTTATAGGAGCTGGAGTTAAGATTTCGCAGGTCAAGTGACTTAATTCTTTGAGTCTGCAAGTCTATGTTCACATGTCATCTTGATTAGTCTAAGTAGAATATCTCGTGCACACGCATGATTCTTTTAGACAGTGAACTAACTTGGACAAGCACAATGCACGTAGCTCTTCAGTGATGAGGTGTTGAGGAAGTAGAAATCTTTAGCTTGGAGTAGCACACGAGTGGAAACATCCGTCCTCCTCTAGGGAGGGTAGTGCATCTCAACCTAGTCTGGTGGTGTTGAAGTCTAAGGACAGGATGATGTGGGTTGCAATAATGCTTCAAAAGAGGGATAGTCTACTGGCTCAAGAGGAAAAACTCATGATGTACATGTTGCACCTTGTATATAGTTCAAAAAAAAGAAAAAAAGAAAAAAATGCAAGAACTCCAAAAAATAGACAGGGCAAAAAAAAATTTGCCTGTCGGAGTATGTATATTAGCAAAAAGTCTGCAGCTGGATGACTTGGCTACACTGGTCAGGCATCCCGGGATAGGTTAGCTACACTGGCTACTGTCCATTCTTTTCTCTACCCCCTCCTCTTGAGTTGGTCGCACTTGAACTTAGAAGGGAATACCCCGCTCCTCGAGGAAAGAGTTGCTGGACCGGGTTATTGAGTTACCTTGTTAGAGGAGGTTGGTTCTGAGCCATTTCTGATGTGGAGAGCTATTTTACACTTACACAGTACAAGTAAGAATCATAGTCATCAGAAATTTGCGTTTGAGGATTTGTTCTGACCTGACTGTTGAGGCGTCTTGAATAGAAGACTTGTGGAACTTGAAGTCTGTTAGGTCAGAAATTTGCGTTTGAGGATTTGTTCTGACCTGACTGTTGAGGCGTCTTGAATAGAAGACTTGTGGAATAGAAGACTTGAGGATTTTAAGGTTTAAGTATAGGGGGTTGATGAATCTGTGATTCATCACTCTAAAAGTTGAAAATAGAGCTTTGTTCCCGAGTAATTAGAGGCATATTTATACTTATATTGTATAATTAGCATTCATGCATGTATTGATAACATTTACATTTTAGCACTCATATTTGCATAAAATAAGAAGCCAATTTCACTTGTAAATATTCACCTCTATATTAACTAAAATACAATATTTGTATATATTTTATACTAACTCCAAATACAATAAAATCAACTCCATAGTGTATATATGACTAACACTAATTAAAGAAAAATATCAAAAAATGCTAACTTGTAAAATTAACCAATAAAACCCCAATCCAAGTTTGAAACTATGAACCTTAAAATGCACATATCTCTCTCATACAGTGTCTGATTGAGGTCTACTCACTTTTAAAGTAATATACTTTCAAAGACCTTCGAAACAAGACCAATTTCATTAAAATCGGAGCTCGTATGCAAAACTTGGGTTTTGGGCCCCTTTTGTACATTGTACATAATGACTGTTTTACCCTTGTATTTTCTCATTTTATTTTCTTCATTATTAAAAATCCAAAAAAAATAGATTAAGTTGTAAATATTCTCCTCATATTTTCTCTATTTTTATTTTGATTTTTCTCTTATTGAAAAATGATAAAAAAATCACAAAAGATAAAATGTGGTATTTTATATCTATAAGGTACCACCCAAAAATACATTTTGTACAGATGATTTCCTTTGATTTTCGGCCCTTCATGAAAGTTGTAGATCTCGTCGAGACGAGTAACTTTTGTGTTGACTACTTTTTGATTTAATCCCTTTTGTTATTTCTTTTTGATTTTCTTTACATTTAATCTTTGATTTTTCTGGGAGCGACATGTGGCAGCTCCTGGAGCCGCCACATGTCACCCCAATTTTTGATTTTCGGATTTATTTTTTATTATTTTCATATTTTATTATTTTATTATTATTATTTTAATTATTATTATTTTTAATAGCCTACTTATTTTATATTATTATTATATTATTATTTATTCCCCTTTTACCTCTTCTCCTTTCTTTTCCCCCACTCCAAGCCACATCTTCTCCACTTCCTCCACCATTTTTTCCACTCTCCCCATCTCTTCTCTAACTCCATCCATCCTCTTTATAATCGCCTCCACTCCTCCATTCACACTCATCCGCCATTCTACGAGTTAGAGAGGTTCGACCCCCGTTTAATTCGTGAGGTGACAGCTCCCCCTTAGACGTTGAGCGACGACGACCTGCAGGCGAGATCCGCGGTTAATCTCCGCGTAGCGAACTTCCCGTCAAGATCGCAAAGCTTCTCCGATTTTTCGTCGAACCGGATCGAAGCCACAACCGGAAGCCGCACGACACGGCTCCACAATCCGACGAACCGCAGGTAATTTTTCTATCTCTATCTTTTCATTTCGTTTTTATCTAACGTTTTTCCTTGTTGTTTCATCTACATTATCATCTACCAATTTCACCACAACCACCACAATCACAATCAACTCTTTCATCATCATCTTTATCAAACATCACATCACCACCACTATCATCATCATCATTCACCAATTTTTTTATTTTACTACTGTTTGCTGTTTACAAAGAAAATAAAAAACAATTGCAAAAAAATACAAAAACAACCACAGGGAGCAGCTCCTGGACGTCCCCGCCGGCCCGCTCCGCCACCAACGCCGTCGGCCACGCGTCCTCTCCGCGTCGCCCGCCTGTGAGCGCGGCTCCAGCCCTCCGCCTCTGCCCTCCACGCGCCTCGGCCGTGCACGGCAGCTGCAACCACCGCCATCCTCCGCCTCCTGGCTGTGCGCGGCCAGCCATCGCCAGCGGCCGCCTTGCCACTCGCTACAGCCCCTGGACCCCCTGCCGTACACCTCCCAGCCGGTCCCCGCGCCAACTTCCCGCACCATCACCCTCCAGCTCTGCCGCGAGCCGCCTTGCGCCTCCGCGGCGCCCGCCGTCAGCAAGGCGCGCCACCGCGCTCCTGATCGCTCCACCAGCCCTTGTGCCTCCGCGCCGCCCGCCATCACCGTTGACGCGAAGCTCCCCAAGCGCACAGCCGCCTGCAGCCACCCTCGGCCGTGCGCCACCTCCGCGCTGCTGACCTCCGTCGGACCGCCTCTCCCTCAACGCCGCTCGCCGCCCCCGTGGCCACAGCCCTAGCCGCATGTCCATTGTGCCCTAGCGGCGTTGCTGAAGAAGGTCTCATTTCATCTTCATATTATATTGTGAATATTGCATTTAGTACATTCTATGTTTCGTTATTTGCAAAAAGAGTCCATGTTAGCATTTGAGTTGATTTCTTTCATTTCAGTATTGCACTTATAACCCTGGATTTAAGCGTTTATTTGGACAGCCCTTTTACATCATTTTCTTATCAAAAAAATAACATGTTGATTATAAATTAATTTTTTATCTCCTGGCTATTAAATTGCATTTTTGTGAGCATCTGACATTTTATTAAAAATCATACATTGAAAATCAGTGATATTTTGCCCATTTAAGCTCTGAAATTCGCACGTGTTCATTTATTACTCCAAAAATTGCGAAAAATTGTGAATGATGCCTCTAAGTGTGCTTTAATTACTATCCAAGTTTCGTCCAATTAGGAGTTGTCTTGTGCGTAAAATAAATTCTAGGGTGATTTCTGTAATTGATTTTTAATTAATTCCATGAATAATATTTTTGTGAAATTTCATGTCTCCTGTATTCCTTATTGAAACATCTACTTGAGATAAATCAATATCTGGATAATTTAACTTCATGGATTTATTAGGAATTAAATACCCGCAATCGCTTTGTTTTCAGTAAAATATTCATAGAAAAATCAAAATATGTCAGAAAATTCTAAAAAATTAGTTTTGCTTCATTTCATCATGTTTAACTTCCAGTAAATTTTTCATAATTTTTGCATATCATTTGCACGAAAAATTGCATAAAAAGTCCAAAAAAGTTTGCATTTTTCATTTGTGCATTTTTAACCAAAAAAATCCAAAAAAAAATTTGCATTCATTATTGGATTAGGTTTATAGAAAAATACAATTTGGTCATTTTGGATTAATTTCATATTAAAATTAATTTTGGCTAAGTTATTGATTTTCTTAATAACCTAGTCCATTCATATATTGCATTTGGCATTTTTATAGCATAAAAAATCAAAAAAAAATATACCACTTGGAAAAACCGCAATCTAATCCCTCTAATCTGATCCCGAGTTGTTCCTTTGCCTCCTTGAGTCGACCCTGGGGCTTGCCCAGGCTAAACAAACATAAAACCGCGCATTAAATTCATTCGTTGATTACTCGATTTGTGCGGTTAATTTTTGATCGACGCTGATCTATCCGACTGCAACGAAATAGTCAATCCGACAACATTAAAGGGTAGGTCAACCGCGGTTCGTCAATGCACACCAGCGCGCTAGTGTATAAACCTTGGTTAGGTCATCAACCTATTGGTCTACCAAATGTACATACTCAAACATATAGTAACACATCTATCTCGTATCGGAGGATGCATCCCTATATCGTGATAGCATATGACATAGGACTTTGGTTATCTCGATCTCGTTAAGTCAACTCTTTGACCTGACTAATCCGACACCTCCGAGTCTCTATTCCTATATAGAGGACCTGCATCAAGAGGTCGATCAAATATCAACCTTTAGAGAAAATATTACCATCTCCTTCTTAGGCTGGAGATCATCTCTTAATAATCATTTGTCGGGGCTTGATGAGTCCTCAATCTAACTCTTTAGATATTCATGCAACCACCAGCCTCTATGATTCTATAATTGAATCAACAGATGTATGATCATTAAGATGGCCATGGTATATAATGCTAATTATACTAAGTGACCTATTATGCAAATTAGTTATTCTTCATTTTAGATCAAGGAATGATATTCATAATAACATTTATTGCATAACGGCTTACCGTGGGCTCGCATGTCCAACAAGAACTTTGTCCCTTGACAGATGCTTTGGTTATTTAATGCTAAGTTAAAAATCTTCCATGAGAAACTTAAGTCTAAATGGATGAGTCCTTATATAGTCAAGGAAGTCACCTTCCTTCTTGGTCAAGGGACAGCTATTGAAACATTTTGTTGAACCCAAAGAACGACTAACTCCAGTTGAAGTGATTGACTTCATGCCAATTGATTCATTTATAGTTACTTCAGATACATCATGAGGTCACAATTGAAAGATTCGTATCCAATATATTCATTATCTTAGAGATTCATCTATTCTTTTTCACTCTGACTGTATTCTTTTGTGGCTGGGAATTCTTCCCTTACTCCTTTCTTACTCCTAACTTAAGCTTGTGAGATCTTAAGTATAGGTTGAATTTTACCCAGATGATGAATCTCCATTTCATCACATTTATTTTATCATTTTGACCTTAAAAACCCTAATGATTGCAAGTAAATAACCTAAATTTACATAAATTAACATTCACGCATTGTTGTACAACTGTGTATAAAACATTATTTTTAATGCCAAAATTATAAAATAAAGAAAAGGAAAGAAAAAGAATAAAATATCAAAGATATTTTATGACCCTAAACCCCAAGACCTAGGCATCTCGATGAATAGGTCGACGAGAAATAAAGTAGGGGAAGATATGGGTCTAAAATACAAAAAAATCCATTTTATTTATCCATTCTTTATTCATTTTGGGATCCTTTTATTTTCTATTTTTTATACTTCAAATAAAGAAACTTTGTACATGAAAGTTGTAGATAATAAAATATAGAAAAATACAAAATTGAGTTTACACAAAAATAATATAGAGTAAAAAAGTTATACTATTAATAAATTTCCAAAATCCCAAATTCCCATATCCATATCACTCAAAAAATTGAAAATATACCAAAATCACCTTTAAATGTATATAACTTTTAATATTCTATTTAATGAAGGTGGTTTCATATTTTTTGGAGTTAAGATGTAAAAGCTAGATTTTGGACCCCTGTGGTATAGTTTACTCTATTAAAATAATCATTTTATTTATTTATTTTCTATTTTTATAATTTTTATATTTTTATATTTTTGTAAATGCTATTTATAATATATATACATATTAAAACTAGAATAAAATAATAAAGAAAACACTAAAATAAAATACGTATATAAAATACAAGGATGAATTTCCCATACCTATACATATATAATAAACATACCCATTTAATTAAGTGTAAATAATATATCAGAAAAATATAATAAAAAATATTAATCTATGTAAAATAAGTTATAATTAAATAAAATAAGTAAAGAAAATAATAAGATCAAAAATACAAAATAAAAATAAAAGACATAAAAACATAGATGAATATACATATAATGGATCCCTAAAAACTAATTTGTAATTCAATACCTCTAAAAAATAAATAAAATCATAATAAAATAATTCAGAAAAAAAAGAAATATATTTTTATAACCTAAAACTAATAAAACCATTTATTATTTGATATCTATTTTCCAATATTTTTCAAGGTTGATTTTTCCCGTGCCCTCCATCCAACTCTCCGACTCGCCCTGGCATTCTCTAACAATCTCATTTCTCACCACTTTCGTCGATTTTTATAGCCCGAATCTTTCACCGAGTCACTTTGATTCCTTATGCACAATTGTGCCTTGTTCATTGTACATACATGCCTAGTGTTTGTCTCGAGGATTGGATCGCTGCAAAGCCTGCATCACCTCGATCTTTAGAGCACCTCGTCCACCTTATACAAAAACCCTCTCCAACGTCCTTCACTTCTTAAACACCCTTTGACCTAGTTTGGCCCCTCCTCTCTTGCGCTCCGGCTCGATGGTTGTGATAGGACATCCTCTAGCCAGTTGGGTGTGGCATGAGGTGTGCTACCACCATATCCAGCCAACTTAGGCCTTGAGGTTGAACTTCGCAGTTTCAGCCACCAAGGTCCCCCCTTTATTGCTTTCTTAGCTTAATACTAATTATTAGGTGTATTTCTTGCATTTTTTGAGATTTAATTAAATTATTTAGCTTTAAAATCACCTCCTCGTAGTTCACCGGATCCCTTCTACGGCGAACCCATTACGTTGTACTCCTCCTGTCCCTCGACGCACCAGTCACCTCCATAACATGCCCCTTCCTCTTCTCTTCTCTCTGTCGCCTCTCGTTCACCTATATACACTATGGATCTGGAGATGAAGGTCACCCACTCTGCCACCATGCCGGTGACCTCCGCCACGCGCCACCTGTCGCTCCCCTTCGCCAGTAAGAGCCCCAGGACGCTCCCTTTTGTTGTGTGTGCATCACTACATGTCTTGGAGGCTCGAGACCTCAGTGGGGTCAATTTTTATTCAAACTCGAGCCACTTGGAGATCAACTCTTCTCCGATCTCATCGAGTGTCATCACTGCTCCATCAAACCCTTTGAAGCAACCATCCACCGCGAGCAGCTATAGGAGTCTACCAGAGGTGTCGGGGGGTCTCATGCTGAAGGAAGCTCGAGCTCTGGCCGATTGAAACTTGCCAGGCTCGAGTTCTTTGTATGTTCTTGCTGACCTCCTCACAGTCGTTGGTTTCCCTACAGTTCTTCCAGACAATCAGCCGCCGTCCGATTAGTCCCGCTCTTCATCGTCCGATCATTCGTAGGCATCTAATCGTTGTCGTCCAGATGAAGGGGTGTCGTTCTCCCTTGTAGTGACATATAGATAAGTGGAGCAGCACGCGCTATTGGATCTACGCTTGTGACGGATCCGAAAATGCTGGTTTTAAAAAGTTGTTTTTATCGTGTCGTGCGTTGTAGTCGGCAATCGGAAACGATCAAGAAAATAACCACAAATAAATTATTCAAGTTTCAATCTCGTGGTTTTATGTTTATTTTACTTGGGCAAGTCCCAAGGTCGATCACAAGGAGGCAAAGGAACAACCTAGAGTTAAGTCTATCAAAGTTCGAGTTCGGTTTTCAAGGCGGTTTTTTTTTGGAATTTTTTTAATGCAATATGAATTTTTATGGATTTTTAAATGCAAACAAAATTATTTTCAATATTTAATTTTAATAAATATCAAACCTACTTATTTTCAAGGATCAAAATTATCTGAGATCTATCACTAGGTGACGGATCTCAGAAAAATCCTAAACCTCGAAAATGTGGGGTTTAATACCTATTAAAAATTAAATACTAAACGATGCAAAATGATTTTTATAGGATAAAATATGCATGTAAATGCAAATCTTTTTGGGCGCAATATTAAGAATAATTAACTCTACAAGATGTGATTTTTCGAGAATTTTTAGAGCAACGGTTAATCAATTATGAATTTTAGAGCAATAGATGGGCAAAATATGCAAATTTCCACAAAACAATTATTTATTAATTAACCATCAATCATAAAATTTCCCACAACATGTCAAAGTGTAGAGAATCAATTAACAAACATCATGCTATTTTTTATGATAAAATAATGTAGATACGATGTTCAAAACAAAATGGGAACACATGGGTACAGATGCAAATAAATAAATAAATAAAAATGCAGAGGGGGGGCTTGTTTGTAATTACCAATACTGATGGGGGCTTCTTGCAAAATTTTCAGAGGGGGGCACGTGCGTAGCACGTGCCCTCTGGAGGCGGGGGTGATCTGCAAATAACGTGACCTCTGGGGGCGCTTCTCTAAATTGCCCAAGGGAGCACGTGAGCACCACGTGCCCCTGGGCTGTTGCTTGCTGGGGAAGTCCCCCACGCACGTGCCCAGCACGTGCTGGGGTCTCGGCCAACAGGCCGGCAGAAGGCGAGGAAGAGGGCTCGTAGGCGGTGGGAGGCGGTGGAGTGCCGGCGAGTCGATGTTGACGTGGCGAGGCGTCTGGGGTGGTAGCGGCGGAGGGCCGCTCCAGGCAGAGGTGCTGGCGATCTTCGAGGCGGCTGGTGAATGTCGATGAAGACCGGAAGCTGGAGGATGAAGGTGGTTGTCGTTGGCGTGGGCTGCCCAGGCGGAGGAGGCGCGATACAGCCTCGGCGGTGGCGCGCGAGAGGCGGCCTCCGGCCAAGGCGGTGGTGGAGGGCGGTGGTGGCCGACACACGGCCGTGGGGCGTCGGTGAAGAAGACAAAGGCGGCGGAGTGATCTTGCGGCGCGGTGGCGATGGCCGAGTCGACGAGGCGGAGCGAGGTTGCGGTTGGTGACGAGGCGTGTTCGGTGAAGGAGAAGGCGAGAGAGAGATAGAGAGAGATAGATAACCTGGAGGAGGTCGGGGGCTCGACGGCGCGGATGCCGGAGCGAGCAGCGCCGGCGAAGCTTTGTTACGACGAGGTTGTAACCTCGGATCACGCCGAGGGCACGGTTGTCACGACCGGAGGCGAGAAACGGCGGATGCGGAATGAAGGAACGGTGGTGGTGCTTAAATAGGAGACGGGGGTTGCTCGGCGATGGAGGCGCGATTCGGGAGATCGATGAGATTTGGGGGATCGGGGTGATTGGCGATGATCGACATTGAGGGAGACGAGATACGCGAGGAAGGTGGCCGAAAGGGGAAAGGAGATCGGAGGTGGATTCACTGTGAGGCGGCCTATCGGAGCTCGCGAGATTCGCGGGGGCGGCGAGAAGATTCGTGGCGCGGGGCGGTGGCGCCGCTCCCAAAGAGGAAAGGAGTTGAGGAGGATGACGCACAGGCGCCGTCCGATCGAGTTTGATCGGATGGCGCCCGTCGCGCCACGTGGTGGGCGATGGGGATAAGGGGAGGCACGTGCGAAGCACGTGCATCCCTATTAATTAATTTTTTTTTAAAACCGAATATTAATAGTGCCAAAAATGGCTGACACGTGGCGGCACCAGGTGCGGCCACGTGTCAGCACCAGAAAATTCGTGAAATAAATCTTTTGTAAAATCGAAAATAAATAGCAAATGACCTTGGATCAAAAATGTTTCTTCACGAAAATTGCTCGCCTCGATGATATCTACAACTTTCATGAAGACATCAAAACCAAAATCGATAAAATGTATGAAGTGAATTTTTGGGATATCCCATGTACATAGAATACCTTAATTTTGGGATTTTGTAATTTTTATGTCATTTTTAAGATCAGATAAAAATCCGGAAAAATTACTGTAAAATCAAAGATAAATAAAGACACCTTAATATAATTTTTTTTGTATTTTTATTAATAGGTTAAATAAGTATATAAAATAATAGGTCAAAAACCGCTGAAATATACAAAAAGAGGCCCAAAACCCAACTTTCACATCTGAGCTCCGATTCACTTGAACTTAGTCTTGTTTTGAAGGTAATTGAATGTACGTTAGTTCAAAAGTGAGTAGGATTAAAACGGATACTGGATGGGGGAGATATGTGGCTTTTAGTCCGGAAATCCTGAAAATAGGGTTTGGGTTTTTGGTCCACTTATTTGGGTTAGTTATTTTTTTGTATTTTTCCTTTATTCTTGCTAGTGATATGCACACCGTGGAGGTGGTTTTGTATCATTCAGAGTTAGCATGAATGAGTTTAAAAAATCAGGGAAGTTAGGCTATTTACAGGTCATTTTGGCTTGGATTTTTGGCTTCTTATTTTGTGCAGATTTTTGTGCTAAAATGCAATTCTTATGAAATCATGCATGAATGCTAATTATGCAGAATAGATGCTAGAATGTTGTTGATTTTAAGGGATTTGAGCTTAATAAATGAGATTTAGAGTGATGAATACGAGATTCATCATCCCCCTATACTTAAAGCATGCTCGTCCCTGAGCATTAAAAAGATATGCCATGAAGTGAAATGAGATTGGGTTCCATACCAAGACCATGAGCTGAAGGTGAAAATGAATCTAAACTCAACCTTTGGATTATTTGTGTCTCGGAACTTCAGTGAGACTTAGAATTTTAAAATCAACAGTCCTCGAGTTCTACAAATCATTGCTTACAGTTTCGGCTCAGAAGTCATCTTAGATCAATCCTCTTCCCAAAGTATACCCTATGAACATTGAATAACCGACTCTTGTGTGTGAAAGGTTTTTAGCTCTTCCCACTCAAAATGCCGGACTACCGCGCAAACCTCCTCTCCAATAACTCGTCCTCGGGGAGTCAGGTATTTCCTTCTAAGGTCTTCGCGCTGTGTTCACAATCGAATTGGGGGGAGAAGTTAGAAGAATGAGAAAAGAACTGGAGGGTGATTAGTGTAGTTCACCTCTCCTTGTGAAGCTGGCCAGTGTAGCCGAGTCTCCACCAAGATCTGCAGGTTTCTTGAAGCTTGGACCTTTTTGGTCAGATTTTATTTGGTAGTTGCTTCTTTGTATTTGGAATTTTTGGTGGTTCTGCTTGGATCTTGTTTTGCCCCTACGGATATAGCATCTTTTTGTTCCGTACATTTTTTGGGGTCTTAGAAAAATTGTGCCCAGCTGTCCATCCCTTTTCCGAAGCTTTATTTCAACCCGTACTCCGGTCTTTAGATTTCCACGCTACCAGAAAAGAAACTCACACAGTCTACCAACATATGTTTGAGTTGAGCTAAGTGCATAGTGCGAGAGTACAAATTACTTCCTTATTCCAGAGTTGTACCCAGAATGAAGAGACCAGGTTAGACACTAAGAGTCAAACTCTGTGCATTGTCATGTGGAACTCAAAGAATTAAGTCAAAGACCTGAAGACTCTAAAATCCTATTTCTCGGTGAAGTTCCTCTGAAAATTAGGTGGATTAAAGTTAAGTTCAGACCACTCTCGGTTTCAGCTCATAACTCGGCTCAGAACCCAATGACTTTTCACATATGCAAATGCGATGCTTGGATGAAGTGCAGGTGTGTGAAATGCAGACACATTTTTTTGATGATTTTTTTATATGCAAAAATGAATAAGAAGCCATTTTTTTCAAAAAATTTGGGCAAAGTCAGTGTTAGTAGCAAAACTCTTTTTTTATTAATACCCATCCCGTAAATACATATAGACTTATGCGCAAGTACGAGGTATGGCAAAAATATAGACATAGTATATATACAGACCCCCCTATACTTAGCGAGTGTTGTGTCCTCAGAGCACAAGAAGCGTAATGAAGACATAGCTCGGGCTAAGCGTAAGAGAGAAAAATTATTCAATGGTTCGCCCCCCTATACTTAGACTGTGAATAGTCTAAGTATAGAAGAAGAGCGCAAAAAGAGGCGGACGGGATATGTAAATGAGGAGAGTATAAACAGATGGGTGGCGGTTCCCCCTATACTTAGGCTTTGGTCAGCCTAAGTATAGAAGAAGGATGGATATGGAGTGAGCGAGAGATCGGAAAGTTGATGAGGGAAATGGTATATACAGATGGCATCGGTCCCCCCCCCCCCCTATACTTAGGCCTTGGCCTAAGTAGAGGAAGAAGTTGTACAAGGGGATCGATGTGGTCGGGAGGGAGGGTGGGTCTGATCTGATATATTGTCAATGTCCTTGTTCTGTGTGAAATAGATGACCTCAACTTGCACTGTATGTTCTTTGGATGATTCTATATATGGCTTCAGTAATTGTCCATTCACTGAGAAAGTTTGTGCATCATCTTTGAGTTCTGCAATGTCCACACTTCCATTGGTATGCACATCGATGACAACATAGGGACCCGTCCATTTCGATTTCAGTTTCCCATGAAAAATCTTTAATCGAGCATTAAACAACCATACTTTCTGCCCAGGGACAAAGGTTTTATCTCGAATGTGTCTATCATGCCATTTCTTGACCTTGTCCTTATAAATCACACTGTTGTCGTATGCTCGGTTTCGGATTTCAACTAGCTCATTCAGATTTAGGTCTCGACATAATTTCCCAAGGTGACAACTCCAGTTCAACTTTTTGATTGCCCATTCAGATTTGTGAATTAGTTCTGCAGGAAGATGGCATGGCTTGCCATAGATCATCCTAAAAGGTGAAGTGCCGAGTGGTGTTTTGTAAGCTGTCCTATAGGCCCAAAGAACTTGATCCAACAATTTTGACCAATCCTTTCTATCTGGACGAACCAACTTTTGAAGTATACTCTTCACTTCTCTATTAGAAACTTCTGCCATGCCATTAGATTGTGGATGATAAGGGTTGGCTATTCTATGTTCAAATTTGTACTCCTTAGACAAAGATCTCATTTCCCTATTCACAAAGTGGCTACCTCCATCAGAAATCAAAACTATTGGTATCTCGAACCTTGCAATGATATTATCCTTGATAAACTTACAAACGGTTTTGCTGTATGCGGTTCGGGTTGGAATAGCCTCTACCCATCTAGACAAATAATCAACCGCTAACAAGATGTACTCAAATCCATTGCTATTGGGAAAGGGACCCATAAAATCAATCCCCCATGCATCAAAAACATCACAGAAAATCATTGGTTGCATGGGCATTTCGTCTCTATAACCAGCGGTCCCTCCCATCCTTTGACAAATCGGGCAAGACCGTACAAAATCATTAGCATCACGAAATAAGGTCTGCCAGTAAAATCCACATTGGAGTACCTTGTATGTGGTTCTCTTTCCCGAATGGTGCCCTCCGGCCTCGAGAGTGTGACAATGTGTGAGGACACTCTGGTATTCTTCCTGAGGAATACATCTTCTCCAGACACAATCCGCTCCTTCATAAAAAAGGAAAGGATCGTCCCAATGGTATTTTCTAGAATCTGACTTCAGTTTATCAATCATTCTCTTGGTCCAACCAAAGGGAACCTTCTTGGAGACAAGATAGTTCATGATGTTGGAATACCATGGAGTTGAATCAATAATGCAAACAGATTCGTCTGGAAAAGTCTCCTTAATAGGTCCAGTATCAAGATAAGCATTTTTCTCAATTCGGGAAAGGTGATCAGCAACAACATTTTTTATTCCAGGTTTATCTTTGATCTCCAAATTAAATTCCTGGATTAACAAGATCCACCTCAAAAGTCGTGCCTTAGCATCTTTCTTATCCATGAGGTATCTAATTGTCGTATGATCCGTGAAAATTGTCACCTTGGAGCCCAATATATATGATCTGAATTTTTCAAGGGCCCAAACAACCACGAGCATTTCCTTTTCAGTTACTGTATAATTTTTCTGTGCAGGATCCAATACTTTGCTCGCGTAGTGAATCGCATAAGGGATTCCATCTGTCTTTGTCCAAGCACAGCTCCGACCGCAAAATCCGATGCATCAGTCATGATCTCAAAGGGAAGAGACCAGTCAGGAGCTTGTAATATCGACGATTCACATATTTTCTTTTTCAGGAGCTCGAAGGCCTCAAGACACTTGTGATTTACAATAAACTCGGTGTCTTTTCCTAAGAGCTCAGTCAGTGGACGGGCGATCTTTGAAAAGTCAGGGATAAACCTTCGATAAAATCCAACATGCCCTAGAAAAGACCGCACTGACTTGACGTTGGTTGGTGGCTCAAGTTTCTTGATCACATCCACCTTGGCAGGGTCGACCTCCATACCCTTTTTGGAGATGACATGCCCCAACACGATACCCTCAGTCACCATAAAGTGACTCTTCTCCCAGGAGAGTACCAAATTAACTTCTCTGCATCTCTTGAGGACTCGGTCCAAGTGTGCTAAACATGTATCAAATGAATCACCATGGACTGAAAAGTCATCCATGAACACTTCCAGGAAATCACCCACCATTTCGGCAAATACGGCAATCATGCACCGCTAAAATGTGCCTGGGGCATTACAAAGCCCAAATGGCATGCGCTTGAAAGCGTAGCTACCGAAGGGACATGTAAATGTGGTTTTTCCCTGATCCTCAGGAGCAATAGCTACCTGATTGTAGTCAGAGTACCCATCAAGAAAACAGAAGAATGCTTTCCCTGCAAGCCTCTCCAAGATTTGATCAATAAATGGCAGTGGAAAGTAATCTTTCTTGGTCGCAGCATTCAGGCGTCTGTAATCGACACAGATACGCCACGACGTGGGTACTCGGGTCGCGATCTCAACCCCCTCCTCGTTGGTGACCATCTGGATTCCCGACTTCTTCGGGACGACATGAAGGGGGGCCACCCACTTGGAGTCAGAAATGGGGTATATGAAACCTGCTTTGCACCATTTCTCTATCTCTTTCTTAACCACTTCCCGAAGATTGGGGTTTAATCTTCTCTGAAATTCACGGGAAGGCCTTGCATTATCCTCAACATAAATTTGGTGCGAGCAGAGAGCAGGGTTGATTCCGACGAGATCCGACACAGTCCAACCGATGGCTTTTCGATTTCGCTCAAGGACTTCTAGTAGTCTGGATTCTTGGTCTAAGGTTAATGATGAGCTAATGATCACAGGAAATTTATCTTTGGGTCCATTGAGAAATGCATACTTTAGGGTGGGAGGGAGGGGTTTCAGCTCTGGCAGATCTACATCATCAATCAAATCTGGATGAATATCTTTTAAGTCTGGGTCAGTGATTGTTGGTGGTGGATCATTCTGTGATATGCTAGCCACTGATCTTGAAAGAAAGTGAGTCGGATCGCAAAAGTAGTGTGGTAATTCAGCCAAAGCCGCGTTCGACTCTTCATTGATTTTTTTTCGAAGAGGATGGAATGGACCAATCCGAAAGGAGTTCTGTGTCGTCAAGATTGTACATCTCCAGGTGTTCAGATTTGTCTGGCAATAGGTCACACATTGTATGGTGCATTGTTTCTTCTTCTGATGTGAGGGTATCCATGTGAAGATATGGCAGTTGGTCCCAAGGTCCGGTAGTGCTGATTAGATTACACTCAGAGGTTTCGGCATCCTCAGTGATGGATTCAGAATCGGGTCTTTGCCATTTTGTTTGTCTCATTTCCAGATCCACTTCTCCATCTAGGGAGCGGAATTTCATCATTCCAGTGCCGTAATCGAATACAGCCTTGGCGGTTCTTAAGAATGGTCTTCCCAAAATGATTTGCGACTCTTTCCAATGGTTCGGGGTCTCCATGTCCAGGACAGTGAAGTCCACTTTGTATTCCGTACCCTCAACCATAATGATAACATTTTTTACTTCTCCCTTAGGTCTTTTAGTGGATTTGTCTGCAAATTGGAGTAAAGATAATGATTTTTGAAGAGGCCCTAACTCCAATCGGTAATATAAGGCTAAGGGAAGAAGATTGATGGAAGAACCATTGTCGAGAAGTGTGCATGCGAATGCGATACCGCCAATGCGGCTTTCCACATAATGAGCACCCAGATCTCTTTTCTTCCTTGGTAAATGCTGGTTTCTCACACATTTGGTGGTGGCCACTGTCAGAACATGAGTCTCCACAAATTGGTTTGTTTTCTTTATGCGGGTCCGGGTGGGAGTACATTTCATTTTCAAATATTTCTGAAATGCAGGGTTACTGGCCACATATTGATCAAAGGGTACCTTCACAGTTATGTTTTGTTGACAGAATTTTTCCATCACTGGTCACTCTGGATAGTTTTCTTTTGTCTTCCTTTCTTAAGAGCATGGGGAAAAGGTATGGAAGCATTCGAGACAGGAGAAAGAGGTCCAGAATCATAAATAAGAGCATCTTTATTGAATTTGGAGTTCTTATTACAATCATAATGTTCTGGATTATCATCATGTTGCTGAAATAGTGACAAAGGTATTTTTGCAGCAACTAGAGGTTCAAGGTCCTCTGTAGTCTCCATAGATGCTTTTCCCTTCCTTTGGGCAGAAATCCTCAGGCGTCCTTCGTCTTCATCCTCAGAAGCATCCTCCGGTTGATCTTCTGGGTCATGATGGTCAGCTTCCCTTGCCCGGTTAGGTACGACCACGGTCCTTCCGCTCCTGAGGGACATGGCATTGATATTGTTAAACGAAAGGGTCTTGTGTTCAGATGTGGAAAAGTCTGAGTAATATACCTGATTGTTGTGTTGAGATGATTGAGGTTTGTTCAAGCTATTGGGGTTAGCTTGAACTTGAGCGGGAATGGCTGTGACAGGGGCTGTCTGTTCTTCCTTCCAACGGGATAGACGATTAACATCTACCCGTAGGTCGTACAGTTCATTCCGGAAGCTGCGAATTTCCTCCAGAATTTGTCTTTGGATATCAATCGGGTCTTCTGGAGGTTTGGATGATCGAGATGCTTGATTTGGAGCTTGATATTGTTGACGATGTTGTTGAGGTTGGTTCTGACGGTCGTGTGGCTGTTGCTGCCTTGAGGGCTGATTGTGTTGTGGAGCGGCATTGTAGGAGTTGGGTGGACGTTGATATTGCTGACGGTCCCCCAGATTACCCTGTCGGGTATTATCCTGTGTGTACCAGATGCCGTTTATCTCGAAAGTCAGAGGCGGGGCTTCTATGACTGTCTCAGCTGGAGGAGGTGACTGCTGGGAAGGTTGGACGTAGGATTGGTCCTGAGTCCATGGTTGCGGTTGTCCAGAGCCTGGCTGCTCTTGGACATGATGCACATGATAAATTGGGATCGTAGGAGCAGTAGGCATCCCGATCTTGGACACCTTCTCAGTGAGTTCCTCCATTTGTTTTGGAAATTGAGAGAGTCGGTTGTTGATGTCGTTCACCCTTTTATCCACAACTGTTAATTTGTCTGTGATGATGTTCATGTTGGGCAGTAAGTCCTCTGCTATTTCTGCGACCGTTTGTTTCCCTCCTTTGGCTTGATAGTTGTTAAGTGAATCAGTGTAAGATCTACTAGCAATTTGTGAACGGCTAGTCTCCGCCATTTGCTCCAGTATCTTCCAGACGGTATCAGCTCCTCGGGATGTGAAGTTTCCTCCACAGGCAGCGCTGACTAGACCTTGAGTCCCGTGGTTAAGGCCAGATTAGAGGGATTGAACCAGGATGTTATTATCTAGGTCATGGCATGGACATTTCTGCAGCAGATCTTTGAATCTATCCCATGCATCACAAAGTGGTTCATTTGGCATCTGAGAGAAGCTAGTGATGCGAGTCCTCATTTGATTGGTTCGACTCAAGGGGTAGAATTTTTTTAAGAAGAGGTTCTTGAACCTATCATAGGTGGTTACTGTCACTCCCAAATTTTTCACCCAGTAATCTGCCTTACCCTTCAAGGCGAAAGGTAATGCAGTGAGACGGATATAGTCTTGGCTGACTTGTGGGTGCCTCTGATTAGAACAGATTAGCTTTAAATCACGCAGGAATTCATAGGGTTCTTCATTCGAATTACCATGAAATTGTGGTAATTGATTTATGAAGTGTGGCTTCAGTTCATGGTGAACCTCAGGTTGAGGTGGCTGCAAGTAATTTATGACCCTATATTGCCCGGGATTATATGCAGTGTCCATTGGTGGTTCCTTCTCTGCATTCATTCTTTCCAATTGTTCCCTCATCAAATTTTGCTGCTGCTCAGATGCAGCCAGTCTTGCGAGAATCATTTGCATCGGATCTTCATTTTGGTCATCTTCAGGATTGGTCTTCTTTGGAGGCATTTTTTTTGAAGTCTTCTTTTCACCTTCAGATTGTGAAAAATAGGAGTCAATAGTTTGAAGATAATTATAAAATGAAGATTCTAGGGGAAGGTGTCCCTGAACCCAAGGTGGTTCTGAGTAAGAGTGGCTCAGAGGATTTGAGATTGGAAAGTTTGTGGTAGTCAGAAAAGGGTTACCACAATTTTCCATTCTTGAATTTTAAGAGATTATCAAGAGATGAATGGATGTTGATCAAATCAAACACAATACAAAATTCTTTTTCACCAACTCACACAGTGAAGGTCGTAAGAGTTCGACCAATTTTCTTGTCAATTTTAAATGGTGAAAAGACAATCTTGTTAGCGAGATGAAATTTCGGATTTGGGCTCTAGCCTTAAGTGTCGTCTCTCGCTCACTGAGAAAAATAGAACATCCAAGGACGGGGTTACTCTCCCGCAAAAATTCTTGATTTTATGGGTTATTTGAGATCAGATATATTTAGCAATCCCGATTTTAATGAGGTGATCACTGAAAAATTAGATGAGCACAAATACACGTCTACCGTCCAGTCCCAATTTCCTTTAAAGTTATGTTATAAAACAAGAGAGAGGGATTCGGAAAAAGCCGATGTACGCGGAAAACTATGATGAATGCTCAGTTAGAAGACTTACAGTGAATCCTCGCAATCTCCATGTGGGACGCTAGACAAAATTTAAAAATTATTCTATATGATGTGCAAGCCGATGGAAAACCGCACCTAAGCAGAAAGTTCTATTAGCGGGAAGAATTGATTTAAATTTGGCTAAGATGAACGATCTATGTGCGTCTCAATTAAAGTGCAGTATGGCTTAAGATCCTACGAGCACAAGCAAAAATATAAATGCTCTGAGAGCCGTATGTGCAGGTCTATCTTAATCGCCACTCAAGTCGGGCCCCACCCTCTCCGGAGAGTGAAACAGGCTACGACACACCACAGAATAAAGTCAGAGGTCTTTCTACACACGCGAGAGTCCAAACAGACACCGCTGTAAAATTACAAGAATTTTAAAAATTGCAGGAATTAAAAACCTAGACTCTACGCTCTCTCACGACTCGACTCGATCTTAAATTAATTGCGGTTTTTGCAAGAGTTGGTGAAGTTGCGTCGGTTTTTGAAAAACCGCTCCACGTACAAAGTACCTCGCAAGAAAAATAAGAGAGAAAATGTAAGAGAGTGACTAAAAATATATGAAAAAGAATGCTGAATAAAAATTGCAAAAAAAATGGAATTTATAATGGAAAATTCGGGGGTCAGACTACCCGAATGCGGAAAAACCGAATCAAAAATTTTTAGACAACAATCTAAGCCGTTTTCCTCCCCGGCAACAGCGCCATCTGACGGATCCGAAAATACCGGTTTTAAAAAGTTGTTTTTATCGTGTTGTGCGTTGTAGTCGGCAATCGGAAACGATCAAGAAAATAACTACAAATAAATTATTCAAGTTTCAATCTCGTGGTTTTATGTCTATTTTACTTGGGCAAGTCCCAAGGTCGATCACAAGGAGGCAAAGGAACAACATAGAGTTGAGTCTATCAAAGTTCGAGTTCGGTTTTCAAGGCGGTTTTTTTTGGAATTTTTTAATGCAATATGAATTTTTTATGGATTTTTAAATGCAAACAAAATGATTTTCAATATTTAATTTTAATAAATATTAAACCTACTTATTTTCAAGGATCAAAATTATCTGAGATCTATCACTAGGTGACGGATCTCAGAAAAATCCTAAACCTCGAAAATGTGGGGTTTAATACCTACTAAAAATTAAATACTAAACGATGCAAAATGATTTTTATAGGATAAAATATGCATGTAAATGCAAATCTTTTTGGGTGCAATGTTAAGAATAATTAACTCTACAAGATGTGATTTTTCGAGAATTTTTAGAGCAACGGTTAATCAATTATGAATTTTAGAGCAAGAGATGGGCAAAATATGCAAATTTCCACAAAACAGTTATTTATTAATTAACCATCAATCATAAAATTTCCCACAACATGTCAAAGTGTAGAGAATCAATTAACAAACATCATGCTATTTTTTTATGATAAAATAATGTAGATACGATGTTCAAAACAAAATGGGAACACATGGGTACAGATGCAAATAAATAAATAAATAAAAATGCAGAGGGGGGCTTGTTTGTAATTACCAATACTGATGGGGGCTTCTTGCAAAATTTTCAGAGGGGGCACGTGCTACGGAGGCGGGGGTGATCTGCAAATAACGTGACCTCTGGGGGCGCTTCTCTAAATTTCCCAAGGGAGCACGTGCGCACCACGTGCCCCTGGGCTGTTGCTTGCTGGGGAAGTCCCCCACGCACGTGCCCAGCACGTGCTGGGGTCTCGGCCAACAGGCCGGCAGAAGGCGAGGAAGAGGGCTCGTAGGCGGTGGGAGGCGGCGGAGTACCGGCGAGTCGATGTTGACGTGGCGAGGCGTCTGGGGTGGTAGCGGCGGAGGGCCGCTCCGGGCAGAGGTGCCGGCGATCTTCGAGGCGGCTGGTGAATGTCGATGAAGACCGAAAGCTGGAGGATGAAGGTGGTTGTCGTTGGCATGGGCTGCCCAGGCAGAGGAGGCGCGATACAGCCTCGGCGGTGGCGCGCGAGAGGCGGCCTCCGGCCAAGGCGGTGGTGGAGGGGGGTGGTGGCCGACACACGGCCGTGGGGCATCGGTGAAGAAGACGAAGGCGGCGGAGTGATCCTGCGGCGCGGTGGCGATGGCCGAGTCGACGAGGCGGAGCGGGGTTGCGGTTGGTGATGAGGCGTGTTCGGCGAAGGAGAAGGCGAAAGAGAGAGAGAGAGATAGATAACCTGGAGGAGGTCGGGGGCTCGACGGCGCGGATGCCGGAGCGAGCAGCGCCGGCGAAGCTTTGCTGCGACTAGGTTGTAACCTCGGATCACGCCGAGGGCACGGTTGTCACGATCGGAGGCGAGTGACGGCGGATGCGGAATGAAGGGACGGTAGTGGTGCTTAAATAGGAGACGGGGGTTGCTCGGCGATGGAGGCGCGATTCGGGAGATCGACGAGATTTGGGGGATCGGGGTGATTGGCGATGACCGAGATTGAGGGAGACGAGATACGCGAGGAAGGTGGCCGAAAGGGGAAAGGAGATCGGAGGTGGATTCATTGTGTGGCGGCCGATCGGAGCTCGCGAGATTCGCGGGGGCGGCGAGAAGATTCGCGGCGCAGGGCAATGGCGCCGCTCCAAAAGAGGAAAGGAGTTGAGGAGGATGACGCACAGGCGCCGTCCGATCGAGTTTGATCGGATGGCGCCCGTCGCGCCACGTGGCGGGCGATGGGGACAAGGGGAGGCGCGTGCGAAGCACGTGCCTGGCGAGGCACGTGCGACGCACGTGCATCCCTATTAATTATTTTTTTTTAAAACCGAATATTAATAGTGCCAAAAATGGCTGACACGTGGCGGCACCAGGTGCGGCCACGTGTCAGCACCAGAAAATTCGTGAAATAAATCTTTTGTAAAATCGAAAATAAATAGCAAATGACCTCGGATCAACAAAGTTTCTTCACCAAAATTGCTCGTCTCGATGAGATCTACAACTTTCATGAAGACATCAAAACCAAAATCGATCAAATGTATGAAGTAAATTTTTGGGATATCCCATGTACATAGAATACATTAATTTTGGGATTTTGTAATTTTTATGTCATTTTTAAGATCAGATAAAAATCCGGAAAAATTACTGTAAAATCAAAGATAAATAAAGACACCTTAATCTAATTTTTTTTGGATTTTTATTAATAGGTTAAATAAGTATATAAAATAATAGGTCAAAAACCGCTGAAATATACAAAAAGAGGCCCAAAACCCAACTTTCACATCTGAGCTCCGATTCACTTGAACTTAGTTGGGTTTTTGGTCCACTTATTTGGGTTAGTTATTTTTTTTGTATTTTTCCTTTATTCTTGCTAGTGATATGCACACCGTGGAGGTGGTTTTGTGTCATTCGGAGTTAGCATGAATGAGTTTAAAAAATCAGGGAAGTTAGGCTATTTACAGGTCATTTTGGCTTGGATTTTTGGCTTCTTATTTTGTGCAGATTTTTGTGCTAAAATGCAATTCTTATGAAATCATGCTTGAATGCTAATTATGCAGAATAGATGCTAGAATGCTGTTGATTTTAAGGGATTTGAGCTTAATAAATGAGATTTAGAGTGATGAATACGAGATTCATCAGCCTACTAGGTATTTTGCATCTTTAGCCCCAACTAGTTTTGTATTTAATATTTAGACTTTAAACTTTCCACAACAGTTTTATAATTTTGTAATAATTACATTTAATACCTCTGACTTTGGAGATTTGCAAGTAGGTCCACGCCACGTCACCTCAAAGGACGCCCCACGTGACGGTCATTTTGTAGGTGTGCCCCTAAACTTTGTTGTATTGTTATTTAGTCCAGAAATATTTTATGTACGCTATATATTTTTGATAAAATTCCAAGCATGCCTCTAGACTTATTTTTATTTACAAAAATTCCCTTGCAAGTAATGTGGTTTCTTTTTATTTCTTGTATTTATTTCAAATAGATACATTACTCGAAAAAAATCCACAAAAAATATTCACTCCTGATTGCACACACTTTCATGTCATTTTTAATTTTTCATGGAGAACTTTTTATTATTTTATAAAAATAAAAAATATCCTAAAAAGTCCCTATCTAGCGTATAAAATCCATAATAAATATAAAAGGTTTTTGAAAAAAATCCAAAAAATGTATTTTATATTTAAGTAGTTACTTTATAACTCCAGGCCCAAAATACCTAAAAATTACAAAAGAAAAGTCCAAATTCGAAAAGCCCTAAAAACATTTATAAAAATCTATAAAATTCTCTAAAAATCAATAAAATATTTTTGTTTGTATTTTCTTTATATTATTATTATTTTAAAATTAGTTTGGAGAAATTTGATATTGTTTTCTATTTTTCATCTCCATTTCAATTTCGGGTATTTAATTAAACCATGTTTTAAGGTACTTTAGACTTTAAAATTATATTAAAATAAGCATAAATTCCTAAAAAATCGCAAACATAGTAAAAAAATTAGTTAAAACCCAAAAAGATTTTATTTCTCTCATTTTTAATATTTTTATTAGTATATATATATTATTCCATGTTGTATATATATATCATGTCTATAACATTATATATATATATATTTTTTAAAATAAAACAAATAAAAAAATATAAGAAGAAAATATAAAAATAAAAAAATCAAAATATAAAAATATAAAATCAAAAATAAAATAAAAATATTAAAAAATTAAAAATTACAAACCCATAAAAAGAACGTATAGATAAATAGTTCACAATCACATTTGTGTGCATTTATTTGCCCGATCTATCCTGCACACTATACACATCCATTGTAGAATTAAAATTAAATTTAATTCCGTATTTTTTCATTGCTTGATCATTATTTGTGGGTTAATTGTTGAATTTAGCGGTTTTCTGGAGCGGTCAACACATTGACTACGGTCTCTCCTTGTAAGACCGTACGATCCTCTACAAAATCGATATTTCACCATACTCTTGTACATTCTTCTCAGTATCTTCCTGATTTATTCACTCTTTATACTTAGACTATTTTTGGGCTAAGTACAGGGGTACTGAGCCCTTGATATTCCTTTTAATCTATTTTTTGTACCCCCGTTTGATGTCTTCCTATCCTACACTTAGGGCCCGTTCGGTTCGGGAATAAGCAGGAATAAGGATTGGGAATAAGGAGAATAAGGGTCTATTCTTTGTTCGGCTGGAGGATAGGAATAAGGAGAATAAGGTGAAATAAAGGTAGGTAAGGTGGGATAAAGATAGGAATAAGAGTGAAATAAGATGAAGTAATGGGGAATAGTTGTACCACGGGGAACCGTGTTGGGAGGAAAATGGCCTCTTATTCCCCTTATTCCACTCCCCTTATTCACTAAACGAATAGGGCCTTAGGCTTTTCACAACCTAAGTATAGGTGGGTCTGACATGTTGTCTTGTCCCTGCTTTTCTCTATCCTCCTTATGCTAGTACGAGCTATGTCTTTCATTCCACTTTGTGCTCTGAGGACACCTCACAAGATAAGTATATGGGATGTCTGCATATATTGCATGTATACTTTCAGTCATAGCTCATACTTTCATATATCTTGTAAATTTATTTCTTAGCAATATATGTGGGGATTCGAAAACTTTTTGTAAAAAAATGTTAAGTATTTGGAAATTATATATATATATATTACTTGGTTTGTAAAATATTTTATAAATTATTTTCTAATGGATATAGCTTTTATGTCGAGTTTATACTCTTTATTTCCTGTATATAATTACAAATATACTTTTGTAAGAAAATGAAAATAATTAAAAATCAAATCTTACTTTGGTTTTCCAAGAAAAGTCTTAGTTTTTTGAAAGGATGCCTTAAGTGTAACTGCTAGATTTTCAACTATCGGATTCTTAGGCTATAAAAGGTTATTTAGACCTAGTTCACTATAGAGTCAAGCACGGAAGAGAGACTGGATTTAATCTCTATATTTTGGAAGATCAATTCGACAAGGAGTTCTTTGAAAAGAGTGATACTGCTTAAGGAAGGTGACATTTTATTAGAAGAGTTAGATATGGAGGAACCTATACCTTTTATGGATAATATTCAGTCATCTAAGAGTCATCTTATTTGTAAGTTAGGGTTACCTCTTGTGTGTAGTTTTTTTTTCGTTTAAGGAAAACCCATAAGTCTTTTGTAGGATCTAAGGGTTGGATATCTCTTCCCTCTGTTTTAGATAATTTAAGGTTTTCCCATGTGGATATGGATATTATATTTGAGGAAGAATGGCATCATTTCAAGCGATTCATTTTCCAAGTTGATGATGATCTTTTTTATTCCGATTATGAGGTTTACTCTGTGATAAGGAAGCAAGTTAAGCATAAGGTAGACCGTGATTTTGAACCCCAGAGTTTCAAGACTGATCTTTGAGAGTCTAAAGTTTGTTGTGTTGTGCGAGTATCCTTATAATGTCTTGTAAGTGTTTGTTGTGTTATGTTCTTGTTCCTTAAGGGTACATGTTCTCACATTCTTGTTAATAAAAACTTCTTCAAAAATTATTATAATTAATTAACTTATTAATTTGGTGTTTTTCCCTTACACTTTCACTTTGCACTCAAGGCTTGTTGAGTTCCTTAACACATGGCTTATGAAGTCCACAGACTTAAAGTTAACATGTATCAGTCATTAGGGTCTTAGACTTAATGATTCAAATGCCCCTAACTAGAAAGATTTGTGTGATATATTGCATACTTAATATTCTCTTTAAAGAATATGACCATCACTCGTATGCACGACTACATTCATGATTGATATGAGTTGAGGTTTCACTTGAGGAGATGGGATTTTAGATTCAAGTTTGGAACTGATTTTATGATACTCGAGGATGGGATAAGATTAATGGAGGCTTCATGAAACCTGAGTGGCAGCATCTTAGCATGTTTGATACATGGTTCTCATACTAATATCTTGATTAAAACGTAAGTGCCAGATTGTGATATCATTAAATAAATTGTTGATTAGTGTGCATTAACCCTTGGTTAAAGTAGTGGAACTAGCCAAAAATAAAAGATATATATATATATGATGATGATGAAAAGAAAAGCTCAAAAGCATGACAAAGTTACATCCATACAAGCTTATACCAGAGGCAAACGCTCCCAACCTTTAATGTCTAGTTGGATCGAAATATTAGGCTTTTATGAGTTGGGCTAGTATCTCAAAAAGGGTTATGCATCGTAAGTGATACAAGTGTGGGTACAAGTATATTAGTTACTTGAAAAAGATGCACCCCGGTGTACTTCCAAGAATACGATGACTCAAATTCTTTTAACGGATGCACTGATTAATAGCAAAAATAAATTGTGTTGAGTGAATAAGGCACTGATGAATATGATTTTCGCAGAGGTCTTGTCAATCCACAAGGCGGACTAACAGTCGTCGAAGCGACCTCACACGAAATCTTGATCAAACAATTAAGCCACAATATGTATAAAATAATGAAAAACAAAATACAAGGAGTTAAATTTATTATAACTCTACAATGAAGAGTATAGTGCAAGTATGTGTAGAGTGACGAACACAAGGAGTAAGTAAATGCAAAAATGTGTGATATTGTTGTCTATTTTGTGTGGGTTTTTATTTTTAAAATTTGTTTTTATATTTTTTAATAGTATTTAATTTTATATTTTTTCTTTCTTTCGTATTTTTTGGTTTTTAATTTTCTTTTCTTTTTAAAATATAATAATAAAAGGATATAAGGTTATAAATACAATACATAGTAAAACACTTTTAAATACAAAATAAAATAAACAAAAAATGCAAAATAAATTGGTTTGGTTTTAATTATTTTTTTATAGATTTTTTATTTTTAAGGATTTTTGTTAATTTCTATGGATTTTTAAAGTAAAAAATATCCAAAATTAGGGATTAAATAAATAGACGGAATTAAAATGAAGGTTAAAATAACAAATCATGTCAAACGTTCTTCAAATTAATTTTAATAGATAAATATCAATATAAATAAAATTAGAAAATAGAAGTGAATATTTTGGTATTTTTTAGATTTTTTTAGATTTTTATAAAAGGAATTTGGAGCATTTTGATTTTTATGTATTTTGTTTTTTTTCTCTTTTTAGTGTTTTTTAGTCTGAAGACTGAAAACACTTAAATAAACATATTTTTTGGGAATTTATCGAAATGATTGTATATTTTTATGGGTTTTTATGTTAAACATGGAATATTCGTGCTCTTTTTTATTATTTATATTTAGGAAAAAATCCTAAAATGCAAATCTAAAAATATGGCATGAAAGTGTGTGCAATCAAGAGATTAACCCTATTTTTTGGTAATTTTTGGAGCGCATACGCTATATTTAATAAATAGAATAAGCACACAAAAATCATTGAACCAGAAGGGACATATATACAAATAAATTAAAGCTCGAGGGACAAAATGCAAATATAACAAAACTATAGAACTACAATTCAAACTTCTTAGACAAATTACAAATCATGAAAGCTAGGAGGGCCCTCTCGCAAAATAGCCAAACTCACGTACATAGACACGTGAGCCTCACCATCGGCAATGGACCAATAAACTATATCTAATAATAGCAGGGGCCTTCATGAAAATGTACCAAAAGTTTTAAACTAATAAAATATATTAATAGACCAAAAATTAAAGACAAAAAACTAGGGGCTAAGATATACAATTTTACCCCCAAAGTGCGCTCATCTAACAGCGTAACACCTCACACTTGCAACGCGTCAGACGAAGTGCACACGATACTATTTCACGTCCTATGCTCTGAATTAGATCATGTATTAGGATCATACTATTGTGGTTCGCAAAATCGGACGAAGATGACTTAATCTGGAAGATGCTTATTAGGATCAGACGGTGCTCGAGGCAGGTGGACGAATTGAGGATGAACTTGCTGCCAACAAGATCTGGTGTGACAGGTTCGGAGGTCTTCTGATGACTTATTTACACTCATGCATGCTTCCCTCAACTTCATGATGCTTCATAAAGCTCTAGGGTCATTGATAGACCCCTGAAGCTCAATGACTCGACGAAGCCCAAGGGAGAAATTCCTAGACAAAATCGACCATGTATGGGGTCATGCAGCTCCTGCAAAACACAAAAAAGAATTCAATGGTCAAGGGAAAAGTACCTCGACCTGATGAGGCGAATGGAATGAAATGGATGAAGGTGGCGAGGTCTCCTAAGAGGGTGGAGGAGAGAATCTCGATTCACTGATTTGACGTAAATCAGGGTTTTCATATGATTTGGGTAGGTGGAGAAGCAGGAGAGGATTCGAAATGGGGCAAGAGGTGTGGTCAGAACAGGAAGGCACAGCGAATGGGGCAATCGGAGCTCTAGAGCTCTAGCAAGGGTTAAGACCTAAATCCTAAGCTAATATGCAATTAATGTGGAAAATAAACGCATAAAATGAAAGAAGATTTAATGGATAGCCTAAAGAGCGAAGAAAAAACGTACCTCGCTTGGTTGGAGACAAAAAAGTCAACCTTGACGGCGACGGTGGCTGGAGATGTCAGAACAAGCCTCTACGCTCAACCTCTCCACGCAAAACTGGAGGGCAAGCTTGCTGTCACCAAGCTCGAGGCCAGGCACACAAAATGGGGGAAGAAATTGAGAGGGAAAATGGTTTCAAATTGAGAATAAGCTAGAGGTGGTCTTTGTACAAGTGAGGATGGAGCGACGTTTGAGGGTGGATCACGGGTGTTGCAATTATGCATGGCCCTAGGAGATGCCTTGGCGAGGATAATGGATGTACATGGAGAAAATCCTATGAAGAGACCTAGTCTCCTCGAGCGGTGTATCAAGGGCTAGAAATTTGAAAAGGAAGGTGTGTACCGGTTCTAATAGGACTAGGGAGACGAGTCAAACAATAGACCTAGATCAACACTCGAAGCCATCTAGTTGGTCCATGTGGATCAATCAGGAAAAACTGACCCAAAATGATTATAAAATCAATAATAAATACTAAATAAATTTATTAATTTTAAATTATAAAATAAAAATGTCTATTATTTTGTGTAGTATCTTAATATAATTTTTATTTATTTATTTGAGGTTATTAATTACAAGTTACTTTTTATGTGTATATTTATAGGTTTATTTATCTATGTTTTAATTATTTTATTTTAGTTTTGTATTTTTGATTTTATTATTGTATTCTCTTATTTTGTAAAATTACAACTTATTCTTAAAGGCATAATATATTTTTATTATATTTTTCTGATGTAATATTTACACTTAAATAAACATGAATATATATTATATTGGTATAAGCATATGTATTACATCTATGTATTTTATAACAATAACTTATTTTAGTGTTTTATTTATGTTTTTATTGTATTCTAAATATATACATATACTATAAATAATATTTATAAAATTATAAAAATATATAAATAATAAAGAATAAATAAAATGATTATTTTATATAGGTATACTATACAATAGGGGGTCCAAAAACTAAATTTCACAACTTATCTTCAAAAAATATGAAACCACTTTAATTAAATATTTTATTAAAATTTATATAATATTAAAGAGATTTTGATACATTTTGAATTTTTATTTAGAGCATAACTTATACATTGTATGTTATTTTGATATGAAATCAATTTTGTATTTTTATTTATATTTTTATCTACAACTTTTATTTGTGAAGTTTCTTTATTTAAGGTATAAAAACTAGAAAATAAAATAGGTCCCAAAAGTAGGTTATTGATGAATAAAAGAATGAATGTTAATTGATTTATTGGCCCTTATCTCCCCCTACTTTATTTCTTGTCAACCCCGTAATCAAGTTACCTAGGTCTCAAGGTCTAGGGCCATAAAATACGTTGAAATTTTATTTTATTTTTTTATTTTTTTCTTTATTCCATAATTTTGAGATTAAAACAGTATTTTATACATAATAAATACAAGAAATAAGGAATTAATTTGTACAAATAATGCTATTTACATGCATTGGCTAGGATTTTAAGGCCAAAATGATATAATAAAGGTGATGAAATGAATATTCATCAGGCACTTGAGAGATACCTTGTTCTAATAAGAGGGAGAAAAGAAATGGCATCATCCTAATTCCTCCATTATCTGGCATGTCATCCACACTTTGAAGGCTGACAAACTAAAGAGACAATGGATTGAAGTAAGACTAGATTTAATCCTAGTGATGAGGATTGGGACCTTAAAAGGACATCTTGTATTGGAACTTCGTGTGAAATCTTGACTCTACTCTTGTGAATGTAGTCCAACACATCAATTCCATATTTCTAATACATGCATACATTGACAGTTTGATGACTAGATGAGTTGAATTCCTTTTAACTAGGACCAATATAGCTTAGAGACTTGGGATCTCTAAAACCAAGTGTTTTGGTTTTCTTAAGTCTACTCCATTCACATGCACATGTTAGAGAATTCATTAAACTCTCGAACTTTCTAATTGATTCTCTACTTGCACATGTCAAAAAATAAAGGAAGAAGAAGAAGAAGGAAAGGGAAGAGGGGGGGTTTATATGATGTGTTAGTGGAAAAGATTCCTAAGGAGGAGCTCGAAGCCTGGTTCGATCTTCGCTCAAGTCGTCTACGAGCGACGGACTCACATGCACGTCTGCATTCATGATTGAGATGAGTTGAGGTTTCACTTGAGGAATTGGGATTTCAGATTCAAGTTTGGAACTGATTTTATGATACTCGAGGATGGATAAGATTAATGGATGCTTCATGAAGCCTGAGTGTCATTATCTTAGCATATATGTGACATGGTTCTCATACTAATCTCTTGATTAAAACCTAAGTACCATGGTGTGATATCATTAAATTAAATTGTTTATCAGTGTGCACCAATCCCAGGTAAAATAAATGGAACTAGTCAAAAAGAAAAGAAAAAATATAAATGATGAAAAGAAAAGCTTGGAAGCTGTAAAGACTTGAACTTGGTATATCTCGGATCCTATATAATAAGATCCGGAAGTCATCAATCCATAATGACGGTCATTAATACTAATTAAACATGATTAAAGAAATTAATGACGATTGAAAGCCGCTAATGATCATTAGTAAACACTAATCAATAGTTAACAAAAGATAAGTGTAAGCCGCGAAAGTTAAATCGCGATTAGTGAAAGTTAATCACGATTAGTGTTAATTAAGCGTCATTAGCGAATCTAGAATCCTCTAGAATGTTCTAACTTAGGCTCCAAGTTTGGGATAAGTTTTGGCTAAAACCACGGGCTAAAACCATGGGCCGCTAAACCATGGTTAAGGACTAAACCATGGTTTTCTAACCATGGTTAGTGGTTTTTTGGGGCCTATAAATAGACCCCCCTACCCATTCATTCTCTACAGCTTCCACTACTACCACCACCCCAAGGGCTAGGGTCGAGAGGTTGGGAGGAGGAGTGGGAGGTGAGGGAGGAGCGCTAGCGAAGCGCTGCTGGGAGAACGAGGAGGAGAAAGGTATGATCCTCTCTTAGTTGCTTCGTAAGCTAGGCTTTCAATTCATACTCTTGTTCTTCCAAGTTTTGTGTTTGATTCATATTTCTTTCCGATTCGTTTTCCTGTTGTGGTTCGAGGAGAAATCTGTGTAACACCCTACTTAGGTGCGGGCGGCTATGCACGTCAGTGACCCTGTGATTCGTCACACGTTCACTCATCTAAGACGCGTGGTGTCTACCGATGCTCCATCGTTTATGTTTCTATTCTTCGTATTATGCTTTTATAGTTATTTTGATGGAGAAATCTGTGTAATACCCTACTTTGGTGCGGGCGGTTATGCACGTCAGTGACCCTGTGATTCGTCACACGTTTACTCACCTAAGATGTGTGGTGTCTACCGGTTCTTCATCTCTTGTTGTTGAGTATATTCTTTCAGTTTCGTTGTTATTTTTCTCTCGATTGATTTTATAGAGGAAACTCTTTTTGTTTTTATTTTGAAATATTTCCCGATATAAGGGAAAACTCTGCCGAAATTTTCCGAGAAATATGTCCCGATATAAGGGGAAACTCTGTCGAAATTTTCCGAGAAATATGTCCCGATATAAGGGGAAGCTCTGCTGAAATTTTAAGAGAAAATATGTTCTTGACGTTCTTCGCGTTCTTCGCGTTCCTCGCGTTCTTCGTTCGTTCTTCGCGTTCTTAACATGTTCTTAGCGTTCGGATACGAAAAATGAAATTCGATCTTTTCAGGAGCCTTAAAATAGACTTTCTAAAAACGAAACTCGATAAAGCCTTGCATACACGAGAGAGAGCTCGATTAGGTAATGAAATCCTTCCTTTTGTTGTTGGGTTTTCATACGAAATTATTGAAATTCTTGATTTTGTGTTCTTTGCTATGAAGAACCCTAATTTTGGTTATTTTTGAAAAAGTCTGAAGAATTGCTTTGTGATTCCCACTAAAATAAGATTTACGCATCAAATTGATGCGTTGGCTCTGAAAGTTCGGGTTTGGGAGTTAAAATAGGCATAAATAAGAGTATACATATGGTTATGAATAATATATATGTGAGTTGATACTAAGTATTGCGGTTTATGCAAATCAAAGACTTAACAAAAGAATTACATCATGTGAATTGGTGTGATTTGAGATGGATCCTGAAAAGGATCATGTGTCACGTTAAGGATGACTGGGAGTAGAACTACAGGTCGGGCATGCAACCTGTAGGTTTGTCGGAAGGAACCCGTATTGGCATTTCCCTACCTAGGTGGTACACGGTTGCCCTGTTATGATAAGAGCGCACGAAATGAATATTTTACAATGCGTGGTACCGGGAGCCAATATATTCGGATTGGAACGACGGAAGATGTGGTCGTGCCATGTGGAGGCACGGGTGGTTCAATAGCGGCTGGGTCACGATAACATGTATTTAAAGCCGCTAGGTTATATGATTAAATGTTAGCGTGAGGTTTTAAGCAACCGAGTCCTCGAGGACGGTGTGCTCTTTTGTTTTTCCAGGCTGAGGGTTGAGACCCTGTTTAATAAAAGAAAAGGAAATTGTCAGGGTAGTGTTGGAGGATTGGTTGAGGCGACGTGCGGCAGCATAAGCTTACCAAGATCAACACAATCTCCAATCCTGAAGCATCCACAGCTTCGGAGTCCAAGAATGGTGGGGTTCCCCTGGACTAATCCCTGATGTGGAATAGAAAGGAATAGGACTTAAATTAATGAAAAAGGAATGAAATTTTTGTGATATCAATGAATTTTGAAAAAATACACAATTTGTTTGCTTTTCTCTTCTTTGTTACTTAGCATTCGCTAATTTTTATTCTATGATTTATGGAAAACCCAACAGGTATCGGTGAGCCATCGCAAAGACTCTAAAAAAATCATCCAGCTTATATACTAGACATCCAGCCAGCCACAGTAGCTTTACTTTCTTTAAGGTAGTTAGTAATCTTTTGTATATTTCCCTTTCAAGCTGATGTACATGTAAATGGTTATAGTGGAACAGTATATCATTTGAACTTTATTTTGTGAATGGAAAAGTGTTGAAATACATTCTTCTGAGTATTTTTATTTGCAGTCTATTTCTGAATGTTAGTTGTGATTGCTGAATAAATTATTGCTGAGTAACCAGATCTGGATATGGGAGGATCCGACGGCCCGGGAAACGGGGTCGTTACAGATTGGTATCAGAGCCTGGTTACTCCAGTAACTTATTTAGTAATTAATAACTATGAGCGGTATTCAGAAACTAAGGTTGTATTAAGATCCTTTGATCTTAATAAATGACTGCAGTACCATTCACAAGTCATTGTCCCTTATGTACATCATGCTAAGACATATAGGATCTAACCTTTGATCTTGACTCATCCCAGGATCATGGCAGATCAAGACATGTCTAGACAATTAGCAGCTATGATGGCAATGCTCCAAGACATGGGGCAAAGGCAACAAGCATTGGAGGAGAGGCTCAATGCACAGGCTGAGAGACCCGAGGCATCTAAGCCTGCGGATGCTAGGATTGAAGGTTCTGTCCATCTTTCTGAGGAAGAATCTAGTTACCATCCTTCAACTGAGTCTGCTCCTACCCCGGTTGAAGGAGCAATGGAGAAGGCCCTTCTTAGGCACCAAACATTACTAGATAATTACCGAAAGGGAAAAATTCCTCGATTCAAAGGTGTAGAGACACCTGCCGAGGCTGAATTATGGCTTGATGACGTCAGTAGGATGCTGAGAATAATACACGCACCAACAGATACTTGGGTGCACTTTGCTGATTACTCCTTAGCAGACTATGCAAGACGATGGTGGAGAGCCATTTCCAAGAAATTAGCAGGTCCTGTTCCATGGGATATCTTTGAAGAGAGGTTCCGATCTCATTTCTGTCCCTCTCATTGGGAAGAGTTAAAGAGGAGAGAATTGGCTTCTCTGAATCAGGGTTCTAAGACCGTAAGAGATTATCATATCCACTTTACTGAGCTACTACGGTACTCACCAGCTCTAGAAGCTTCACCACAAGAGTGCCTCACCAAATTTATTAGCGGTCTTCAGGGAGATCTACGAGAAAAGCTTGCTGGTTTTAGAGACACAACCGTAGATGAAGCAATGGACATCGCCTCTCCTATTGAGATGCAGAGGGATGAAAACCGCCAAAGAAGAAGTTTCCACTTTAATGGTGGACCATCCAAAAGCAAGTCGCATTATAACCGTAGAGATTGTCGCTATCATCCAGTCGGGTCTAATATAAGCTCACCACAGAATTTGGGCCAGGAATTATCTGGAAGAAGGGATTTCTCTAGACCTCCACTATATCCTCGCAACTCAGCAGCAGGAGCTAGCACCTCTGTGCCGGTATCTTCAGCTCAAACGGGAGCACGTGTGTGTTTTTACTGTCATCAAGAAGGCCACATCAAGAAAGATTGTCTGAAGTTGAGAGGTTCAGGGTTTAAATCAACCCCAATTAACAGTATAACATCAACCTCGAGCAATGGAGCAACACACAGAGGAAGACATGGTAAAGGTCGAGGCTCACAAGGAGCGTCTCCTACACAACAACCACCACAAAGTGTTGCGGGTTCTAGCTTGCCTATTCCTAATGGCCAGCTAAATGCAATTACTGAGGAACAAGCCTACAATTCAGGCACAGTCGTACGAGGTACCGTTACTATTCATGGCTTTTCAGTACATGCCTTATTTGATTCTGGTGCTTCACATTCATTTATTGCTCGACGGTTAGTACCCACTTTGGGTAAGATACCAGTAGAAGTACAACAGTCCTATCTGATCAAGGGACCAGGAGGACAAGTATTTATAATCCGAGAAATCCTGCATAATTGTATAATACTAATAGCAGGACATCAGTTACCTATTTCACTACTACTAATCGAAATGGAGGACTTTGATCTTATACTAGGAATGGATTGGTTAGAAAGGCATCATGCATGTCTGGACTGTTTCCAGGAGACAGTAACATTTCACCTTCCTAACTCGATAAAGTTTCAGTTCATTGGAAAGACATCCAATGATAATATCAAATATATCTCTACATTGAAGGCACAACAGTTGTTAGAGCAAGGGTGCCAAGGTTATTTAGCTTATGTATCCACTACATCAGGGTCAGAAAGAATGATAGAAGATGTGCCTATAGTGTGCGAGTTTACTGATATATTTCCAGAGGAATTACCTGGATTACCACCTGAGCGAGAGATTGAATTTGAAATCTCTCTCATACCTGATACTCAGCCTATCTCTATCCCTCCGTATAGGATGTCACCAGCTGAGTTACGAGAGTTAAAGGTACAATTGCAAGAACTGTTAGATAAAGGATTCATTCGTCCTAGTACTTCACCATGGGGTGCACCTGTCTTATTTGTTAGGAAAATGGATGGGTCGATGCGGTTGTGCATTGACTATAGACAACTAAACAAGAGGACAATAAAGAACAAGTATCCTCTGCCAAGAATAGATGATCTCTTTGATCAGTTACAAGGTTCAACTGTGTATTCCAAGATTGATTTAAGATCTGGATACCATCAGTTGAAAATTAAAGATACAGATATTCCCAAGACAGCTTTTCGAACTAGATACGGACATTATGAATTCTTAGTTATGCCTTTTGGACTAACAAATGCCCCAGCAGCCTTCATGGATCTCATGAATAGAGTATTCAAGGAGTTCTTAGATCACTTTGTAGTAGTCTTTATTGATGATGTGCTTATTTACTCCAAGGATAAGTATCTGCATGAACACCATCTCAGGCGGGCACTTGAAACTCTAAGGAAGAACAAACTGTATGCTAAATATAGCAAATGTGACTTCTGGCTATCTGAAGTATCTTTCTTAGGCCATGTTATTTCTGGGGAAGGTATATCAGTTGATCCTACAAAGGTTAGTGCAGTGATGAGTTGGGAACGCCCGAAAACTGTCACAGAAATACGATCTTTTCTGTGTTTAGCTGGATATTATAGAAGATTCGTGAAGGACTTTTCACGAATAGCATTGCCAATGACTAGACTAACTCAAAAGGAGGTCCCATTCTTATGGTCTGATACATGTGAAGCTAGTTTTCAGACACTGAAAGAATGCCTAACATCTGCACCCATCCTTACTCTACCCTCCGGGAGTGAAGGGTTTACAGTGTACACTGACGCATCTAAAGAAGGATTTGGGGTGGTTCTTATGCAACATGGTAAGGTAGTTGCGTATGCATCACGACATCTCAATACACATGAGAAGAACTACCCAACACATGACCTTGAGTTAGCTGCCGTAGTTTTCGCTTTAAAGATATGGAGACACTACTTGTATGGTATTACTTTTGAAATCTTCACCGATCATAAAAGCTTGAAATATCTGTTTGATCAAAAGGAGCTCAATATGAGACAGAGCGGTGGATAGAGTTGTTGAAAGATTATGATTGCACTATCTCCTACCACCCTAGTAAGGGGAACATCGTAACAGATGCACTTAGCAGAAGAACTTATTCACCCGGGTTAGTGAGTGCTATCCACTTCTGGGGTTTACTATCAACGTTAAGTGAATGGAAACCATTTGATAGTAGTACTGATACTATAACTATTCCTCATCGATACAAACAAGAAATATGGGATAAAATAAAGAAGGGACAGGAGGATGATCCAGTCCTTAAAGACTTGAAACAACAACTTGAGAAGAATGAGATAGAGGGATTCCAGATACAAGATGGTTTATTGTATAATCATCATAGAGTTTGTGTACCAAACACACCTGAACTAAGGAAAGACATCTTACGAGAAGCTCATTGTTCTAGATTATCTATTCATCCAGGAATTACGAAGATGTATAAGGATCTTCATTCATACTTTTGGTGGCCGGGAATGAAGAAAGATGTTGCTGAGTTTGTGAATTCATGTTTCACTTGCCAGCAGGTAAAGGCTTCACGCCAAAAGCCACCGGGATTATTGCAACCCCTCCCTATACCTGAATGGAAATGGGAAAGCATTTCCATGGATTTCGTTACTGGCTTACCTCAGACGACTGGTAGTAAAGATAATATCTGGGTTATAATAGATCGTCTTACAAAGGTAGCACACTTCATTCCGATAAGCTTATCTTTCACTCCAGACCAGCTGGCTGAGTTATATATTACACATGTGATTCGCCTCCATGGTATCCCGAAGGAAGTAGTTTCTGATCGAGATTCACGATTCACCTCACACTATTGGGAGAACTTCATGAAAGCCCTAGGTACACAACTATGCTTGAGTACAGCATATCATCCACAAATAGATGGTCAGTCAGAACGTACAATTCAAACACTAGAGGATATGCTACGAGCATGTGCCTTAGAATGGAAGGGATCGTGGATTAAACATTTGCCTCTTGTGGAATTCACCTACAATAATAATTACCATACAAGTATTGGCATGGCACCATTTGAAGCACTATATGGACAAAGGTGTACTACTCCTTTGTGTTGGCAAGATATCGGAATAAAGAACCTTTATGATTCAGATAGACTTCAGGAGACACGGGAAGCTGTAGAACTTGCTAGAAAAAAACTATTAACTGCCCAGAGTCGCCAGAAAAGTTACAGTGATACCAGGCGAAGAGACCTTGAATTTGAGGTAGGTGACTTTGTATTTCTCAAAGTATCACCTATGAAGGGTGTTCAGAGGTTTGGCTTGCGTGGGAAGTTAGCACCCAGGTTTGTGGGTCCCTTTGAAATTATTCAACGGATTGGAAAAGTTGCCTATAGACTTGCACTTCCTCCACATCTTTCAGCAATACATGATGTATTTCGTGTATCAAATCTAAGAAAGTACATTAGGGATCCAGAGCATAAGATAAGTTATGATGATTTACATGTTGAGCCAGACTTGACATACCAAGAGATAACTGTGCAAATACTTGAAAGGGATATCAAGAAGTTGAGAAACAAAGAGGTGCCTCTAGTTAAAGTATTATGGCGAAACCAAGAGTTTGAAGAAGCCACATGGGAACCTGAGTCAGAAATGAGAGAGAAATACCCGTACTTGTTTGAATGATAACATTATGTATTATGTATATGTTCATTTTAAATGACATGACGCTCATTCTCTTTAAGGTTGTTATGGTTTCAATCCTCTTTAAGGATGTTATGCCTGCATTTTTAGTCTCGAGGACGAGACTTCCTTTAAGGTTTTTATAATTGTAAAGCCTTGAACTTGGTATATCTCGGATCCTATATAATAAGATCCGGCTCGTCAAGAGAAAACCAACAAAATTTGTTTCGTGTGAATCGGACTTCGTTTCGAATTGTTATGATTTTCCGAAGAAAGAGAAGTCATCAATCCATAATGACTGTCATTAATACTAATTAAACATGATTAAAGAAATTAATGACGATTGAAAGCCGCTAATGATCATTAGTAAACACTAATCAATAGTTAACAAAAGATAAGTGTAAGCCGCGAAAGTTAAATCGCGATTAGTGAAAGTTAATCACGATTAGTGTTAATTAAGCGTAATTAGCGAATCTAGAATCCTCTAGAATGTTCTAACTTAGGCTCCAAGTTTGGGATAAGTTTTGGCTAAAACCACGGGCTAAAACCATGGGTCGCTAAACCATGGTTAAGGACTAAACCATGGTTTTCTAACCATGGTTAGTGGTTTTCTGGGGCCTATAAATAGACCCCCCCTACCCATTCATTCTCTACAACTTCCACTACTACCACCACCCCAAGGGCTAGGGTCGAGAGGTTGGGAGGAGGAGTGGGAGGTGAGGGAGGAGCGCTAGCGAAGCGCTGCTGGGAGAACGAGGAGGAGAAAGGTATGATCCTCTCTTAGTTGCTTCGTAAGCTAGGCTTTCAATTCATACTCTTGTTCTTCCAAGTTTTGTGTTTGATTCATATTTCTTTCCGATTCGTTTTCCTGTTGTGGTTCGAGGAGAAATCTGTGTAACACCCTACTTAGGTGCGGGCGGCTATGCACGTCAGTGACCCTGTGATTCGTCACACGTTCACTCATCTAAGACGCGTGGTGTCTACCGATTCTCCATCGTTTATGTTTCTATTCTTCGTATTATGCTTTTATAGTTATTTTGATGGAGAAATCTGTGTAATACCCTACTTTGGTGCGGGCGGTTATGCACGTCAGTGACCCTGTGATTCGTCACACGTTCACTCACCTAAGATGTGTGGTGTCTACCGGTTCTTCATCTCTTGTTGTTGAGTATATTCTTTCAGTTTCGTTGTTATTTTTCTCTCGATTGATTTTATAGAAGAAACTCTTTTCGTTTTTATTTTGAAATATTTCCCGATATAAGGGGAAACTCTGCTGAAATTTTCCGAAAAATATGTCCCGATATAAGGGGAAACTCTGTCGAAATTTTCCGAGAAATATGTCCCGATATAAGGGGAAGCTCTGCCGAAATTTTAAGAGAAAATATGTTCTTGACGTTCTTTGTGTTCTTCGCGTTCCTCGCGTTCTTCGTTCGTTCTTCGCGTTCTTAACATGTTCTTAGCATTTGGATACGAAAAATGAAATTCGATCTTTTCAGGAGCCTTAAAATAGCCTTTCTAAAAACGAAACTCGATAAAGCCTTGCATACACGAGAGAGAGCTCAATTAGGTAACGAAATCCTTCCTTTTGCTGTTGGGTTTTCATACGAAATTATTGAAATTCTTGATTTTGTGTTCTTTGCTACGAAGAACTCTAATTTTGGTTATTTTTGAAAAAGTCTAAAGAATTGCTTTGTGATTCCCACTAAAATAAGATTTACGCATCAAATTGATGTGTTGGCTCTGAAAGTTCGGGTTTGGGAGTTAAAATAGGCATAAATAGGAGTATACATATGGTTATGAATAATATATATGTGAGTCGATACTAAGTATTGCGGTTTATGCAAATCAAAGACTTAACAAAAGAATTACATCATGTGAATTGGTGTGATTTGAGATGGATCCTGAAAAGGATCATGTCACGTTAAGGATGAATGGGAGTAGAACTACAGGTCGAGCATGCAACCTGTAGGTTTGTCAGAAGGAACCCGTATTGGCATTTCCCTACCTAGGTGATACACGGTTGCCCTGTTATGATAAGTGCGCACGAAATGAATATTTTGCAACGCGTGGTACCGGGAGCCAATATATTCGGGATGGAATGACGGAAGATGTGGTCGTGCCATGTGGAGGCACGGGTAGTTCAATAGCGGCTAGGTCACGATAACATGTATTTAAAGCCTCTAGGTTATATGATTAAATGTTAGCCTGAGGTTTTAAGCAACCGAGTCCTCGAGGATGGTGTGCTCTTTTGTTTTTCCAGACTGAGGGTTGAGACCCTGTTTAATAAAAGAAAAGGAAATTGTTAGGGTAGTGTTGGAGGATTGGTTGAGGCGACGTGCGGCAGCATAAGCTTACCAAGATCAACACAATCTCCAATCCTGAAGCATCCACAGCTTCGGAGTCCAAGAATGGTGGGGTTCCCCTGGACTAATCCCTGATGTGGAATAGAAAGGAATAGGACTTAAATTAATGAAAAAGGAATGAAATTTTTGTGATATCAATGAAAGTTGAAAAATTACACAATTTGTTTGCTTTTCTCTTTTTTGTTACTTAGCATTCGCTAATTTTTATCCTATGATTTATGGAAAACCCAACAGGTATCGTTGAGCCATCGCAAAGACTCTAAAAAAAATCATTCAGCTTATATAATAGACATCCAGCCAGCAACAGTAGCTTTACTTTCTTTAAGATAGTTAGTAATCTTTTGTATATTTCCCTTTCAAGCTGATGTACATGTAAATGGTTATAGTGGAACAGTGTATCATTTGAACTTTATTTTGTGAATGGAAAAGTGTTGAAATACTTTCTTCTGAGTATTTTTATTTGCAGTCTATTTCTGAATATTAGTTGTGATTGCTGAATAAATTATTGCTGAGTAACCAGATCTGGATATGGGAGGATCCGACGGCCCGTGAAACGGGGTCGTTACAGAAGCATTACAAAATTTCCATATGAGCTTATACCAAAGGCGAGCGCTCCCAACCTTTAAGTGTCTAGTTGAATTGAAATATTAGGCTTTTATGAGTTTGGCTAGTACCTCAAAAAAGGGATCTACATCATAAGAGATACAAGTATGAGTGCAAGTATATTAGATACTCGGAAAAGACGCACCCTGGTGTACTGCCAAGAAAATAAGTATATACGGCTCAAACTATTTTGATTGACACACTGATTGACAACAGAAATAAATTCTGTTGAGTTAATAAGCGCTTGAAAGATACCTCGTTCTAATGAGAGGGAGAAAAAAATGCCATTATGCTAATTCCTCCATTATCTAGCATGTCATCCACATTTTGAAGTCCGACAAACTAAAGAGACAATGGATTGAAGTAACACTAGAGTTAATCTCTAGTGTTGAGGATTTGGATCTCTTGTATTGGGACTTTAGGTGAAATCGTGACTCTACTCTTGTGAATGCAGTCAACACATCAATTCCATATCTCTAATACATGTATACATTGAGAGTCTTATAATCAGAGGAGTTGAATTCCTTTTTATTAGGACATGTCTAGATTAGAGTCCTCGGATCTTTAAAATCAAGTGTTTTGGTTTTCTTAAGCCTACTCCATTCACGTGCACATGTCATGGAATTCACTAAACTCGCTAACTCTCTAATTGATTCTCTAATGCTCTAATTCACATGCACATGTACGAAATGGAGGAAGAAGAAGAAGAAGGAAAAGGAAGAGGGGAGGTTTACCTGATGTGGTGGTGGAAAAGGTGCCTGGGGAGGATCTTGAAGCAGGGCTTCGGTCTTCGCTCAAGTCATCGATGAGAGATAGGGGTGCTAATCGAATCGAATACCTTCAAATCCACAAGGATTTTGTTTTAATTTATTATAAAATTTTTGAATTCGAAGTCGAATTGAATTTCAAACAAATTCACTAACTTAAATTCAGAATAAATTCATTTTAAGTTTCGAATATTCAAATTCGATTCATTTTATTTCGAATTTAAAATGTTAAATGATATTTTAGAGCTTATAGAGATAATATAATATAAATATTTTATTGTATAATTCAAACTTTGAAAGTATATTGCTAATACAAGTTGAAAAATTATAAAATCAAGAAAATATCAAACGAGTACAATACAATGGATAAAAGTACCTATTTTTACAATTATTATTCTTTTACAATATAAATATACTCTTTTTTATGATGAAGAAATGTATAGATACAATATAATTATGTTCACCTATCAAAAAGATAGAATACCATTGATGAAAAATCTAAACATATTTTAATTACCATCGATTGTTAAAGCAAGACAAGGTCAAACTTATATGAAAGTTGATAAAAATTAATATTATTTGAAATAATGGGAACATTAAAAATAATACAGCAAGATTAAACCTCTTCATTAAGTGCGAGGATCTTCAATGTCAAAAAACAAAGACATAAAAATGAAATATACGAATTTTTGATGTATAAAGGAACACCTTACATTGTGCTGAGAAGAACTTGTGTATTTCTCACATAATGATAAATATCTCCTTACAATGATAATCATCATGGATTGCCATGCATGGAGGATCAAACAAACAAAAAAGCAAAGGAGACATATCTGAAAATATAGAAAAAAGGAGTCTGCGCGCCGCCATAATAAATGAGAAGCTATACGACTCAGCTCTAGCATAATGACTCGGATATTAAATAAATTTCGAACCACGACGGATGTTAAGGAGGAACACAAAGTAACAAAACCATCATTTTCACATGCTAGGAGAAGGGCCACCATAATCCACCATAGATTTTTAGGATCTTTGGTAGATAATGACAGGGAAATGGAAAGCCAGTGCAAGGAATATGGGAACATGAAAATAAATGTTTGGATGACGATTTAGAAAAACAACCTTAAACTTTTAATCTTTCATATTAGATTTTATAACTAATATTTTTTTACTTTTTTTATATTCAATATTTAGTCTTTAACTAATAGGATTATACATACATATATATATACATATTAAATCGGATATGGCTTAGAGTGATTATCCTCTTAGTACTTCAAAACTTCTAAATGGACGCTAAGATTGATTATTTACTTAAACAAAGTGACTAAGCTATTGTCACTAGACTAAAATAAGAAGTAAAGTTAGGAACGTAGATGTTTTATACAATTGATGCATGAAGGACCTACATAACTCTAACTCATAACATGTTTTACAGTCAATCCACTTGAATTTAGTTATAAAGAGGAAAGGAAAGAGATTTGATCTCATTAGGGGGTCTAACATTGCATATACACGTCACGCATAGACAAGTCATGTTGGTGTAGCCAAGAAGTATGGAAATCATAGCGGTGAACGCTGTACATGATATAAATGGAGCATGTATATGATAATAAGTTTAAAAATTAACCACTTAATCACGTAGTAAGTTGGTTTGAGAGTATCTTCAGCTGCTTGCACATGTTATGCTTAGTGATATAACACAAATGCTAAATCTTTCAATATAAATTAAAAGTAGTAACTTTTTTAAAACATATTCATATATTCTTTTTTGCATCTATTTTCTTACAAATGAATTTGAATAAATGCATTTCAACTTTTTAATGTAATTATGTTATAATTCCTTGCACAAGAATATTCAAAAAAGATCCTAATCGAGCCGGAGTAGTTGTTACATGTATGTATGTAAATATGTGTGTAATATATGCATGCATATGTATACACTTTGTATATATAAATGCATGGATACATATATACACATATATGTATATAAAATATCGAATCGAATCGAGTTATTATCAAACAAATTAAGGTTAATTCAAGTTCGATTCAGTTGGGAATCGAATCCACAAGTTGAATTCAAATTCAATTCATTTAGTTTTGATTCAAACTTTTTCGATTTTTTATCGAACAAATCCTAATCAAATTCGAATGATTCGGTCCAATTAGCAGCCCAAGAGAGAGACGAGCTCGAGCAACACTCACGCTGTTGCACGTCTGTGTCTATTACAGAAGCAACTTATCCCCGACAACGGTGCCATTCATCAATCAGCAAAAGTAATGTGCTCTCATTTTATTATGGGACAATCATCAATCACTCAGAATCAAGAGAGGACCTAAGTGAAGATTTCTCGTCTTTTATTTTTTACCTGAGCAAATCCAAGGTCAAACACATGGACACTAGAAACTATCTAATTTAATTTAGGAGCTAATTATTTATTGAAGAGATTTATATGTTATATGTCAAGCCAAATGCAAAGAAACTCACAATATGCATTTAAAAACATTTTTATATAATTAATTTACACAACAAATAATAATGCAATATGTTCACAAAGACATACAACATCCAATATGCTCATAATTCAATGAAATAAATATTTATGAAAATAGTTGGATAAATAATGATGAATCAATGTCAAGTAGAGAGCAACGTCTACCTAATTGCAATTCAATTTTGAATAAATAATAAGGACAAATAGACAAAATTACTCCTTTAAAATTTAATACGTGAAAGATAGATCAAATCAGTGCTTTAAATGCACTTAATTAAAGAGCATAAAATTTACTTTCTAATGACACCAGTTTCATTAAAAATGGATAAGTGGCATACAAGTTATTAATAAAACAGTGCATGGATATAAATGCAAGAAAACATGAATTATTTTATTATAAAATGGTCTAAATTAGACTAAAAAGTAAATACAGAAACTCGCTCAGACATGATTGTAATTTTTCCAAAGGAGCGTGACTTGTCTACAAATTTTGATCTTTCCCGGGCTTTACTGCAATTTTACCCAAAAGCATGTTCATTCTGCATGTGACCGAGGCTAAGCTTGGACGGTGTATATTGGGCCACACTGTGATGCCCCCCCCCAACCCTGTCCCCCTCCCCCCAGAATCGGGGTAGTCAACAAATTGATTCCACACATATATATTCCACATTCGAAATACACAATAATATAAAGCAGGAGAAGATAACATGAAAGACTATAATTTAAAAAATTCCATCCATTCATAACATGTCCGTCATTGCATTTCATTATAATCTCATCCATGTCCACAAAAATATATTCCATGCATGCATTATACATCTCATGTCTCCCAAAATACTACAAGCAAAGTAAGCAGGGTAAAAGCTACAAGTAACTGTACCACAAAATGAAAGTCATGTAGCTGCACAAAAGAAGTAGCTCCAAGTAAACAAGTGCCACTCACTATTGCGGCTTCTACCGAGAACCTGCAGATCCATACATAGTTATGTTATGAGTAAAGTTGCTCAGTAGGATAAAAAGATTATAACAAGCAAGATATAAATAAAAAGTGTGAAGAAGAAACAATTGTGTAACCCGTCCTCACAAAGAGATAAATTTTAACTATTATTACTTGATATGAATCACCCAAGCTTCGTGGATAGTATTGATCATGGTCCGGGTGAGACCTTACACTATGACTCTAAGCAAAGAATAAGATCTTAGGGTTGGGGTTAGGGATGAGCATCGGTCCGGGCCCAACCTAGCCAAGCCCGAACCCAGTTCCAATTTACGAGCTCGTGGGTCGGGCCTAAGCCCGTCGAATAGCTGAAACTATATCCCAAGTCCGATCCTGGCCCACAAGTATATGGGTCGGGCCAGGTCAGGTCGACCCGCTATATTAAAAAAATATTTTAAACGTGAATACAATACACATTTAATATGCGATTATATAGATTGAATATGTATTTCTTAAAAATATGAACATGGTTAATGTCTAAACAACACAGAATAATAACAATTTAAAAAGGAAGATCCACTGTGACATTAGAAATCAGAAATTACAGATGGAAAAAATAACGGGCCTATATACGGGCCTACACTCGGGTCTATATTTGAGCGGCCCACGGGCTTCAAGCTCGGATACAAGCTTGCCCGAATCCGACCCAAAAATTGGATCGGACTAAAAATTAAACCCAATCCCACCCATTTATTGTTTGGGCTCGGGAGGGTTTGGGATTTATCGAATCCGGCACCAAGTTGGGTCAGGTCGACCCAAAAATATGCTCATACCTAGTTTCTTTGCCTCTGTAGACATGCGGTAGGGTACATTGCATCATAACTAAGTTCCCGACACGCCCACTTGACTTCATTTGCAAGATTGTAACTCTGATTCCCAAAGAGATTTCCTACCTACGAATCATTACGAACTGCCCAAGTCCACTACCCAAGTGTTGTTGGGGACGAATCCGATCAAGCACCACACGACCTCAATCGATGAAGAAAGCACACACAATCGCACAAGATAATGATTATAGTGGTTCGACAATGTGCCTACTCCACTTGCTCACACCGGACTCTCTCTGCTATAGCTTGAATGATGTTGGGATACAATATGTGGTGTCACAGGACTCCTTTTATACTACAACAAAAGAATACCAAGCATTCAGCAATCCCCACCATCAGCTCGCAGCCAATCAGGATGCAGGATGTGGACTAAGAATCTCAGCAATCCAACCTAACACCTCTCAGCCAATCAGAATACAGGAGGTGGATCAGACACCTCAGCAATCCAACCCAAGAGCTCTCAGCCAATCAGAAGGCATGATGGAGATCAGCCACATCAGCAATGCTTTCTACTATATTCAACCAATCAGTCTTCACAGGATAAATCTCAACAATCTCCCACTTGAAGACTGATTAGTGGTACACACCACTTCTTCAATAGTCCTGGTATGAGCTTTCCCTTGTCTTCTATTCTTGAAGACCAATAGAAGCTGGACATGTCTTCATCTTCTCCACTGTTACAGACTTTGTTAACATATCAGCAGGATTTTCTAATGTGCGGATCTTCTTCAGCTTAAATTACCCATCTTCTAGCTGTGTCCAAATGAAGTGGTACTTCACATCAATGTGCTTAGTCCTCGAGTGAAAGATGGAATTCTTTGCAAGATGAATTACACTTTGACTGTCGCTGGATAATTGACAATCTTCACATTCTTTATTCAGTTCTTTCTTCAGACCTTTTAACCATATCATTTCCTTGCAAGCTTCTGTTGCCGCCACATATTCTGCTTCCGTGGTCGAGATGATCACTATCTTATGGAGCCTAGATATCCAGCTAATGGCTCCACTCCCCATGGTAAAGACATACCCTGTTGTGCTTTTCCTATCTTCGATATCTCCTACAAAATCTGAGTCCACAAAACCTCGAATGGAAATGTTAGTGTTCCCATAACACAATGGCACGTTAGATGTACATCTCAAATAACGTAAAATCCACTTCACAGCCTCCCAATGTTCCTTGTCAGGATTCGCCATGAATCTGCTCACAACTCTCACTGCATGGGAGATGTCTGGTCTTGTGCAAACCATTGCATACATCAAACTACCAACAGCAGACTGGTAGGGTACCTTTGACATGTACTCATGCTCCTCCTTCGTAGCAGGTTCTTTCTCCTTTGAAAGTTTGAAGTGGCTTCCTAAAGGTGTTAGAGTAGATTTTACATAATTCATATTAAATCTCTCTAGAACCTTCTCGATGTAATCTGATTGAGACAATCTCAGCTTCTTGTTCTTCGTGTCTCCGCTAATCTGCATTCCAAGGATTTTCTCTGCAGGACCTAGGTCCTTCATTTCAAACTCCTCAGACAATATTGCCTTCAGATTTGTTATTTCTTCCTTGCATGAGCCTGCAACAAGCATGTCGTCTACGTACAACAATAAAATGATGTAAGACATACCAAGCTTCTAAAAGTAGCAACAATGATCAGCATGACATTTGCTGAATCCAGTATTTCTCATGAAATCATCAAACCATTTGTACCATTGTCTCGGTGCTTGCTTCAAGCCATAAGGACTTTTTCTAAGCTTGCACACCATGTCTTCCTTTGCAGTAGTGATGAATCCACATTTCATCATCTTTATTCTATCATTTTGGCATCAAAAACCCTAGCAAATGCCTGTAAATACCTTTAATTTCATCATCTTAGCATTCATGCATGTGCATCTAAATAGTGTATAAAATACTGTAATTAAAGCCAAAATTATAGAATAAATAAAAGAAAAGAAAACGAATAAAATATTGTAAATATTTTATGACCCGAAACCCCGAGACCTAGGCATCTTGATGAATAGGTCGACAAGGAATAAAGTAGGGGGAGATAAGGGCTAATTACCTATATTTATTAATTCATTCTTTATTCATTTTTGGACCTATTTTTTGTTCCACTTTTTGTGCATCAAATAAAGAAACTTTGTACATGAAAGTTGTAGATAATTAAATAAAGAAAAATACAAAATTGATTTCACTAAAAAATAACGTACAGATAAAAAGTTATGGTCTGAATAAAAATCCAGAATCCCAACTTCCCAGACCCGTATCTCACAAATGAAAACTCCAAATGCAGCAAACTCACCTTTAATTGTATATAGAATAAAATAATCTATTTGATGGCGGTGGTTTCGCATTTGGTGGAGCTACGGTTTGAAAGTTGAGTTTTGGACCCACCTTGTATAAGTGTACAGAATAAAATATTCAATTTATTAATTACTCATTATTTTTATATTTTTATAATGTTGTAAACATTACTTATAATAATTATGTACATTAAAATCAGAATAAAAGTACAAAGAAAACTCAAAATAAAAATCCACAAGTATAGATCATACAGGTATAATACCTATACTCACACCTATGTAACATACTCTTATAATTTATTAAATATACAAAATAAACCAGAAAAATAAAATAAAAATATATTTGTGTACATAAAAGCATTTTATAATTTTTATAAAATAAGAAATAAAAATAAAAAAATTAAAATCACAAATTAAAAATCAAATAGTCAAATATATAGATATTATACCTATAAAGGGCTAAAAAGTGAACTTGTAAATATAGGCCTCATAAAAATAATTAAAAATCATAATAAAATACTACATAAAATAACGAATATTTTTATTTTATAATTATTTTTTAATTCGGCTTATTTCTATTTTTAAATGAATTAACTAAATAATAATCAGGGATTTTTCCAGGTTGGTCCACGTGGACCAACCAGGTTTCAGTTGACTTCGGTCAACTGGTCGTCCTAGCCCTGTAGCCTTGTCAGAGTCGCGTCTGACCCCTGTTTTCTCCATTTTTTCGAGGTTCCATCTTGCATCAACTCATGATAAACTCTTCGTGACTTTTGATCCTCGATCCATGGGCATGCCCGCCCTTATGCAACCTTGGTCGAAGGGCCACTGTAGCCACAGCTAGACCTCGTTCTTCCCCCACCATCCGTCAACCCTTCAAAAGAGCACCCCGGACTTCGATTCAAACCTAATCCTTCTTCCGCCATTTTCACCCTCAAACCCCTAGCCCTTCGTGCTCCTGGTGACAGCAGGCGTCGAATCGAGCCTGGGTTCGAGGTATTTGGTGTAGAATCGAAGCGATTCGACCCTCGCCGGAGCTCCGCCCGAAGCCATCCACTTCCGCCTCCGGTGAGTTCCTCCCTCCTATCTTTCCATTTTCTTGTAGGCTTAGCATAGAGTAGTTTAGGTTTATATCAGTTTTGAGTTTCGTTTCGTTTATCGCCGTAATTCCACGATCGAACTCACGGCGGAGCTGAGCTCCGCTCGTCGTTTCCGACCACGCTACGCACCCGTCCGCCCACCTGTCACCTCCACTCTCTCTCCCATCACTCCGTCGCCCCGCTCCACCCTTCATTTCACCTCGATCTCGCCCAGATCGAGTCCACGGAGCTCCCATCTCCGTCGCTCGCCGGAGTTCATCATCCGACCACCCTCCGCCTTCATCGAGCCACCAAATCCACCCATTTTGCTCGCCTGGTTTTTGTGGACCTAACTTTGCAGGATAGAGCCAAGGAGAAGGCTCCTTCGACCATCGAAAGCTCCAGGCGCAACTCCTCAGGTCGCCTTCACCGTCCGACCACTCCACACCACCTCCGCTTCGCCGGAGGCCACCATCAGACACGGAAGGTCCCCATGAACCTTTTGCCCTTGATCCGGGGGTCGGAGCGGCCGTGTGTCGGCCACAATCGCTGATCGAAGCTCGCCGGGGAGGTGTTCTTCGTGAACCTTCCCCCGCCGTTGGATCAGACGCCATCTCCAGACGCTCCGCCAGCCCTCCGATCGCCTGATGCTCCCCGTCGTTGGATCTGCAACCCAAGATCTAATCTCAGCCATCCAGGACGAAGGGATACCAGGCGCTCGATGCTCGCCACGTGTCTAAGTGATTCTCCATCGGCCGCACGATCGGGAGTTTGGGTATTTTGCATCTTCAGCCCAACTCTGTTTTTACGTTTTAGTCTAAAAACTTTCGTCTGAATTTTAAAAAGGTTTGTAATATCTGCACTTAGGCCCTCACATTTTCACTATTTGCACTTAGGTCTACGCCACGTCACCTCACGTGACTGGGGCGTGTGAATTTTGGGTTTTTTGCATATTTGGTCCTAAACTTTTAGGTATTTGCAATTACATCCCTGTGCGTAGTTAATTAGATATGTTTTTGGAAAAATTGCATGCATGCCCAGCCGGTTTTCATTAATTACCATTATGCCCCTGTGAATGACGGAACATGTGCCTCGCGCGTGTCTTTTTATGGATTTTGCACCTGAGCCCCTGGATGTTTCGATAATTGCATTTATACCCCTGCCAGGCTTAGGATTTTTGTGTGCTTAGTCTATTTATTTCTCGCATCATTTAATTGCCGAAAATCCTCAAAAAATAGGTTTAAGCTTCTGTGTACCTGTTCTTTAACGCCATAATTTTAGTTTTGGATTTCATTGCATTTTTATATTTATTAAAAATCAAAAACATTTTGTTTCAGTACTGTTTAGCTTAGGAAACACCAAAAAAATATTAAAAGGCCTTAGAAAATTCCAAAAATATTCTCTGTTGCGTGTTTTGACCTATTTTACTTTCAGTCCAAAAACCACTAAAAATTTCAAAAGAAAAACCTTAAATATTCAAAAACACATAAAAAGTTCAAAAAAATATGTAAAATCAAAGAAAACTCCGAAAACTATAAACTCAACTCCTGTTTGTTCCAGACTTTATTGACTTTAATTGAAAATTAGTTTGTAAAATTTTTGCGACTGTTTGTCATTTTTAATTTGCATTTTACTCCTAGACAGTACCTACTTCATTGTTTTCTTTCATTCCAGCATTTAAAAATACCAAAAAACACGTTGAAAAATATCTAAAAACCACAAAAATAGTAAAAAAATCCTAAAAATATCAAAAACATTTTATTTCCGAATTTTTGGTCATTTTTGTACATTTTTATAAATACTTTATCTTATCTTTTATTACTTTGCTTATATTTTCCGATATTGAAAAGAAACAAAAAAATTATAAAATATAAAATTATAAAAACCAGAAAATTAAAAATAAAAATACAAAATTAAAAATTAAATTAAAATAAAATAATTAAAAATTAAAAACCCACAAAAAGATTGGCTAAGTGGCTTATTAGACCTAGGTTTGGATTCTTATCTACACTCTGCACCCTTGTTTCCTGTGTTCGACCCCTACTTGCTTGCCACTGTACATTTTTAGTAGGGTATAATAAATTTTAATCCTTGCTATTCATTCCTTGGTTGATTGTGTGGGTTAATTGTTGACGAACGAAGAGGCTTGAGTAGTCACATCAGCGACAGTGAGTCTGTGTTGTCAGACCACTATTTAGCGGCTCTCGCCTTATCGTTTTTCAAATGGCGCCGTTGCCGGGGAGCATCGGTTTGTAGAGTACCTTTGGGTCTTTTATTTACTTAGCCATTTTTTATTATTTGTCTCTTGTGCATCATTTGTTTTGAACTGTCTGACATCTCTTTTGTTTTCTTGTGAGGGACCGCTGATCGAGGAGGATCGCCTAGGGGATCATGTGCATCCTTCGGAGGAGGAGCCGGCTATTCTATCCGAACCGGCAAGAGAGAGCAGGAGAGCTTGAGAGAGAGAGAGTCGTCTTTTCACTTTTGTGAGAGAGAGATTTGATTAATTGTAATAATACAGGACTTGGACACTTGAACACTTCAGGCCTAATTTCCGGGTGTTTGTTCACCCGGGGGCTCACCGCTGTTTTCTTCGTATTTTCTCGACTGTCATTTGCCGGTTTTGATTTCATTTTCACTTTCTTTTGTGCATTGAGCCCTTAGATTTAGGCTATTGCTTGATCGATTAGATTAGGTCCAAACACACTAATAACCTTTGCATGTACCTATAGATCGTTTTTGGACTTAGTTTAATTAAATAGTTAACTCACCTTCTTAGATCCGCCGCGCCGCGAGCCCTCCCCATCAAGCGCTACTCCTAAACTCGATGTGTCGAGAAGAGGAGGGGAGGGTCTAGAGCGGACTCTTAGGATCGAGGGTTGGTGATTAACTTGTGGTTCTTCAAGCTAGCAGTTGCCTATCTTAGGACGATTTCCGCATTGCATACCAGCATGTAGTTAGGTTTACAAATTCTGCTTTGCATCCCGCATGGAGAGAGCTGGGATTCGCTGTAAGTCTTATTACTTTGCATCCATCATTTAGGCACAAAGGTGAGATTTCCATCTTGGTGCCGACTTGCATTAGCTTTTCCGACTCTATTCTCCCTCTGTTTTTGGACAAAGTAGGATAAAGAAAATACAAAAACGTTAGGCGCTTGTTTGAAATCACTCAAAAGAAGCGATAACACAAAAAATTAAAAAAGGGACTGCTAAGAAAACTTTGACCTAAATAAAATTGGTAATTGGACTCATTGATTGGGGAGAGTCACACCCTCACTTGTATTCAGGTTGCATGGGAAGGTCTCCTTCCAAGTGAGCAGAGTGCTTCGTAAGGATTAGAGCCCAAAACCCAGTCTGTGGCTGCCTTGTGTATCGCCTGGATTTCCGAAGTATTGGCGCTTCTATCGTACGTAGACGAGTAGGGCTTGGTCAACATTGGTGACTCTCTATTGTGCAGAGCATCGACCTCGTCCGAAGTATCGAGCCTAGGCCACGCCTTCACGGGGGTGTCTGTCTCATCGTCTTGCGTCCGAGTAGGTTCTTGCACGCTCACGGGTGATTCCGTTGCGAGCGAGTTCCGAAGTAGTGGTTTCGCCTATTGGCTTACTTTCTCTATTTCTTTGGCTGAGTAGGGATCCAGGAAGGGTTACAAGGACCTTAAAAAGTACAGACTACAGGTTACACAGGGGGAGGACAAGTACGGGAATACTTTTCCGGCAGTACTCTCGCTCCTATAGGCGTAGCGCTCTAAGGACTCGTTAAAAGATAACTTCCTGAATTCAAGATAAAAATTACAAAGGTAAAATCCGAACCTTCACGGCTTCACGCGTTGAGTTGGTGAACTCCCTTGTCTTGTGTTTGATTGCTAGTTACATTTAGGTCAAGATCAAAAATATCGCGCCTTTGCGCAAATTTTGTCTTCCCTCCAGTTGACCCTTGCTCATTGTGAGCCTTCTACTGTTTTGCATTCCATTTGTTTCTTGTTGACCCTCGTATCTTTCATCCGCATCGATCATCCTCTTGATCTTCGAGATGGCGACGAATGGGCGATTTAGTCGAGACTCTGTCGGCACCCACATCAGATCCATTCGCTCTCCATCTCCAATAATTCAGGACGATTCCCGAGGACCCGGTTTAAACTCCGTGAACCGACCTCCAGACTTCCTGTCTTCTTCAATAAACCGGGATCACTCTCGTTCTGAATTCTGTCCGTTTTGGATGGCAATTGATTTCACTCCTTATACATCGCCATCCTTAACAAAGTTCTACGTTGACCTTGACACAGACCGTATCTCTCTATATGGTCCTGCAATTCAGACTGATCGGGGCATTCTACCATGTGCACACTTAGAGCCCGAGCCAGCCAACCAAATAGAGTTAGAGATGGCAGGAGGAAGAGGAAAGGGATCACATCCCCAATTAGAGCCTGAAGGCAATCTAGGGGAAGGGCAGTACACCACTCAGGGTGAGGTTAACAGTCAGCTGCTGGCGTCCATTCAAGCCATTCAGCAGCAGTTGACTAATCAGGCCCTGGCCCAGACTGCTTTCCAGGACATGCTGAATGATCTGAGGAGGAGGGCCGACGCAAGAGATGCCCGTCAGGAGGATGATCCGAACAACGAGCAGAATTTTGAAGAAGTCAGAGACGAATTCTCAGTTGGAAGACCCGAATTTGAGGTAGTAGGAGGAGATCCACTGCAGCCGAAGCCTACGTTGAAGGAAACATACAACCCAAGAGCGGGACGCATTACGGAGTGGATTCAAGTTCCACGTATGCATGCCCACTTCGAGCTGAAGCCGCAATTTCTGTCACTGCTTCCCACTTTTCATGGGAACACCACTGAAGAACCGTACATTTTTCTCAAGAAGTTCAGCCGCATCTGTTCCACTGCACACTACCCTGGTATTCCTTTGGGGGTAGTCAAGATGACCGTGTTTCCCTTCAGCCTTCAAGACAAGGTCCTTTATTGGGTTGACCATCTTGGGAAGGTTGTCACGATCTGGGAGGAACTGAAGTCCGCATTTCTCCACAAATTCTATCCTCTCGGGCGACTGAATCAGATGCGCGCCCGGATCTCCAGTTTCTGCCAGCAGCCCCACGAGACCATTCATGAAGCGTGGGAGAGATTCAAAGATCTTCAAGAGAAGTGCCCCCACCATGATATTCCAAAGACCAGTCTCGTACAACACTTCTTTAGGGGGCTATCATTTGAGAGCCAAAAGCTCGTGGATGCAGCTTGCGGCGGTTCACATTTCAACAAAGATGAGGATGTGGTATGAAACGTCTTCGAAGAGATGGCTGAAGGAGAAGCAGCCCAATCCTCGTCTAGAGTATACATGAAGCCACCAACCGCTATCAGCAAGCCAGTGAATATGGCTACTCACACCGAGGACAAGGATGAGAGCTCCAATCTGAGCATCATTGGGAGCCACTTGTCCAAGGTGGACATCATCTAGAAGAGGTCGCAGGACCTTGAAAAACTGGCAGTCATTGAAAAGAGGACCCAAGGTCTGGAAAAACTCGACCAGATTTCCCAACAGCTGGAGCAGCTTGTCCGTGCTTTAAATGCAAACATGTGCAACGTTGTGTCTACTTCTGTCGAGCCGAATACTGAGAAGAAGGAGCCCGCAATGCAGCAACACCCTCAGCCGTCTCCACAGCAACCCCAACCTGTCCAGCACGTGTACTACGTGCAGGCCCCGGAGCAGCCCCAGCAGCTCCAGACACAGATGGTTGTGTATCAACCGGAGCCCCAGCCAGCATTCTCTGAGCAGTTCTCTCCACCCCCGCCAGTGATTCAGGAAATCAATGGTGTATGGGACAATGACGCGCAACTGACCCGTCCTCAGGGACATTCTCAGGGGCAGAACATGGGCAATAGGCCCTACCACCAGCAGCAGCAGGGTGGGAGACCCTTCCAGCATTCTTATCAATACCAGCCTCCATCCCACGGAAACACCTGGAGGCAGAACTACCAGCACGGTCCTCAGCAGTCCGGATATCGCGGACAGGGATACCATCAGCAACCGGCTGTTCAACACAATCAGCAGAATGCACAATATTCCTCCAACCATCCTCCTCACCAATTCTCTCAAGGGTATCAGTTGCAATCTCAGCCGCCATATCAGCATCCTAGACCCCAGCTGGGGGACTCTTCTGAGATTGTGCCGGTTAACCCGACCCTGACCTGTTTAGAGCAGTTAATGAAGAATATGGTTGAGATGAACCAGAAGATCGACGACCTGATGGCAGCCAAGACTGCCATACCTGCCCAGGTCGAAGCCAACCCGAACAACTTTCGACGCAAGGAGCAGGTAGCTGGCAGTGTCCAACCCGAATCAGGTGAATTAAATTGTTTTTTATCTAATGCCGTTACTCTCAGGAGTGGTAGGACACTCCAGCCATCGGCGACGGCGAAGGGAAAGCATCTTGCATCTGACAGGGAATCGTCAGTCCAGCCAACACCAGGGCCAGCCAGTATTTTGGGAGCAGCACCAGCATCCAGAAAACCACAAAAAAAATGAAGAAAACAGAAAAACACAAAAAGATAGCAGCAACCTCGGTGGAGACCAGCCAGCATTGGAGACGCCTGCACCTGCCTTACAGCCAGTTTCTGACAGGAGGAGCACAGCACCTGCAGCGAGTCCAACGCCCGCACCGGAAGCCGAGCCTGTCATTTTTGGTCCACCAATTGTAGATGAATCCATCCTTTTTTGTCATCTACCTAAAAACAACAATACGGACACTATTTTGAATGATATTGGTGAAGATTTTGTAAATATTCCTTTTCCTGAAGCAATGAAAAAACACAAAAAAATGAAAATTTTGAAAAGTGCTTTGTCTGATCCTGCCATCATTGAAATTATTCAGAATTTAGTGTTGAATATGCCACTGATGAAAGCTCTTGAATACAAGCCAGCCGTGAAAAAAGGATTGAAAGAGGCATGCACAACCAAGCGCAGACCGAACCCCCACAATTCCAGAAGCAAGAGTGGCAAATCCGAAAAGCACATCCTCACAATGGCCACCGTCAATGCCATCAGTAACCTCCCGGATAAAAAGCCAGATATGGGAGCACCTCTTGTACGTTGTCAGATGTTCAATCAAGAGTTTGAACGAACACTTCTCGACAGCGGGTCTTCTGTCAATTTGATCCCTGCGTCACTGCTCACGGAGTTCAGGCTGGGACCGCTCAAGCCTACGAAGATGATTCTACAATTCGCAGACAAGTCAGTCAAGCGGCCTAGGGGCCTGTTGGAGGACGTAATCGTCACGGTTCAGGGAAAGTCATTCCCGGCCGATTTTGTGGTCTTAGATATAGGCGTCCCCTCTCCATTTCTCCTTACCCCGATCATACTGGGAAGACCATTTCTGTGGACATCAACCCAGTAGTGAATTATGGGACAGGAGAAATCACTTTTGGCACGGGGAATGAAACTATCGGAGTAGAGACCCTGTCTGAGGGAACACCAGCCGAACAGACATCTGCGTCATGTGCAAGGGTGATTGAGCATGGTGAAGACTGTGATTTTCTAGCAAAAATTCAAGATACCAATTTATTTCTGGACGACAATGAGATCCATGAGCTCCTCTGTCCCGAGGAGGAAGTGGAGATTGCAGTCGAATTCCCCTTTATCAATCAGGATGAGGAACTTGTTGATGGGCTACAAGATACTCCCGTGGGGGTGATGTGCCTTCAGAACCAAGAGCCGAAGTTTGAAGCATTTTCTGATGAAGATGATATTATTGAGGAATTCTGTCAGGATCTGAGAGAAGAAGCAGAATAGATTATGGTGGATACCGAACAGTTGAGAGAATCACCACCTGCACTAATAGCTGAGGTCACCACGGAAGTAGCTCAGACCCTGCCAGAGCTAAAACCCTTGCCCTCCAACATGAAGTATGCCTTCCTTGCGGGAGAACCAAACATGTACTCGGTCATCATTAATGCACATCTGACCGAAGAGCAAGAATCTCGTCTGATGGAGGTTCTTGAACGCAACCGCAAGGCGATAGGCTGGCGAACGTCCGATCTCCATGGGATCAATCCGTCACTCTGTTCGCACCGCATCTTTCTGGAAGAAGACTGCAGACCCTCTCGTGAACTGCAAAGAAGATTAAATCCGAACCTGTGGGAGGTGGTTATGAAAGAAATCCAGAAATGGTGTGATGCGGGATTCATCTATCCCATCTCCAACAGCAAATGGGTGAGCCCTCTGCATGTTGTGCCCAAGAAATCGGGGATCACCATTGTAAAAAATGACAAAGGAGAGTAGATCGCCACCAGAGTACCGACTTCTTGGCGAGTGTGCGTAGACTACAGAAGACTCAATCTCGCCGCCAAGAAGGATCATTTTCCGCTACCATTCATCGACCAGATCTTGGAGAGATTGGCCGCGAAGGAATATTTCTGTTTCTTGGATGGGTACTCTGGGTATAATCAAGATGCTATTGCTCTTGAAGACCAAGAGAAGACCATGTTCACCTGTCCTTTTGGTACGTATGCCTTCATACGGATGCCGTTCGGGCTTTGCAACGCCCCAGCCACATTTCAGAGGTGTATGCTTGCAGTTTTTGCCGATATGGTGGGCAACTTTCTCGAGGTCTTTATGGACGATTTTTCAGTCTACGGGGATTTATTTGATCAATGTCTGGACTATCTAGACCGAGTCTTACGGAGGTGCTACGAAGTAAATCTTGTGCTCTCCTGGGAGAAGAGCAATTTCATGGTGACCGAAGGAATCGTGCTGGGTCACGTTGTTTCTAAACGTGGCATGGAGGTTGATCCAGCTAAGGTGGATGTGATTTCCAAACTTGAGCCACCTACAAACATCAAGCAAGTCCGGTCATTCTTGGGCCATGTCGGTTTTTACCGACGTTTCATCAAAGATTTCAGTAAACTGGCCAGACCGTTGACTGAGTTGCTCGGCAAGGACAATGAATTCATCGTAGACGACCGTGTCCTCCTTGCCTTTAATCAGTTGAAAGAGCTCACCATGCAGGCTCCTGTTTTACAGCCATCGATTTGGACTCAGCCTTTCGAGATCATAACCGACGCGTAAGATTATGCCATCGGAGCTGTACTGGGACAACGGAAAGATAATGTACCATTTGCGATTCACTACGCTAGCCGAACGCTCGATGAAGCCCAGAGGAACTACACTGTCACTGAAAAGGAGCTGCTAGTGGTAGTTTTTGCCTTGGAAAAGTTCAGATCATACCTCCTTGGGTCCAAAGTAATCATTTACACTGATCATTCGGCCATTCGGTACTTACAGCAGAAGAAGGATGCCAAACCACGTCTCATTCGGTGGATCCTTCTCCTCCAGGAATTTGACTTGGAAATCAGAGATAAACCTGGGGTAAAGAATGTAGTGGCCAATCATCTGTCAAGGCTTCCTGAACCAGAGTCTCCTGAACTGAACCTGCAGCCGATCACAGAAACCTTTCCAGATGAGTCAATTCTGTCTGTCGCCTCACTTCCTTGGTATGCGGACATTGTGAACTATCTAGTTGCCAAAAAATCCCACAAGACTGGTCTAAATTGAAAATAGACAGGTTCTTGTCTAAAATCCATTTCTACCAGTGGGAAGACCCGTATATGTTTCGTGAGGGAGCAAATTGTATCTGGAGAAGGTGCATTCCTCAGGAGGAAGTTCCAAGTGTCCTCGCTTTATGTCATGATCAAGATTCTGGAGGACATCATTCAGGCAAACGGACGGTAGCAAAAGTTCTTCAAAGTGGCCTCTGGTGGCCGTCATTATTCAAAGATACAGATGAGTATGTCAAATGTTGCACTGACTGCCAGAAGATGGGTGGAACCATAGGAATGAGAGATACGATGCCTCTGAAATACATTCAGATCTTAGATGTCTTTGACGCATGGGGCATCGACTTTATGGGCTCGTTTCCTAACAGTCAGGGGTATGAGTATATTCTGCTTGCTGTCGATTATGTCAGTCGATGGGTGGAGGCTATTCCCGCTCGAGCCGCCGACAGTAGGACTGTTTGTCGATTCTTGAGAGATCACATCATAGCACGGTTCGGGATTCCCAAGATTCTCATATCTGACGGGGGTAGCCATTTCATAAATAGAGAGGTGAAGAAGCTGACCCAAGAATTCTGCATTGAGCATCGTGTTGCTTCACCCTACCACCCGCAGTCCAATGGCTTAGCTGAATGTTCAAACAGGGAGATCAAGACAATTTTACAGAAGCTTGTGCGTCCGGATCGCAAGAACTGGTCTCAGCTGCTTGATTCCGTTCTTTGGGCTTACAGAACAGCGTACAAGTCACCCTTGGGAATGTCTCCCTACTGCCTTGTATATGGCAAGCCATGTCATCTGCCCGTTGAACTTATTCACAAATCTTTATGGGCCATTAACATCTGTAGTTTGGACTCCAAGCAAGCAGGAAAGAACAGAAAACTGGACCTGAACAGATTACTGGAATTCAGATATTATGCATATGACAACAGCCTGATGTACAAGGAGAAGGTCAAAACATGGCATGACAAGCATATCCGTCGCAAGTCCTTTGATCCAGGTCAGAAGGTGTGGTTGTTCGATGCGAAATTAAAAATCTTTCCGGGCAAATTGAAGAGTAAATGGAATGGGCCGTTCATGGTTAGGCAGGTGCGTGACAACGGAAGTGTATTGATATTGAATCTGTCAGCTGACGCACAACCATTTGTAGTCAATGGACAGCTTCTGAAGCCATACCTTGAACATGATGCATTCATGGTTGTCGTTGACTCAGTTCAAGTAATCTATGAGGATGAGCTGAATATCTCTAAAGAAGCAGAGAAAAGGGAAGCACAACAAAACATTTTTGAATGATTTTTCGTCGTTTTCTTTTTCTTCTATTCTTCTCTTCAATGTCTTTTATCCTCTTCTACCGAATTGATGCCATCGCTTTCATCATTGCTACACTTAGGATGTACTCTATCCTAAGTATAGGGGGGAGGCGCATCCCGAGTTGCTCATATCCACTTTCATACCTTTTCTTCTTTTCTTCTTTTCCTCTTCTATTTTCTTAATCTATCAAAAAGGTGTCGCCCATTGTCGACAGTTTTCTATACTTAGGACGTACTTTGTCCTAAGTATAGGGGGGTGTGCATCCCGAGTTAATTCTATTCTTTTCGATCCTCTCCATTGTCTCCTCTTCTTGTCTATACTTAGGGATACCTTACCCTAAGTATAGGGGGAGACAATCTGAGTACAATCTGTTCATTACCACCCTTGACCCTCCCTGCATTGTGTACAGTCTGCTATACTTAGGATTATTTGATCCTAAGTATAGGGGGGACGGTCAACTTCTCATTTGTTCATTCATTCCTTCATTTATTCATTTATTCTTTAGACTTGCCTATACTTAGTACGAGTTATGGCTTCTCTTTTCTCTCTGATCTATGAGGACATAGCTCAAGCTAAGTATAGGGGGGTCGTATATACTACGTATATACTTTAGCCATAACTCGTACTTTCATATTTTCTTAATAATATGGCTAATAATTCATTAAAAAATCTTTAATAAAAAGGTGTTCTGTTCCTCAAATTCTTTTTGTAATTACTGATTAATAAATCAGGTGAAAATGTTTTTTGCAAAATGTTTGAAAAATAGTTTGAAAATCTTTGTGAACATTTATTGAAAACTATTTGCAAAACATTTTGTTACATGTTTTCAACCTTTGTAAAAATGTGTGGCTTGTAAAACTTCTTTTCTTTGTGTGAAATAAAATGTTTGAAAATGATTTGCAAATGGTTTGAAAAATGGTTGGAAAAATATGTGAAAAATCTATATATACTGTTTGGAAAACCGATTGCAAAATGATTTTCAAATGTGTGTACATGTTTGTAAAATGTTTGTAAAAATTATTTTGGACTATAGTTTTCAAAAAAAATTATGTGAAAAGTTTGTGCCAAATAAGTTTGAGGAATACTTACATCTCACCAAAATTCACTATATATATATATATATATATATATATATTTATGTATAAAACTGACCACTTACCCTTGTAAATTCTTAAAATCCACTTCTTGTGTATATAAGAAGCACTCCCGTGTACATATTTTCACCTAAATTTCAGCCAAAACTTTTTGTTTTCAAAATTCCCAAAAACATTTGCAAAATTAAAATCCAAAAACATTTGAAAAATCTTTTCGAAAATTACAAAAAATGCATGCATCATCTTTTCAAAAAAATCCATAAAAAGTTCAAAAATCTTGAAAATTGCATCACAAAAATATTTTCTGCATTGCATAGCATTCACATTTTTCGGATTGAGTTTGATAGTTGAACAAGTCTAAGTAAAATCCGGAGAATGGAGCTTGATTGGACCTTAAAATCTACCTAATAACAGGAACCTTATAGGAACTGGGTTTGAGGTACTTCAGGTCTAGTTGACTTAATTCTTTGAGGATCACGGGACTTGGTTCAATGGATTCTTGACTGCCTAAGTAGAGTATTTCGGAGCACACGCACGACTCTTGTTGATAATGATCTAACTTGGACACCTGCACCTTTCACATAGCTCTCCACGGATGAGGTGGTGAGGAGGCAGTTTCCTTTGGCTTGGGGTAGCATATGAGGGTAGTACTTCTAGGCGGAACCTCTCTTCTTCTTCTAGTGAAGGAAGTGCGCCTCAACTTGGTCTAGTGGTGATGAAGGCTAAAGACAGAAGCCGTGGGTTGCAATAAAGCTTCAAAAGAGGGATAGTCTACTGGCTCAAGAGGAAAATTTATTGTATATATGCTGCACCATGTAGATATGTTGTACAGATGCACTTGAAAAAAAAAGAGAAAAAAAAGAACTCCAAAAAAGTGGTGGGTCGGATTGAAAATTTAATAACCCCACCGGAGTGTATATAGTCCAAAAAAGCAAAAGCTTATGGTATCCATGTTACATCTCATGAAGCTTGCAGCGGGATACTTAGCTACACTAGTTGAGCTCCCAAAAATTTTATACCTCTTATTCCCCCTCTTCTTGAGCCGGTTGCACTTGAACTTAGAAGGGAATACCCCGCTTCTCGAGGAAAGAGTTGCTAAACCGAGACATTAGAGTTACCAAGGGGGGGAGGTTGCTTCTTTGTTACTTCTGAGGTGGGGAGATACATATCACTTACACTGTACGAGTCAGACTCATAGTCGTAAGAGTTTGCGTATGAGTTGAAGTATTTCTGACCTGGCTATTGAGGAGACTTGGACAGAGTTTTGGGATTCTCAAGGACTGTTGAATTTCAAACACGGTTCTCACTAAGGTTCCGCCTGCACTAAAACTCCAAAGGTCCGACTTAAGCTCCAAACTTTGATTTTGTGAAGACAAGTTTGATAATCAAATAAAATCCAAGTTCTTCTTTTTCTTTTCTTTCTTTTTCTTTTGCACTTATTGCATAAGTGTTTGCTAGGGACTAGAAAAGGTAAAGTATAGGGGGATGATGAATCCACATTTCATCATCTTTATTCTATCATTTTGGCATCAAAAACTCTAGCAAATGCCTGTAAATACCTTTAATTTCATCATCTTAGCATTCATGCATGTGCATCTAAACAGTGTATAAAATACTGTAATTAAAGCCAAAATTATAGAATAAATAAAAGAAAAGAAAAAGAATAAAATATTGTAAATATTTTATGACCCGAAACCCTGAGACCTAGGCATCTTGATGAATAGGACGACAAGGAATAAAGTAGGGGGAGATAAGGGCCAATTACCTATATTTATTAATTCATTCTTTATTCATTTTTGGACCTATTTTGGTTCCACTTTTTGTGCATCAAATAAAGAAATTTTGTACATGAAAGTTGTAGATAATGAAATAAAGAAAAATACAAAATTGATTTCACTAAAAAATAATGTACAGATAAAAAGTTATGGTCTGAATAAAAATCCAGAATCCCAACTTCCCAGACCCGTATCTCACAAATGAAAACTCCAAATGCAGCAAACTCACCTTTAATTGTATATAGAATAAAGTAACCTCGAACTAATAGGTAGTGATCGTTTACTAGTAGGTTTATTTTCCAGTGAAATAGCATGTGCAAGCAGTTGAATGCCATCAGACGTCTAGCGATCGTTAGTGTGCCAATAAATTGCACGCAACTATGAAGATGTAATATGCGATCGTTTACATTATCCTAAGGGTGTGTTTGGTACACGGGTTAGGATGGGTTAAACTAATAGAGGGTAACCCGTTTTTGTGTTTTTGTATTTGGATAGAGGGTTAAATTGGGGGTAAATTAGAAGTGGGTTTGTGCTGATATGATTGTATTGAAGTTTGAAAAAGTGAGTAGTTATTGTGATGTGATTGTATTGAAGTTTGGAAAAGTGAGTAGAAGTGGAGTAATTTATAATTTTTATATGAAATGATGGTATAATATATTATTTTTTGATGAAATTGATAATGAAGATTTGATTTATTTAATTCTTTAAAAAAGAAATAAAGTGGGACCTACATGAGAGAAAAGGAGGGTGGGTAAGGGGGATAAACCCCCAAAGGGGAGTTTACCCCCTTTGCCGAACAGTGCCTATAGGATTGACACCCTATGTGAAATCAGACTTCATTCTAAAAGTAAGCACTGACACATTTCAGCCAAGCCCTTCAGAATAGAACTATTCAAGGTTTGTTTTGCTACAGATTCAGAGTTCTGATACCTCTCACATGACTTCACGTTCTACTCTCAATGGTTCCCTCATTCATTGGTTGAACTTCACTACGAATTCACTGTCTATATCTAACATAGTCAAATCTGCAACATTTCAACTTACAATTCTGCCAAAGGGATGCAAATGGAAGATCATATCATGTTTCGATGATCTGAATTTAAGTGCTAAGTGTTTTCATTGATTAAAGTATTCCTAAATCATATCATTATTTGATACCAGACATTGGAAGATAACTGATATAGAATAAAGAGTCTAAGAACATTATCAGAAATTACAGAGAATATATGGTACACGTTCAACCATGTAACAAAAGGGGTGGGGGGATACTCGTGATTTGTTGCCTGCTACATATGCCAAGTAATACTTGGCTAAGTTTATACCTCTATCATTCTATGAACAATGGCAATTGACATGTATAGATATGAGTGGCACACATCATATGAGGACAACCAGAACAAGGAAACACGGAATTAAGCCTCTAGTCTTTCCCCTTTGGTGCAACGTTAGCTTAATGCATGATTTCTTCCAGTGAAATGTATGCATGAAATCAATGGAGCGGTATTTTGTGCTATATTCGAAACTGGAACCATATATCTCCAATGTTAATGTCGATTTGCCATTACCGAGGGCATGAAGAAGATGTGGCATTACAACAATACATATAATTTCTGCTTGTTCCAATGACTACGCAAACCTATACCTTGACAGGAAGGGATAAAAATACAAGTAAAACGACCAAAAGCTCCATAGTAGATTGAACACCAATGGATTTATGGACCATCTAGGAGCAGGCTCTGAGGTGTTTCAAGCACACAAGTTCGATAAAAACATGTGGCTCCGGCAACAAGGAGGGAAGGGATGACATCGTACATCAAAAAAAAATCAAAACCTCGTTTTCTTCACCCATGAAGAACGACGTAATTGACACTCCGAGGACGATGCAAAACCGCACACGAAGGTGACCTCGACCTCCTCTACGTGGAGGTGGCTTCGGATCGTCGGTCCATCGCATTATGGCGGGAATACAGAAGGCTCTCAGAACAAGATTGAATACCATCATTGCTTATCGTCCATGGACAAATGATCAAACTGAGAGGACCATCCGAACATTAGAAGAATTATTGCGTTATTATATGTTAGGATGGAAAGGAGTGTGGGATGTGTATATCCAGTTGATTGAATTGACTTACAACAACTACTACCATTCTAATATAAGAATGACACCTTATGAAGCTGTATATGGTAGACTATGTGCATCTCCCTTCTGTTAGTCTGGAATAGGAGAAAGAAAGATATAGGGACCTGATATGGTTCATGAGACTAATGATGTTATTATAAAGATCAATAATAAATTACTAGTAATTCAAAGGCACCAGAAGAGTTATTGTGACACTCATACGATAGATGTAGAATTCGATGTTGGAGATTAGGTGTTCGTCAATATATCTTACATGAAATGTACTCAAAAAATAAGAATCAAATGGAAGTTAAAATCAAGGCATATTAGTCCCTTTAAAATACTCGAACTTGTAGGACTAGTGGCATATAAGTTGGCGCTTCCGCTACACTTATATGAGGTACATAATGTCATCAATGTAGTGGACTTAAGGAAATATTTCCATATAGTAATCACGTGACTCGTTATGATGACTTGCAATTGGAGCGTGATCTTATGTATCAAGAAAAACCATTTGAGATTCTAGATAGAATGGAGAACAATGCTTCGCAACAAGACACTACATCTGGTGAAGATTTTATGGAGAGATTGTAGGAGTGGTGAAATAACTATGGAAATTCAAGGATGAGATGCGGACATGGTATCCAGCATTGTTCTTACACGAAGGTATGGAAAATTTCGAGGATAATACAACCAGATGTTAAAATAAAGAATTGCGTTAATTGAGGAAAGTTGTAGGGGCACCAATGCAACTTCCCCACACAAACTGAAAGGGGGTGGGGGAGAGGATAATCGATGGCCCCGCCATTTGGTTGTCCCCTCTTCTTGTGCCTTCCACTCAAATAGAGCAAAAGAGGGAGAGGAATAGATGAGAAGAAGAGAATAAGAAGAAAAGAATAGAAAGAGAGGATGAATGGGGGATATGTTGGAAATGCGAGCCCACGGCGAGCCATTATGCAATAAATGTTATTGCAAATATCATTCCATGATCTGAAATGAAGAATAATTAATTTGCATAATAGGTCCCTTCGTACAATTAGAGTTATGTACCATGGCCATCTTAATAATCATACAGTTGTTGATTCAACTATTGAATCATAGAGGCTGGTGCTTGGATGAATATCTAAAGAGTTAGATTGAGGACCCATCAAGCACCGTCAAATGATTGTTAAGAGATGATCTCCAGCCTGAGTAGGAGATGGCAATCCTTATCTCTGAAGGTTGATATCTGACCGACCTCTTGATGCAGGTCCTCTGCATAGGAATAGAGATTCGGAGGTGTCAGATTAGTTAGGTCAAAGAGTTGACTTAACGAGATCGAGATAACCAAAGTCCTATATCATATGCTGTCATGATATAGGCACGCATCATCTGACCGGAGACAGATGTGTTGCTATATGTCCAAGTATGTACATTTGGCAGACCAATAGGTTGATGACCTAATTAAGGTCTATACACCGGCGCGCTGGTGTGCATATAAGGGCATATGAGTAATACGATCTCTCAAAGGGATCATACAGGTTCAGTTACTGAACCGGAAGACATGAGCTCACTCATGAGATATTGGGATGAATCAAATTCCATGCACATGGTCGTCTCGCTTTGGAAGCTTGACTGAATTTGTAGGTTTGATATATACTTTTAGTATATGATCAAGACCTAGGTATGATATACACTTTTGGAAAGCGTATGATCGATACCAACTCCCAATGATCGAATAAGAAACTTACTGATAAAACCATGAAGTAGACAGTATAAAGTTGATCCGATACTTCGGGTTTAGTCTGAGTCTTCCAGTATGCAGGATGTACAGGTATTGGGAATACCTGAGGGTGATTTGATCATAAACGATTGTATAACCATGACGCTTCCATTCCTAGGGAGTGATGAAACGGGTCTGGATTTTAGTGACTCCTCTCGGTAGAGAAGTAATCATATCTTAGTCCAAGTGTTGGACATTGATGTGAATGTGATTCAGATACAATGAGAAGATTAGATTTACGGTCTTGATTTAATCAAGCATCTATGGGAGGCCTGCGGCCTGGATTTGAGATATGATCTCAATATCCATGTCACTATACGTGGAACAATACAATCGCCCTGTCCTTATCTCCAGTATCTGCGGAGAGATTGCATTATTCTTGAAGGGTTCAAGAATAATTCCATAAGATCTAAGTTATGAAGAAATAATGATTAAATGTGATTTAATCATCTTGATGTGTGAAGAAATTATCCAATTTAATTAAATGTGATTTAATTAATGTGGATAAGAATAATGTGGATAGAAATATCCAATTATTCATAATATATTATAAATGTGATTTATAATGTATTAGAGAGAGCTAATTATAATTTATATGTGTTGATTAATTATTATGTGTATTGGATACACATTGTGTAATTAATTAACAATATGAATTATATGTTGTTTTGGGTTGTGAATATGATTCACAATTTTTTCCATGGCAAGATTGCAATATTCTCAAAGATAATTGTGAATTATTTTTTGGAGAATAAAACCCAATAAATTTGTTGCAAATAAATAAGAGAGATTCCAAGGAGATATGCAATCTCATGGATTTCCATGAGATTGCAATCTCCATGCAATCTCAAGGGGCGGCACATCATTCCTATAAGGATTGTGTGGCCGTCCACTTGGAAGGTACATGGAGATAAAATCTCCATGTATCTTCTCTCCTTATTTGTTGGGTTGATTTAGGAATAAATTATATTTGATTTTGTCAAATATATTTTGACCTAAATTTGTTGCTTTTGACAACAACAATCTTGGCCATTGGATTGACACAAATCAATCTCACCCATTGATTTTATATGTCCCATGGATTGAGATCCATGGATCCCAAAACCCTATAAATAGAGAGGCACACTATGCTCTCTAAGAACTTGCAATATTGGAGCTCTCTCTCCCTCATTTCTTCATACACGCCAGCCCTCTCTCCCTCTCTTGTTGGTGGCCGTCCACCATACCCTAGAGAAGGGAATCGTCGTCGCCATCGCCACCGCGCTGCCGCTTCGACGGTCTTCGGTTTCTCCGTCTTCTTGGTGTGCTACGCCCACGAAGGATACGCTAGATCTCGTGTGACGAGATCAGGAGCAACCACGCTTGGATCAACTTCTTGGATTGCGAGGACAACACGGTTCATCCCCGCGCTCGCAAGCAGTCTCGCCGACGATCGGACTTGAGACAGGAGGTCTCTTCCTTTAGAGACTTGATCAACCACGTTTAAGAGGTATTGCATTATACTTGTTGTGGTTATAGATGAAACGATCTGAGAATGGTTCTCGGATCATGTGGTTTCATCGAATAAAATTTTTTAAATTCCGCTGCACCGAACAACTAGTACGACTAGTCGTTCTTCGTCGTATTCGATACGACGATCACGCTTCCGTGATGCGCTTAAGGATAATCCCATATCCTTCAAGTGGTATCAGAGCCTTAGGTCGACGGTTTCGAATATGATTCGAAAAACCGAGGACGACTTGGGTTCGTTAAGGTCGCGAAAGTTTTTATCGCATTTGATTTCGCAGATCTGTTTAGTAAATAAATTCGGCACTGTTTAAATTATTTAAACACGAATTTAATAGTTGAATTTTGTTTCCCATTAAATAAGGAAACCATAGGATCTGAGTTTACGTAAATCGGATTTCGTATGCTCTAGATATGGTTGTTTTAATGAACATGTATGCACTGTTGCGGGAACTGTAGATCTGAACGTGATTAAAATGTTAATTACTGTTTAGACTTGCCTCGAAATGCGTGTAACATCACTTGGGTTCTGTCCTAAATCAAATTAGCAATCTATGAAAATTTATTTTGTCTAATTTAGATTTAATATGATTGAGATATGCTAATTTTAGTAAGTAGGGGTCACTGCTGAAATTACAGTCCTAATCTAGAACCAAGTGATTGTCAATTAGTGAAATTAATTGTTAATTTCGTTAAATAATCATGAAAAATATTTGTGAAATATTTGAAGTTGATTATTTACATAATTGACATGGCCTCAACCAATTAATTGATTAGATTTGATCTAAATCTTAATTGGAAACACAATCATCAAACTTGATGATTGTATAGTGACTGTCATTTAATAAATTAGTGAAATTAAATTGTTTAATTTCCTAGAATAATTGTGCACAAATATTTGTGAAATATTTGATGATAATAATTCCCTTAAATGACATTGCCTTAACCAATAATTGATTAAGATGTGATCTAAATCATAATTGGAAACCACAATCTTTCAAACTTGATGCTTGAATAGGATTTGGGAATTTGTCTAGCAAATTTCCTTATAATCAAAAATGTTTTGATTATTACTATATGGTACAATTTCAGTTGAAGAACCGATGATCATCTCAAGTACAAATTAATCAATTTGGCATTATCCTTTCCCGAGGTGGATATGGTGTCTAGTCGGAGAGCATTGGGGTTGCGGGTTGCAACGTATGTGGTCCGTCCCACTCTCGTCGGTACTGGCCATGACAGCGGGTAGGGTCGGGATAATGTCCGAAGGATTAAGATGTATTTTTTTTAATTATTAAAATTCGAATTAATACGTATTTTGAGATCTTACCATATATATATTCAAGTAAAATAATCAAGTTTGATTGATTGAATTGGATTGATAATTAATTTAATATGATTAAATTGATTATGTCCAATTGAAATACTCTAATTTGATTAGAGCTAATAATTCCCTTAGAAGAATTAATTATGTGAATGTGATTCACGATAATTAATTAAAATTTGAATATGATATGGAGGATCACATAAGTGACATCCATGGTCTCCCGTCAAGGCGGAGGGTTCCGTCGCCAGGGATTGCATGTGGGAGACGCCTGTCCGAAGTGACGGATCCTATATGCAAGCGCATCTGGATCGGGCTCGTCGCTTCTCGAAAGAGTAAGGACGTATGCGTAGTGACCCCACTATCGGGTCCTCATATTATTGGGACGATATTGGATTGCGCATAGCGAGTTGTATTCCTGTTGACGGTTGGTTTAATTAATGACGGGTCAACATCGCCTTAGGGGTGGTGGGCCCGGGTGTTAAAGACCGAATTGGGAGATGCAAGTTGGACTTGCAAGGCGGAATGTGTTCCCGCTTCTTTTTATCTGAGTTGTAGGTTCTCATATTATTGGGATGCAACAAAGATAAGGAAGGAGATCCCAGATCTTGCTTGAGATATAATGGTAAGTATATCTCTTACATTGAAAGTGATTAAGGGAATGAACTTTCAGTGTTGACAAGGTAAGATAACTTTGATATAAAAATTCCTAAATCAAAGTAAAATATGTATATATAAATACATACATTTATGCAAATTTCTTATTTCACTCAATGATATACTCAATAGTAACCAGTGAAATATCTTGGATTGGACTCATGATCCAGATATTGTACTTGCAATTGAACACATAATGTATGTGGTTGCAATGTGCAAATTTCCTCATAATATTGAGAAATGACAATTAAATAGATAATAGGACTACAACCCTAGGGTTTGTATGTCTCTATAGTCTTGGTATCATCAAATGTACTTTGGAAGTGACATATTGATGATGATCATAATTGTCATATAATCCTTATAAAATCAATGAAGATTTTCTGGCATACATATGTGCTCTTGACATTTAATCATGAGTGGCATGGTTCTCTGCATTATGTAGAATGGTAGCTCTATAAAGAGATGATGTATTCAAATTGTTTGTGTACCTACCTGAACCTATGTTTTATGAGTTTAGATGGATGTAGATGATGAGTGTCATTATTCTACTGTCTATACTCTAGTCATTCATGAAGCTTCATAGTATTCATATTGTGTGAATCTAATGAAGCATAAATAAATGTTGAAATACTCTTATTTTGAATTCTTTTGAATTTATTGTAAGAGATCCTTAGTCATAAGCAATGGTTGCTTATAGATAAAGGGAGCGCAATGGAAGCATGGGTTGGACCCAAGAAAGAAGGAAAGTCAAAGAGTTGACTGGACTTCTGTGACTTCCATATGACATCCAAAGAGTTGGATGAATGCCAATACTGTAATAAGTTGATGTGTTGATAGAATGACTATCAAGTCTGTCTAGAATCCTTAGAAAAGGACTCGGATGGAGCATCAGAATAATCTACATAAATCATTGATATTGACTTACTTATTGAATAAGATAAAGTCAAATAATTGTATCTCAATCTTCTGATGACATTTGCAATGGGTTGCATATGTTTTAGAAGACTGGAAAATTTGGTCTTAAAGGTTTATAGTTGTCCACATGAATATTGATGCAATTGTTGCAACAATCTCTGTTGGATTAATAGACTTGTTAATTTCAGTGGGAGAGCCCTTAGTCGTAGAGAATGTCTCTATGACCTAGATATAAGAATACACTCATTGTTTGTTTCTAAATGTTGGAAATAAACATGAATTCTGAGATAGAACTATCATAAAGAGTTATGATGAAGATATTTCAGATAGTAATCTAAAATCTAGTGGACTCCATATAAATTAGAAAAATTAATGAATGGTTCATTAACATTTCTGAATACTGAAATTAAACCTTAAGATCAATAGGAGGATGAAGATCATTTGACAATGATCTAGCATCAAGCCTTGGACATTTGTCTATTGATTTGATCAATAGAATGGTAAGAGATGAAACTTTAGAATGTCTAAAATTTCAAAACTTACATACTTATGAATATTGTCCAATACACCCTTCTTCGGGAATGGTGTAAGATGCCAAGGTATTCAGGATCTCATACATATTGATGTATGTGGATCATCTATATCATAGTAAACATTGTGGATATGTGATATCTATTGATGATTGTATGATATGAGATTTCTTCTCTTCACCTGAGAAACCTTTGAAATGTTCAAAGATTTCATTAATTTTGGTTTAGAACCAAAGTTTGAAGGAAGATAAAATGAATTTGATCTAATCTAGGTAGCAAGTACCTACTAGATAAATTCGAAGAATACCTTATGGAGATATGAATATCATTTCTATCTCAATCCTCCTAACACACCTTAACTCAAAAGAGTTATAGGTAGATACAATTGGATCATGTGTGACATGATCTTATCAATGTTGAATTTTAGCATAATTATCCCTTAGTTTCCAGGTATATATGTGTAGTAGAGACTACAATGTATATCCTTAATAAGGTTCCATGTATGTTGGAATCTAGCACTTGAGAGTGCTGCTTCATTAGGAAAATAAAGGATGGTATTTGATACCTACTTTATAACCTTGAGATTCTTAAAGTATGTCATCTCTAAGAATGTGATTCTTAGAGGTTGAGACTCTTGAGAATCAAGATGAAAATGAAGTGTAGGAACTCATTTATAATGAGACTCCTGAAATTGGAAACTAAAAGGACAATTAAAGATGAAACACTAATACCTCTTCAAATGAGTTTTTTGAAGGATTCCATGTGTTAGAGAAATCTAACAATGATCGAACTTCATGTGATGAAGCTTCTGAAGATCATAGCATGGATAGATGGATAGCAATAAAAGTCTAATGTAGACTTCATATACAAGTGTTGTATATGGACCCTCGAGGATCCACCTATATGGGTAAGACCTGTAAAGGTGTAAATGGATCTTCAAGAGACAGGGAACCTGATGAGAAGGTAGAGATCTTCAAAGCACGGTTCGTAGCCATAAGCTACACACTGGAAGAGAAGACATTGGTTGCAATGAGACTTGCTCTTCGGTGACCATGCTTAAAACCATCAGAATATTGCTAACCTTAGCTACATAACTTGACTATTGCATCTTCAAGATGTAAGTCAATATTGCATTCCTCTACGAATGCCTCTTTGAGGATATTCATATGAAGTAGCCTCAGGGCTTCGTGGTTGAGGAAAGCAAGGTGTGCAAGCTAAGGAATCCATCTATAGACTCAAATAGGCTTCTTGAAGTTGGATCATAAGATTTGATGAAATTATAAATGTTATGATTTTAGATAGAATCTTGATGAACCATATGAAGCTTAGTGGGAGTGCTTTTGTGTTCATCGTGCTAAATGTAGATGATATCCTAATCATTTAAAAATAATATAAGGATAATAATTAGTGTTTTATAATCTGGTTGTTCCATAACTTGAAATATGATTTCAAAGATGCCTCTCAGATCTTAGTTCTGAAGTTGTTCAGAAGCAAAGAGAAGAGGATAATGGGACTGTCACATTAATAGTACATCTTGGACATATTCCATTTTATGGAAAATTCCAGTAATGGCTTCCATCCCTTATGATATGGTAATGACCTATCTGAAGGGATAGCACCTCAAAGAGTTGAGGAAGTGGATGCTAGAACTACCTACCCTTGGGCATCAGTTCTGTGAAGCTGGGTGTGTGCTAGATATGTACAAAAGCCAAATGGTTACCATGCAGTGGGAGTAGTAAACTGTTACTAAACCTACTATGGAAATAAAACACTTGGTTGCAGTAATAACAAAATCTTCATAGATAACAAGATTTTTTGAGATAGTAATCTCAAAGTCTTATCTTCAAAAGTTTAAGACTTTATAGATAGTGATCTAAAAGGTCTTAACTAAAGATACCTTAGGAGATAGAGATCTCCAGAAATAAGGATATTCTTATAAGGATTATGGAAATACTGGTTATGATAATTGTTAAGCTGTAGTGTCAAGGACACTATAACTAACAAGATTGATTATTAGTTGCATAAGATGCAACATTCGCATTGGATGCGAGCACTGTTACTGGGGATATGCAAGTGCCGTAAAAGGACTTGGCGTAGTCTCGCAGGAACAGAGTGACTGATCAGCTTACCTAGCTTTTTTCTAAATAGCCTATGATTGTCACATGAGTGCGGGTTTAAATGATTGGCCCTTTAATGGCTCTTTGGGCTAGTGAGAGATTGTTGGAAATGCGAGCCCACGGCGAGCCATTATGCAATAAATGTTATTGCAAATATCATTCCCTGATCTGAAATGAAGAATAATTAATTTGCATAATAGGTCCCTTAGTACAATTAGGGTTATGTAGCAAGGCCATCTTAATAATCATACAACTGTTGATTCAACTATTGAATCATAGAGGCTGGTGCTTGGATGAATATCTAAAGAGTTAGATTGAGGACTCATCAAGCACCGTCAAATGATTGTTAAGAGATGATCTCCAGCCTGAGTAGGAGATGGCAATCCTTATCTCTGAAGGCTGATATCTGACCGACCTCTTGATGCAGGTCCTCTGCATAGGAATAGAGATTTGGAGGTGTCAGATTAGTTAGGTCAAAGAGTTGACTTAACGAGATCGAGATAACCAAAGTCCTATATCATATGCTGTCATGATATAGGCACACATCCTCTGACCGGAGACAGATGTGTTGTTATATGTCCAAGTATGTACATTTGGCAGACCAATAGGTTGATGACCTAATCAAGGTCTATACACCGGCGCGCTGGTGTGCATATAAGGTCATATGAGTAATACTATCTCTCAAAGGGATCATACAGGTTCAGTTACTGAACCGGAAGACATGAGCTCACTCATGAGATATTGGGATGAATCAAATTCCATGCGCATGGTCGTCTCGCTTTGGAAGCTTGACTGAATTTGTAGGTTTGATATATACTTTTAGTATATGATCAAGACCTAGGTATGATATACACTTTTGGAAAGCGTATGATCGATACCAACTCCCAATGATCGAATAAGAAACTTACTGATAAAACCATGAAGTAGACAGTATAAAGTTGATCCGATACTTCGGGTTTAGTCTGAGTCTTCCAGTATGCAGGATGTACAGGTATTGGGAATACCTGAGGGTGATTTGATCATAAATGATTGTATAACCATGACGCTTCCATTCCTAGGGAGTGATGAAACGGGTCTGGATTTTAGTGACTCCTCTCGGTAGAGAAGTAATCTTATCTTAGTCCAAGTGTTGGACATTGATGTGAATGTGATTCAGATACAATGAGAAGATTAGATTTACGGTCTTGATTTAATCAAGCATCTATGGGAGGCCCGCGATCTGGATTTGAGATATGATCTCAATATCCATGTCACTATACGTGGAACAATACAATCGCCCTGTCCTTATCTCCAAGTATCTGCGGAGAGATTGCATTATTCTTGAAGGGTTCAAGAATAATTCCATAAGATCTAAGTTATGAAGAAATAATGATTAAATGTGATTTAATCATCTTGATGTGTGAAGAAATTATCCAATTTAATTAAATGTGATTTAATTAATGTGGATAAGAATAATGTGGATAGAAATATCCAATTATTCATAATATATTATAAATGTGATTTATAATGTATTAGAGAGAGCTAATTATAATTTATATGTGTTGATTAATTATTATGTGTATTGGATACACATTGTGTAATTAATTAACAATATGAATTATATGTTGTTTTGGGTTGTGAATATGATTCACAATTTTTTCCATGGCAAGAATGCAATATTCTCAAAGATAATTGTGAATTATTTTTTGGAGAATAAAACCCAATAAATTTGTTGCAAATAAATAAGAGAGATTCCAAGGAGATATGCAATCTCATGGATTTCCATGAGATTGCAATCTCCATGCAATCTCAAGGGGCGGCACATCATTCCTATAAGGAATGTGTGGCCGTCCACTTGGAAGGTACATGGAGATAAAATCTCCATGTATCTTCTCTCCTTATTTGTTGGGTTGATTTAGGAATAAATTATATTTGATTTTGTCAAATATATTTTGACCTAAATTTGTTGCTTTTGACAACAACAATCTTGGCCATTGGATTGACACAAATCAATCTCACCCATTGATTTTATGTGTCCCATGGATTGAGATCCATGGATCTCAAAACCCTATAAATAGAGAGGCATACTATGCTCTCTAAGAACTTGCAATATTGGAGCTCTCTCTCTCCCTCATTTCTTCATACACGCCAGCCCTCTCTCCCTCTCTTGTTGGTGGCCGTCCACCATACCCTAGAGAAGGGAATCGTCGTCGCCATTGCCACCGCGCTGCCGCTTCGACGTTCTTCGGTTTCTCCGTCTTCTTGGTGCGCTACGCCCACGAAGGAGACATTAGATCTCGTGTGACGAGATCAGGAGCAACCACGCTTGGATCAACTTCTTGGTTTGCGAGGACAACACGGTTCATCCCCGCACTCGCAAGCAGTCTCGCCGACGATCGGACTTGAGACAGGAGGTCTCTTCCTTTAGAGACTTGATCAACCACGCTTCAAGAGGTATTGCATTATACTTGTTGTGGTTATAGATGAAACGATCTGAGAATGATTCTCGGATCATGTGGTTTCATCGAATAAAATTTTTTAAATTCCGCTGCACCGAACAACTAGTACGACTAGTCGTTCTTCGTCGTGTTCGATACGACGATCACGCTTCCGTGATGCGCTTAAGGATAATCCCATATCCTTCAAGATAATAATCATTTTCTAAAGCTTTTGGCATTCTGATTTTTGTAACTTAAGTCTGATTGTTGGATGTCAAGTTCTTGACGTAGTTTTAGGATTTTTTACAGGGATGATGATTCCTTTATTATGATGGGTGTTACGTCATTTTGTTTGCAAAAAGTAGAAGTTAGTGAAGAAATCTGTGGAGAGATGTTGAAGTGAAATGGTGATACAAGTTTTGCAAGCAGTGGATATAACCAAATGCAGATTTTTAAATATTGTGGATGTTTAAGGGTGAAATGACTTTTGTATGGTGGATTGCACGACCGTGAACCAAATGCAGATTTTTAAATATTGTGGATGATTAAGGGTGAAATGACATTCCCTCACTTTTCACTGTGAGGCTACAAGAAAAATATGTTGATTGCTGTGGTTAGAACGGGTAAAGCAGTGGAGACAATGGTTATTTGGAGTGACGAAATGTGAAGATAAACTGATGAGATGTTACGATGAATGAAGCTGATATTGTGAAGTCAAATGAGAAGATGAACACATGTGTATGGTCACATTTGGTAGTTAGAAAAATGAATGCGAGGATAAAGAAGAAAAAGTCATGGATTGCATATGTGTAGATTTTGAGAGGATAATATTGATTTTGAAGATTTTCTACCGTAGAATATATTCATTTTGTTGTACGGAAGAATACAACATTTTGATGGAAGCAAATGTTATGGGTGTGATCCTTGATTTTGCTGTATACGCTAAAAAATGAAAGGATGGATATCAATAATATTGTAGAAATTTATTTGATCATACTTATCAAAATGAACAGCGATCATGTTGGTCGGGAAGAATCGTATCCATGGTATTATAGAACTTTTGATGGAGAAAGAAGAATAAAAGAGAAGAAAGTGGCATAGATAAATATAATGTGTATAAATGCAAATGATAACGAAGATTGTTTAGGATGAGTTGGAAAGAAATGACGGGAGATAAACGTGAAAGGGACGTGATAGAAGGGGATCAAGGCTCCACGCAGAGTCATTGATCCTTAATCACGCAACCCCGTAATCGTATGATATGTCGTAACATGATCTTAATTATTCCTGCAACGAAGTCAAACTTCTATGAAATCTTCAGGGTTTTGGATGATAGAACTACACATAACAGACATGAGGATTTTCTTGATGTAAATACATATATTCCCATATGTCTTCCCAAGTTGATTTGTTATTAAGTAACTACACTCTAATATCATGTGAAGACTTTTGTGTTGAGTTAATATCAGGATACAAACGGAAATTTTCATGGGAATCAATTACATCAGGAGATGTAGTTGATTTCAAGATAGATCCATGGGAAATTTAAACATAAAAAATAAATGGAAAAACGAGAAAAATGCTATTCCAATGGACATGGCAAATCCTTCGGATCGAAACTCTTGGTATATGACATGAAGAAGTGATTGACCGGATGTTAATTCATGATAAGTCACAAGTAAATGACAAGCCTGGAAAAGAATTGAGAAGGAGTGACTATGGGGATAGTCGCTCGAGAGATGATGACTTCTCACTCCGTCCAAGTAACGAGAATTTGCTATACACTCAAGAGTCAACGAATTAAAGGACCGCTGGTTGATCAGGTTACATGCCACCTACACGTAATCTAAACCATCTTAGATTCATGGAGAGGAGTTACACAATTATAACAATAACAGCTGCAAACCATATTACGACGTTAACAATGAAAAAAACAAATGAATGGTGAATAGTTGCAAAATTGAAAAAGAAAAGAGAAAAAATACCAACAACCGTAGAATGCAAAACACATACATGTTATCATATTCATTTCTTTGTATATCATCTTGCTGAGGCTCTGCCCACATCCTTTGTTGACAAATCTAACTCAGATGATGGTCAACACCTCCCTTACAGTACAGAAGTCCATCCCACCGTCTCGACGATCACTTCGTATGTGTTCCACATTGTTCTGTCCAGATTGTCCACTTATCGTCATATCCACGGCCTTCTATAGATGACAGTGAGCGGAGCATCAACTCATTATACCATGTACACGAAGAAGATATAATTCTTTTAGAGCCCGTTCGGTTGGGGTTTATCTCCCAATTTGGACGGGTTACCCTTCAAACCTCACATTCCTAACCTACTAGTGGGATCACTCCCTTCCCATCAAAAAAATATATATTATACCATAATATCATCTAAAAATCATAAAATACTCAACTTTTACTCACCATTTCAAACTTCAATATAATCACATCACAACAACTACCAACTTTTTCAAATTTCAATACAGTCATATCATAATAACTACCAACTTTTTCAATTTTCAATACAATCACATCACACAAACTCTCCAAACCCTTAACCCACCAACCAAACACACAAAAACAAAAACGAATTATCCTCCCTCGGATAACACACGAACCAATCGCACCCTTAATGCTTTTGGAAACCATTACCGTGACGACAAATCTTACATCACGGATGGAAGCAATGATTCATTGCTATCATCAACACCGAACCATCTCCTGAGAGGAATGACAAATAGAAGATTGGCTTGGATGATTTTTTTTTTGTGATTGTTGGAGGTTTTCAAATGGGGTGTTGTCTTTTTTAACCCTTGTCGATATGAACAACTTTTGGTTTATATCTTTTATTGGTTTAAACGTGAATATGATGGAAACTTGATGGGAGATCTAGGTGCTTATGGAAATTATGGGATATTGTTCAGCTACACACATCTAAATGTCAAATTTTGCCAAAGAAACAAGAATCAATAATGAGCATCTTCCACTTCTTATCTTACCTCTTCATACTGTATTCAGCATCGTAAAAAGAATGGGCACTGAGGTCCATAACATTCTCCTTAAGACGAAATGAGCAAGTCGGAATTTTCAAAACTCCAATGTTCTGTTTGGTTGCTGGGTTGGGATGGGTTGGGATAACCTGATTGGAATAGTAGCTGTTTGAGATGATTATGAGGGTTGGAGAGGGTTGGAATAAAGAATGAGATGTGATGTCACTATGATTTGCGATAAAATTCCATTTCATTAAAAGAGGGGGATAAATCGAGTTACCCCGGAATAACTCAGGAAGACCCGGTTACCAAACGAGCCCCAAGGCGAGCTGTTGTGTGCAATTCTAAGTACATGCTAATTTAGTACTTGTCCAATCGCGATCCGTGTGAATTTCAAGGCAAGGGTACAGGTTGCATCGGCGGGGGGCAAGCTGATCAAGACCCAACTAAGACTCAACAAGGAGACCAATTCGAAGGTACATTCCAAACGTTCTACGTTTTCACGCGATCCAATACAAGCCTACTTCAAACAGTAATCCTAGTCAAAGGCCCAAAAAGACACGCATTACATTCAAGAATGTGTCGAATTCCCCCTCCCCATCCAAGGTTTTAAAAATTGGACGGGACAATGAATCGGTCATTCTTCGATTTGGTCTAACTAGGTTGGAATGTCAGTCCCAACCGATTGGACCGGTGACGATATCATCATGACATCATCGTTCCTATCGACTCTAAAAAAATCAGACAGGGCTTAATTTACTAGTCCGACCGGACGAACTGATTTTTTAAACCGATAAAACCGGATTCATATATATATATATATGGGATAAATGGGGCTGCCCCCTAGGGGGAGCTAACTTGGCTCCCCCCGCCCTATTTTCACCATTTTTTTATTTTTTTGAAAATTTCTTCCATGAATATTCATCACTATATCACTATATCGTGCTATTAAAATTTCGTGCGAAACAGAGACTCCTACGACCTCCATCCAGACAGTCATTTTTAACGGTAACAGGATTTTTTAAATCGACCCATTTGGATGGAGGTCGTAGGAGTCTCTGTTTTGCACGAAATTTTAATAGCATGATATAGGGATTTAATAATGAATTTACACGGTTTTAGATTTCAAAAAAATAAAAAAAATTATGTCAAAAAGAGGCGGGGGGAGCTAAGTTAGCTCCCCCTAGGCGGCATACACATTTTCCCTATATATATATTTATATATTAATGAAATAATTATTTAAAATGTCAATTCTTTCAATTGAATAACATTATTATCTATTTCGAGTGAAACTCTACAAAAGTTACTCACATTTTCTAGCATTATATATGAACACAATATTATAATCATTTATCTATAGTTGCTTATAGAAAACTATTCTAAGAAAGTAGTTTCCCAAGTTATGTTAGAAAAAGGAGAGAGGCATAATTGATTGCAGATAAGAAGGGCCACATGTGATAAAAATCATATCATTTCATTATTTACTCTTTATTTTTTGAAAATTTATCAAACCATCAAAGCTGAATCAATCCGAGTCAACCCGATCCCATCATCGGTCGAACCTGATTTTTTATATTCTTTCATTTGAATTCAGGGTAAATTACAATTTGGATCCCCATACATGGATCACATCCCAGAATTGATCCTCATATTTAAATTGTAACGATTCGGGTCCTCGGGCCGTTTCGGAAACGGAAATTTTGTAACTCATGACGAAAATGTCCTTATCAGATAAGAGAGAAGAAGGGAATGGGGTGAGATTCTAATTTTTAAACAAGAGCATATTCGTCATCAACCCCAAAAAAATTCATTACATTAAAGACTCGGAGATCCGAATCGTTTCAATTTAAAGATGCAGACCTGACCCATAGACGAGAATCCAAACTGCAATTTGTCCCTTGAATTTAATTATATGAATCCGATCAAACCAATTGAATGGAGACCGGTTCCGACCAACCGGTTTGACGGACCGATCCGATCAGATTTTTTAAATCCGGTCCCCATCTACTCGGTTTCCCCACCCCATCCCAAGATTCCCAACGGAAGTAACAAGACAGTAAATAAACAAATAGAAATTAACAAAAACTAAAATAAAATCCAAACCCACCCTCCCAACGCATCTCGCGCGCACCCGCAGCTAAACGCCCTTCCGCTCGCATTTTCCACTCAACAGCATATCAAAAACAGAAAAAATCTCCCGCGCCAAATCCAACCCCCACTTCCTCCCGTTCGCCCCTCGCCGGATCCAAACCCTAAATTCCCCCTCCCCTCCCCCCGTCGCCGACCTCGCGGGAATGGCAGAGCCCACAGAAGGAACGGTGGGAGGAGGCAGCGTGGGGCGGGGAGGTGGCTCCCGCTGTTCGAGGAGCCACGTGGCGCCACGCCACTGGCTGGAGTGCAGCCCCACGCACAAGGAGGGAAGAGAAAGAGAGAGATGTCAGTGTCGTCCTACGGCTCCCGGCGCGTCCGTATCGTATTACCCCACCTCCCTCTCTTTCTCTCTCTATCCATCTCTATTTATTGGGTCACGTTGTCTATCTCCCCATTTCTCTCCCCGCTCTCGCCGCGTGCCCTAATCTCCACTACCCCGTCGCGCCGAGACCCGCGCCCACCAACCGCCGGGGAGCCGAGGGATGCGCAGGAGTTGGCGTGGATCGGCTGCTGCTGCTGCTCGGTCTAGTCGGATCAGCTGATCGAGGTGAGGGATTGCTGTGCTGATTGGGCTCGTAATTATGCTTTGGCGCGCGATTCGTTTTGCTGGTGGGGTGATTTGGGGGTTTAGGGTTTCCGGGTTTGGGATGTGGTGTACTGGCGTCGGAATGCGCGAATTGGTGTTGGTCGGTGTTGCTACGGGGTTGTGGAATGAGATTGCGTTTGAATTGGGGTAAATGCGGGATCTTGGGATTGGGGGTAGTTAAAGGGATTGTGTGCGCTAGTGGAAGTGAAGATCGGGGTTTAGCGTCCTGCAATATGCGGTATTTGGACTTAGGGAGAATTGACGTGAGGAGCTGTGTGAGCAATGTAGCTGTTTGACTATAGCGTGCTGTACGATTCAATCATTGCTCCCAAGTAAGTTGTCTGCGCTAATATGATGACCGATGCTGAAGCACAGTGCTACTTGTATATCATTGGCATTGTATGCCCGGGCTTATCAAATCAACCTCAGACAAGTAACCTTTCAAAAAAAAACCCGCAGGCAAGTAAGGGACTGATAGGTTATGCTATGCTGGCTGCATGGAACTTTTGATCATAGCTCACTCGAGGTGATATTGAAAGCCTTGAAAGTAATCACTCAACTTCGTGATGACATCTTCACTGGCTTGGGCAACGTTTGGAAGACTAGTTTATTTACCAATAGCATTTTGTAACCGCATCCAATGCGACAGATGCTGTCGGAAACATGCGGGACAACACACGGACATTTTGATTGTAAAATTTGTCGAGTTTATGTCACTTGGATGCGTCTAGATGGAGGAAGATGGTCCACTTTTTTAATACGATGAAACCTTTCTAAACTTGTCCCTTATTTTTTGTATTATCCATGTTTGTTTTACTTAATCGGATAGAGAAATAAAAAAATAGCAGGCCTTGATACAAACTGCCTACATATTGGGCCTCCTTTTCAGTTGGAATATATCACTATCATCATTTTACATGTCACATTGCCTATCAAATAACTTTAGTTAATCACCTGTACATTGATACATTGTTAATCGAGATAATTTCATCGAGCTTTTTTAATTTCCCTGATCCTGAATACCAAAATCATTGATTAACTTGATGTATTGGATGCCTATCATAATGTAGTACATAACAACATCCTCAGAGATTGTACCTGAATCACCTGTGGCCTCTCACCAGGACCACCACATGAGGTTATGGTGGTTGTGCGTGGAAGTTCTATGACGTTCTCCTTCTCGCCGTATTTCGAGATATTGCATTCAAAGTTCATTATACAAAAAAAAAGATCAAGCTCACGATGAAAGACATGGGAAGATCCTTAAGCGTGTCACGGAAGCGTGAGGAAGGCATCGTATGGGATCGGGAGCGAATAGTCGCGCTAATTGCTCAGGGCAACAGAATTTAAAATATTTTAATGTCATGAAACCACATGATCCAAGAACACTTCTCGGATCGTTTCATCTAAACCACAATCAAGCATTAGAATTATCTCTTGAAGCGTGGTTGCGATCGAGTCTCTAAAGGAAGAGACCTCTTGTCTCAAGTCCAATTCGACAAAGAAGACGCTTGTGAGCACGTTAATCAGACGCATGCTCCTCGCTATCCATGTTGATGATCCAATCGACGAATCTCCTGATCTCGTCACACGAGATCTGACATCTTCTTCACGAGCGAAGCACATCGAAGGATATGGAGATCCACGAGCAAACATTCCGGTGGCATAACGACGATACTGCGACGATGACAACTCTCTCAAGGGCTCCACGGTGGATGACCACAATAAGAGGAAGAAAGAGAACCTTTGGCGTGTAGAGAGAGAGAGCGCTTATGGATTGATCATATATCTTGAAGAGCAAGAGGTGCCTTTTCTTATATAGTATTTTGAGATCCATGAATCTCAATCCACTGACAACACCAAATCAATGGATGAGATTGATTTGTGTTCTTTCAATGGCCATGATCTTGTTGTGAAAACACAACAATAATTAATTTAATTTAAATTGATATATATATATATATATCGATTAATCAATATAAATTAATTTCAAATCAAATTAGTTAATCAATTTTGAAGATAATGAGAAGATTGACCATATCCCCTAAAAAAGGGGGGACGACCACCCAATCATCTCATTAGATCTCATCATCTCACGAGATCTCATCATCTCACGAGATCTCATCATCTCACGAGATCTCATTATCTCATGAGATCTTATTATCTCACGATATTTCCAAGATTTACAACAACATTTGTTGTAAATTATCTCACAATAATAATTCATAATTATCTTATGAACATTGCAATCATGCCATAGGAAAAATGTGAATCACATTCATATCCCAAAATAAAATGTTAATATCCCATTATATTTTGGGATATTTACACCCATAACCCTGAGTAATATGGTAATTACCCCAGAAACCCTGCGTAATCACGAATTACGCTCAGGACCCTGAATATTGTTTAACCTTTACATGGCATAACCCTCTGTCAAGTTCCGTATTGACTAGCCGTTAACTTTGACGGGAATAGTGATATATTGACCAATTTGCCTTCTGAAATACATCAAATTTAAAACATGATGTCATTCTTTATATCAAACAAAATCATGATCCCCTCCCCAAAGAAAGTTGACCTGCTCTCTTACCTCCGCCTCGCGCCTCCGCCCCTAGCTCGCAAGGTCTAGCACCCCCGTCTCCCCGCCGACGAGCTCCATCCGTGCCTCCGCACCCAGCTGACGAGCTCCAGGCATCCCCCTGTCGTTCCCCCCTCCCCCCTGCCGGATCCATCGCCTCCCCCCCACCCCCCGTCGCATCTGCAAACGCCCACCCAGGTCCATCGCCTCCCCCCGTCCCTCCGTCGCCTCTGCAAACGCAACCCCTCCGCCATGTCCATCGCCACCCCCTCCCCGCCAGGTCCATCGCCTCCCCTCCAACCCCCTCCCCCCCGCGCTGTCAGCTCGTCCCCCCCGGCACGTTGCCCCCCTCTGTCCTGTGCCTCCGGCCCCCATGGCAGTAGCAGCAGAGATCTAACCAGTCTATCGGCCGGCGGTCCCAAAGAAGCGATCCGTCATCCTTGCCACTGGACTAATTGGGTCCACAATAATGCCCATATCTTGGGAACAACTGAGAGAGGAAGGCCCTGACACCTCCATGCCACGGAACCTTCGCGACGTAAGGTCGGAACAGCGGCAGGGGGCAGCCGGCATCCGACAGGGTTGTACGTAAGCGTCGTTTGGGAACGGGGGGGGGGGGGACTCAGTTGAGGTAAAGGATCGGAGTTGGCTAAGGAGAGGCTGGAGGTCCAAAGAAACGAGATTGGTCGCAGCCAACAGAGGCAATTGTCGAGGAGGAGGTGCGGCGGCTGGTTCACGATACTCTTCCGATGACGGCGCGTCTCCGATTACGGCGGCTTCTTTTTCTTTGTTCTTGGAATTTGAGAGGAAGGACAAAGAGAAGTTGTCGAGGAAGTCCCCCCGTCCTCGTGCCCTGCAAGCTCCTACACACGGCCGTGGTGCCTGCAAACCCGACCCCCCTGCAAACCCCTCCCCCCGTCGCATGGAACCACCCCCCTGCAAGCTCTTACCCGCGCCGCCTGCAAACCCGACCCCCCTCCTCTGCAACCACCCCCCTGCAAGCACCTACCCGCGCCGTTGTCGCTTGCAAACCCAACTCCTCCGCTTCTGCTAGTCCCTCCCCCTATCGCCTGGAACCACCACCCCCCTACAAGCTCCTACTTGCGCCGCCGCCGCCTGCAAACCTGACACCCCCCCACCTCTGCAAGCCCCTCCCCTTGCCGTCGCCTGGAACCCCCCTCCCTCTCTGACATATAAGCCCCTACCCACGGCATCGCCGCCTGCAAATCAGCCCTCGTCGATCACCCTTCAATCCTCGCAAGCACCTCCTCATATGGCAGTTGAAGCCCCGCGGCCAAAACCCAGCCCGAACTCCGCCCTCGATCAACCGCCAGGCCCCCCTCCCATAGCTAGCATCCTTCCTCCTGCAAAATTCTTTGCTTTTTTTTAAGTTTGATTAATCCGAATCGTTAGATCTAGTATTGGTTAGATTAACTCATCCATATGGTTGAGTTAATGGACTAAACTAAGGGAAGGTTATGTGTGTAAAACGGAGTATTTATTCAAGGTTACGGATGTAATTCGTGATTACGCAGGGTTTCTGGGGTAATTACCATATTACTCAGGGTTATGGGTGTAAATATCCCATTATATTTTCAATTAATAATCCAATATGAATCCAATTCACATTAATAATTAATTAACAAATATAAATCACAATATGCTTCTTTAATATATTATAAATTACATTTATAATATACCTGATTAATATACATAATACTATCCACATTATTAATTGAGATTTTATCTCTCTCTCTCTCTCTCTCTTGTCTCTCTCCTCCCCCATGCGATCTTCGCGCTTCTTCTTCCTCGATTCTCACGCAACCGACGCACCTTCTCTTCCTCACCCATTCCATTTCTTCTCCACCCAAAATTCCATCACAAAAAATAATTTTTCGCCATTACGAATTTCTGTTTCTATCAATTGGTATCAAAGCATGACCTACAGATCGTCATCACGATCTAATGATCCGTCCAGACATTCGCGCCAACATTCAACGAGAGACTATCGTTCATCGGAATGTAAACGACGAGCTGATGGAGTCTACAACAAGGAGATGATGTCCATATTGCTCGACTTCCAATCAAAAGTACAGGTTTTGGTTGCTAATTTTGAGACTCTAAGCATCGCCGAATCAAAGTCTTCCATCGTCGAAGCCGCTGACCTGACCTGCGATGAAGAAAATCGTGAAAAATTCATTGTCAATGACGATTTGCTCGCAGTCCAGACCATTGTAGAAGGAAAAAACGTCGACCTGTTCGCTGTCTAGGTATATTTATACCAACAAACACCATCTCCGAAGGCGTTTCTGGCAAAATCCGCCCCTCAACAATCCCCCGCACCCCCTGCGACACAACCCCCGACGCCTGCCCGGCCCCATCACCCCTTTCCACTCCTCGTGCCACCATCCTTCACCCCCCAACCCTTAGCCATCCCCCACGAAGAGCCACCATCCCCCACCTCTTCTCTATATGATAACGCCGTCCCCTTGCAGGTTTCGAGGCCCGATACTCCCCCGTGCGTCCCTTGCGGGGACCCCACTGCCATCCTTCGTGCATCCAATGTGATCGTCGTCGCCGCCCATGGATCCAAAACTTCCATCACTGACGCCTAAGAAAGACATGAGGAACCCTAACATGCAGGTTCTCTTCCAGGGCAATCGATCCCCACAAGATCAGGGATGAAAGATTAATTTGGAGAAATTGTAGGGAAGGCCTCCCTTACAAATGTTTTTATTTAAAGAGGATATTGAAAGCTCCCCTTACAAAATTATTTCAAATGAAGGGATAGAACATTTGCAGCCATACCCCTTAGTGGGAAGAAATTATAAACGTAACGTTGAAAAAGATCTAGTCGGGGAAGTTTGAAGCTACAATTTCAAGTTCTAATTCTCAAACGACGGGTCGAAGTTCAAGCAATTCATCGGGAGACGAAATTTTCAAGCGGAGGAAAACTAATGCAGCTCGAAATTAATAAATAGGGCTTGATTTTTTATCTGTTAATTAGAGTTTAATTTTATTTACGTTTAATCGAGTCGTTACAATTTCTAATAAAGGAGATCGCATGTGATCTCAAATAAGTTAGTCGGTTTTTCAATTTGAATTTTGAATTTAAATTAGTTAAAGTTAATTAGGATAATTTAAAGTTTTGAATTTTATTCAAATAAATTATTTAGTCAGTTAAAGTCAATTAGGATAAGTAGATTTGAATTTGAATTTTATTTCTATTTTTTGTAATCACACCATTCTTATAATAAAGGGGATGGTAGGCAATTGTTTTAGATAGTAAATGAAGTTAATATTAATTGATATTTTTCTCTTTCTCTCTCTCATCTCTCTCCTCTCCTACGCGATCTTCACGCTTCTTCTTCCTCGATTCTCGCGCAACTGATGCGCCTTCTCTTCCTCATCCCTCCCATTTCTTCCCCACCTAAAATTCACCACAAAAATAATTTTTCGCCATTGCGAATTTCTGTTTGCATCAAGATCCTCTCTTAATAATCATTTGACGGTGCTTGATGAGTCCTCAATCTAACTCTTGAGATATTCATCCAAGCACTTGCTTATATTGATTCAATAATGGAATCAACAACTGTATGATCATCAAGATGGCCAAGATACATTACCCTAATTGTACCAAAGGGCCTATTATGCAAATTAGTTGTTCTTCATTTTAGATTAGTGAATGTATTTGGAATAACATTTATTGCATAATGGCTTGCCGTGGGCTCACATATCCAACACACGACTCTTGTCATGCTCAAGTATCATCTTGCTTTAGTCTTGTTCTTTTCTCTTATCTCTTCCAGTTGTTTGATCTCCCTACATTCTTGGAGGCGTCAAGTTGCATTCACCTACCCTTTCACGGCATCATATATGGTAGAATACCATCTCTTATAGATTTTGTCCGTACTTAATCGTAAGATGTTTGCTTACCTTTTGCAGCTGCATTTTAATCGGTATATCTAAGAGTATGTCAGAAGCATTTCGTTCTTTCTTGAATATATTGAATTCTCATCCTTCAGCATTTGGAAGCCTGTCCCTTCGCTGATTCACATGGTTCAAAGACAGTTTTAGGTGAAAGGGATTCGGGTTATAATTTTCTTTGAGGGTTCATGTGACAGTTTTCTGTGACGATCCTGGATGGAGTAATAGTAAACATGAATATTATCATCTAGGAGAGGAAGAACTGGGTTCCTAAAATGCGGGAAATTATATTTCCTTGGAAGTGGATTCTTCCATTACAGCATCAACATCAGTTTCTGCCACTTGGGACATCGTGTATCTTTTTTAGCGGGTATCAGGCTATCAGCTGCTTGTTATTCTGATATCTGGGATGGAGAGATTTATGTATAATATTAGACGATGACGATTCTTATATAAAATCTATTTTGACAATCCTTTTCTTGTAAAAGGAAAAATAATTAGTCACATAGTTGTTGTAAGAGAAGCAAATGTACTTGAATACAGACATCTTATAAGAAAACCAACCAAGAGTTGTAAATCTAATATACTGCAATAGAGGATTTTAAGGCAAATATAACTTGTCAAATAAAACCCTTACAAGTAGTATAATTACATCTTTAAGTCAAGCATATAACTTTTGTAAACATGGCAGTTAGGTTTTAAAAGACATAGTACTTGCATATAGCTGCAAGCCTGTACAAAACGAGAGATGTTGTAGAAAGGATTGAGGAGTAGCATGTTATGGAGGATAAAAGAGGGCGAAGGTCAGCGGTAGATGGATGAGGTGTGCAACAGTTTTTCGGTGCATGGTGGTCTTGCAAAGAGGAGTGTTAGACTTTCTTTTCTCATGTTGAGATCCATTGTCACGAATAATAAGTATCCTTATATAGAAGAATTTTCTAACGAGGCATGGTGTTATCCTTGTGAAAATTCTGAGTTGTCAATAGAAATACATAAAAATATCAGCACACACCTGTAACAAGTTCTCTGAAAAAGGTATACTTGTAAGGAACTTTTTTATACATGTAATACCGATATCAATGCTAATGCCAGTACTAAGAATGATCGAACAATTTGTAAATGTGGTGGCGTATCTTGTCCAAGATGAAACCCACCTCATTAGAAACTATCCCAGTGCACCACCCACATAGTGCACTCACATCCATTTGTGTGTATGCATGTATAGTACATTTCTTGCCATTTCATTCCATAATGTAAATTACTGAAAGGAAAAGTATGGGCAAGTAGATCTATTTTTCTCAATTACCAAAGTGTCTAACATGGAAAGCAACTAAATGAATGAATACTAATATAATAAAACAAGAAACATTCTTACCTTTTCGTATCTTCAAAAATGATAATGGAATCAATCCATTAGACCTATATTCTTGCGGTTAAAATGATAATCTATCGTAATTTATTAAGTGGGTTGGTGTCATATATTTTATATTAACGGGGCTAGGTTGGCAGTTGATGCATGTCACTCTGTGAGTGACTGTTGAGAGGGCGATAACTAGCTTCTGCTCATTTTTGTATTTATTTATCAGATCAACGTTTCAAAATGTTTCTACATCTTTTGGAGGTATTGCCGATTTGCGAGGGCCTTTCTGCCACATTGGATCACTGGCTGGGGCTGATTGACTTTTCATGGTGCGGAAGGCATATAAGGCCATCGACCCGGCGACAATCTTTGATCCAAAGCGCGCCTTTGACCAGTTCCGATATATGGAGGTGGAAGATTCTAACATGGGTTTAGATTTTCATATGGTTCCTGAGAAGGGACATGACCGATGCACGAAGAGCCCATTTCTTCCTTGGGAATAGTAGCACATATCAACGCTATTAGGAAACAGAGGAAGGTATCGAACATCTCTTCTTTGGTTGCTCTATTGCAAGGGAGGTATGAACATCATCACTTGTTGAGATGGTGTCAACCTTTGATTGGAATGTTTTTTTTTGTGGGAATCTTTGGACGAAATGAGACATGGGAGCAGCCCCACCAAGGTTTGGGTGGTGGTTATTTCATAATTCGTGGTTTGCGCGGAATGGGTCTATATTCCCCAGAGAAAGTATGTACATGGAGAATATTACGGAGCATGCATAATGCCTAAGGACCTTTTGGTCTGTAATCATCTTTTAGATAATGTGAATATATACAAGTTTTCGAGTGGGCTTCCCTTTGACGTTACACCTACTTTTTCTTAAAAAAGTACAATAAAAAAATCTATCGAAGAAACTTGGTTGTATCAATAATACTTTTCAAGTATGATATACAAATGATAAAAATTGTGGAGTTTTTATTTCTTTTCGTATTTGTCATGCATTTAGGAGTAGAGACTTATGCCTTGGATCTGCTTCATCCTTATCATATGTTTGTGTGCCGAGTTGCATGCCTTAACAAACTTGATTGAGGCCTCAAGCATTGAGGGAGGAGGCACGTTCTTCTTTAGATGCCGATTCCATGATGATGCTAAAACATCATATCCATGCTAGTCTATGTATATGTCTAATATTAGTCGTTAACTGCATTAAGGTGGCTATATCATTGGAGTCCTAGTAGGTCATTATGAGGATGGAGAGAGGGTGGTTGCGGGTGAGAGAGGAAAAACTAGGGTCTTCTCGAGGAAGAAGTGATAGGATTGGGAGGGCCTGAGATATGAGGAGTGCCGCTGATCAACATGATGGTAGATAAGAATAAGACTGACATTTGGTTGATGAATTATCGAAAGAGGTTGAGTTGAGGGTCACAATGCTTTCGATGTGGGGTGCATGGCTATTTATCAAAGTTCTGCTCAGCTCGATACTGTATTTTGTGTGTGGTGGATGAGGCCACCGTCACATCTCATACCGATGAAGACCTGTCCAACAAAAGCTGCCGAGGGCTTGTGAGAATGTTCTATTAGAGCAGAGTTTTGTGGAGGATGTCACGATTGGGGCTCCGATGCTGTTTCGTGATCCGTATTCTTTTACTGATGTGGTTAAGGGGGGCTTTCTATCCCCTCTTCTATGGAGAAGGAGGAGCAATGGTTTCTTATTGGAGAACGAGAAAGAGGAGCTGGTTTCTTATTGGCGTATGTCTGGTGAGAGATTCAACCTCTTCGCTATGGACTCTGAAGTTAGAGACATCTAGGGTGTATCTTATTTGAGTGATGTTATGTGCTTGGACAAGGGTCCGGGTTGTGCGTGAGGGGTTGACTCACGCTGAAGCCCTTCTGATGCAACGTGGAGCAAATAAATATGGTTGTATTTAATTTTTATCCATTAATTAGGAGCATGGTCGTACTTAATTGTCATCCATTAAATTAGAGTCCAATTTTATTTATGACTAATCAAGTTGTTGCAATTTTTATTTAAATAAAGAGATCGCTTTTGATCTCAATCAATCGATTAAATTAGGTAGTAAGTCGGTTAGAGTCAATTAGGTTAAGTTAGATTTGAATTTTGATTTTGGTTTCTATTTTTGTAATCCCATCCCTCGTATATAAAGGGGTGATAGTCTATTGTTTCTTAAGACGGTTCAGGTTGCAATTAAAATTGAGATCTCTCTTGTCTCTCCCCCCCACGTGATCGCATCTGACACCGTCTCTCCTCCTTCTCGCCAATTTCTTCCACGGTTAACATTTTTATTTTTCTTCGTTGCAAAATCTGATTTGCATCAATTGGTATCAGAGCATGGCATTTAGATTGTCTTCACGATCTGACGATCCATCCGAAAAAGCGATTTTTGGCAAGCTGGGAATCCCGTTGATTTTTGAAGAATTTCGCTCAACCTAAGTCGCTGCCATGGGTCACGTTTACGGTAAGAGAAGTACAAACATCGTCTCCAGTCAAGCATCGATGTGCAACAATGGATAGATTCATGGTACAACATCGATATTTTTATGGTACAAGTCGAAGAAGATCACAATGGAGACAAAAATAAAGGAAATGCAGAAAAGGACAACTGGACTCGCTGTCCAGACCGTTCTTGATCAGCCACCGACTTCCGCATCGGCTATTTCTCCACCTCCGGCCATCCCGACACCACCCCTGCCTTGTCAGGTAACCCCCTTACCTTTCCGGCAACCCCACCACCCTTAACCCCCGCGCTAGCCCAACCATCGCTTCCCCCTCCCGCCATTCCTCGCTCCTTCAGTGCGATTCCTGACCCCATTGTTGCCCACCCCACCCTCTCCTCCCGCACCATCTACCCTCCTCCTCCCTTTTGCCGACACCTCCCCTGACCCATCCCACTTCCTCTCTGTACCGTCGCCACCCTGGTACCCTATACCCCTCGTCGACATCCCCCCTCCCCCCGACCTCTGCTCGCCCACTGCCCCGACACCCTCCCCAACAACCCCTCCCTGCTACCCCCGCTGCCTCATCACCTACGCTATCGCTGCCCAATGTTTCCTTCCCCCCTCCTGTAGCACCAATCCTCCTCTTCCCTCTCTGCTATAAACCTTTTCCTTTCCACCTCCCCAACGTTATCGCCCCTTCCCACCCCTTGTTACACCGCCGCCATCCTGCTACCCTGCCCCCTTATTGCTACACCGCGCGCGACGCCTTTGGAACAGAAACTGCCTCTGCCGATGGCCTCCCAACTTGGGCCACCGCTGATGCTACAAGAGAGGAAACGAAACCCTTAATTGGTTTTGCTCCTCAAAGAAATCTGAATTCCACACGATTCGAGATTGGGATTTGATTTGGGGTAATGTTGTAAATTCCCTGCTCACAATTTTTTTTAAAGGCCATAAGGAAGGAGCCCTCTTACGAATGTGGTTCAAATGAAAGGGTACAAAAGTTGCACTCCAACTCACTGGAGCGGAAATACTTTCACCAAGACGCTGAAATAAAGAAGTTAGGATTGCTCCCTTATCTAATGATGATTAGGACTATGTGTTTCACCTATTTAAAGGCTCCATAGCTTAGTTCATTACCCACATCTCCTCCCCTCCTATCCTTGTACCATTCATTTGCTATGAGTTCTCCGAAGATCACGAAACTCGAGATGAAGATGCTCTATCAATTCTTTCCACACCACATCAATGGAGCAACCTGTGCATGAGCACCGCTATCTATGTCACATTTATTTTTCCAACATGAAGTCGACTACTCCAACTACCACACCAAGAACACCTGGGTTCTGCTATTTGCTCCACATCTATTCTTCCAAAAGACGATCGAGAACATTGAAATCAAATCGTCAAGCTTCGAAGATCCAACAATTCGTCGGGAGACAGATTTTTCAAAGCGAAAATTTATTTATTTTTCTTCGTTGCAAAAATCCCAGGACGGAGTTTGACAATCCGACATCGCTTATTAGTCTTGGATGTGCAAATAAAAGGGTTGGTAAAGAAAAGACAGGTTCCTAAGATCACTAGAACTAGATAGTGGAATCTTCCACTGAAGAAATCGAGCTTCAGGGAGAAAGTTTTAGAAGACTTATCTTGGGATTGTAGCGAAAGTGCAAACGGGATGTGGATGGCAGTAGCAATTTGTATCCGAAAGGTAGCCAATAGTTTTAGAAGACTTATCTTGGGATTGTAGCGAAAGTGCAAACGGGATGTGGAAGGCAGTAGCATCTTGTATCCGAAAGGTAGCCAAAGAGATGCTAGGCGAGTCAAAAGGAGGAGCTCCAGGTCAAAAAGAGGCTTGTTGGTGGAGTGAAGAGGTGCAAAAGAAGCTAAAAATTAAAAGAGCATGCTTTAAAGCTATGTCTAATGATAAAACAAAGGAAATTGTCACAGACTACCAAATAGCGAAGAAGGAAGCAAAGAATGCTGTAAGCGAAGCTAAGTCAAAAGTTTATGAAGTTTTGTATAAAAATCTCGACTCTAAGGAGGGCCGGAACGATATGTTCAGGTTGGCCAAAGCAAGAGAAAGAAAGACCAAAGACCTTTGTCAAGTGGACGAGGAAGGTCACATATTTGTTACTCAGAAGGATATAGAGACTAGATGGGAGCAGTACTTCTACAAACTTTTCATTGGGGAAGAAAATAGAGAGATCACTTTGAGTGATCTAGTTAGTAGTGAAAGTTACTTGAATCGTGCAAGCTATAGACGAATACAAATAAAGTAGAGGACGCTTTAAAGGTTATGAGGCATGGGAAAGGTGTAGGACCGGACGACATCCCTATAAAAGTATGGAGAGTTTTAGGAGAGCGTGGTTTGACTTGTCTTACAAATCTATTCAATTTTATTTGACGAAGCAAGAAAATGTCTGAAGATTGGAGGAGTATAAAGGAGACATTCAAAATTGTTCAGATTACAGAGGTATCAAGCTGATGAGTCACACTATGAAAATTTGGGAACATGTAATCGAAAGAAGGTTGAGGCAAGTTTCTAAAGTAAAAGAAAACTAATTCAGATTCATGCAAGGTCGCTTAACTATTGAAGCCATCCGTTTATTGAGGAGAACAATGGAGATTTATAGAGCTAAAAGGAAGAACATCCACATGATCTTTTATTGATTTGGAGAAGGCTTATGATTCTGTCCCACGAGAAATATTATGCTGAGTTTTGGAGAAGAGACAAGTACTTGTCCCATGCATTAACCTCATAAAGGATATGTATGATAGGGCTTTATCTTGTGTAAGGACCCTGCCTGGGAAGACTGACTATTTTGACATCAACATTGGTTTACATCGAGGTTCAACTTTGAGTCCATTTCTTTTTATTTTGATTATGGATGAGTTGACAAGTCACATTCAGGATGAGTTACCTTGGTGTATGTTATTTGCTGATGATATTGTGTTGATTGACGAGACTAGAGATGGAGTAAATGAGAAGCTTGAGGTCTGGAGACTTGCATTGGAAACTAAAGGATTTCGTATAAGTAGGGTTAAGACGGAATATATGGAGTGCACCTTTGATGGAAACAATGCTGAAGGAATCGAGTTGAAGATTGGTGACAATAACGTTCGGAAGAGAGATTCTTTTAGATATCTGGGATCTATTTTGCAACACGATGGGGAAATTGATGGAGATGTTATTAATAGAATAAATGCAGGCTGGCTAAAGTGGATAAGAGGCTCTGCTGTTCTCTGTGATAAGAAAATTCTTTTAAAAATTAAATAAAAGTTTTACAAAGCAACCGTGAGACCTGCCATTCTCTATAGATTTCAATGTTGGCCTGTGAACCATAGGCATGTGCACAGAATAGTTGTAGCAGAAATGGAAATGTTAAGGTGGATGTTTAGACACACAAATAAAGATCGGATCCGGAATGATGCAATTAGAAAAAAAGTCGGTGTAGCTCCGATTGAAGATAAGATACGAGAAAACCATTTAAGATAGTTTGGTCATTTGCAAAGAAGGTCATCTGATGCACCATTTAGGAGATGCGAGTGTTGGGATGTTGAGCCAGCTAAGAGAGGGCGAGGACGACCCAAGAAGTGTTGGAAAGAGACTATACGAAGGGATCTTAGTTTTTTGGATATAAGTCCGAGATTGACCCAAGATAGATCTGAATGGAGGCGAAGAATCCATGTAGCCGATCCTACTTAATGGTGGGCAAATGCTTTGTTGTTGTTTTTGCAAAAATCCGATTCGTATTGCCTTGTATTGCTGTCGTCGTGGGAAGGGCTTCTTGGAGACACCTTGCTTTACTAACAGCAAACCGGTGGAGCAGAGGAGGGTGGTTTGTCTCAGTGGAATTCCCTTCCTCTCTCGAAATTTGAATTCACTGAGGGCTGCACATTTTATATCAATGAAGATATAGCCATCTTATCGGATGGAAAATCTCAGTGGTAAAATAGATGTGACGATTAGCGTGATCAAGGGGAAGGGGTTGATCTTTGCTTGGGTGCCATACACCTTGAAGGTCGGGCGTGCTAAGTTTAAGATATAGGTATGTAGCTTCATCCTTTTCCTCCCTCTCTCCCTGACGATGGGGCTTGGAGGATGCCGTAAATGATGGTGTTGTCGCCGATAACGATCGAAGTTGGGAGGTTTGGGGAGGTGGGGACTGAGATTTTGATTTTCTCAGAGAAGGCAGAGTTGTAGATTTCAAAGTACGTAGAGATGACAAAGTTCTTGGCGCTTGGTTGGTGTTGCATTCAACTTTACAATGTGTGTGATGTAGCTTGGAGCTCTTACGTGGTGATGTGAGGTCCTTTAGGGCTTTGATCAAGATTTCTCCAGACCGATTCTTTTTGGTATGTTGTGATTCAGACTCGGTTGCGGGCCCCACTATGGATTGGAACCGATGGGGTGAATTAACTTATTAAACATCTTTTTACCCGATTTTGGACCCCATGTTGCTTTGTGGCTTCCTTTTGGACCCCACCTCCCAGTTTTGATTTGCTTGGTTCTTGGATCCTGACCTTATCGAGACTGGATCTTAAGCCTCCCATCGGCTTTTGCGTGGGACCGACATTTGCTTTATTCTGAGATATCGCCTATTTGTCGTTCTTGGGGTGGGTGGGTCTGTGGGGAGGTTGGAATCCCATGGGGTCTCCATTACGTGTCTCTCTTTTTCTATTGAATCCTCCACTAACTCATGCTTGGGGGCGGATCCTTTGAGGATGGTTAAGAGATGCAAAAAGTGTAAAAAGAAGAATGTTAAGGTCCCCTTGCTAGAGGATGTAATGGTTTTCACGAGAAAACTCTGAAGTTTCCGTAGGGCTCGGGTGGTGTGTTGTGCCCTGTGTTGAATTATCGCTGGCCTAAGAATTGGACCCCAGTTGGCTTACCTTGTGCGTACTAATGAGTAATGACTCATCCACAATACATCCCAGCCATAATCCGCGACCATTTATAAAGGTTAACCCTTATATTTTGAGCACCGCTAAAGATATGAGTGTGGTGCATACTGCCACGAGGGTCTACATCGGTGTCCTTGTAAAGGCCGTCTGTTGCAGCGTGGGGGGTCTTGGTGACCCAGAGAAGAGGAGGGCTGTTGGGAGGTTGTTATCTGAATAACGTGGAAACATGGGTCTTTTGTCGGAGATCAAGATTCAATCTTGGATCAATCGTCTTTGGTGCTTGATTGACAATATTAAGGTATCAGAGTTCAAGGTTGTGGATGCGATAAGCAGCTGTAAGGGTGTGTTTGGTTATGGGGCCGGGGTGGGTTGGGGTAACCTCTTGTGAATAATAGTGGTTTGGATGGTTATGAGGGTTGTATAGAGTTTGGAATAAAGAATGTAATGTGATGTCACCTTGATTTGCGATGGAATTCCAACCCATGAATACATGGGGATATACCGGGTTACCCCGGACCCGGTAACCAAATGAACCCTAAGGGATTTTATGTTCCGTGGAATAACAATTGGTTCGAACATGTATTGGAGACTCTTAGCACACACATGACCAGAGGGACAAACAAAGTGGTCAATATAGGACATTCTCGAGTGTTTACGTGTCCGCAGATGGGGCACTTAGGCAGAGGCTTTGGGAGGATCTTTAGGAGGCCAGCTCGCATCTCTCTTATTTTCCATGGCTGATTGTTAGTGACTTCGATTTCATGTTGTTTGCGGAGGACCACCCCAAGATTTCGCGGGTGCTAGGATCTGAGTTTGTCTGACTTTGTTGTGAAGGTTCAGGACTTGCGTTTGAAGGTTTCTGATGCAGTCGATTGCCATTATACATGGCGAAGCTCTGGGTCCAGATTAAGGTTGGACTGTGTCCTCTGCTTAAGCCAGTTGGGCATCATTTCCATTGGTCCTTGTCTCATTACTGCCTCGATCTGGATTTAATCACAACATTTTGTTGTGGAGCTCCGATGAGAGTGAGATAATACGCTCTTTCTTCCGTTTCGAGAAGGCTTGGTTTCTCGAATCGAGATGATTAGAGATTTTTTATTTGCATTGCAATGTGAGGGCACGATTACATGGGATTATTTCACAAGTTGGAAACTCTGAGGGCTCGTTTGGTTGCAGGGTTGGGCTGGGTTGGCTTGGTCCAACCCGGGTTGGCCCTGCAACCAAACAGGGTTCTCCTCCTCACAGTTTACTATTCACAGGGGTACCCCTGCCCAACCCAACCCTGTCCAACCCTGCAACCAAACGGACCCTGAAGGTGATGCTATGTGCTTACAAGATGGAAGATTCGTGCGAAATGTGAATCTTTTCGCAAGACGGCACATGTAAGGTTGGAAAGGCTGGATCAAGACACCCGATACTTCATGCACTCTGAACTTGCTGAGCGAGCCATTTTTTAGGGAACCATCCAGGAAGAAGACAACAAGCATGAGGTTGAATGATGTGGGAGGTCCATGCAACATGTGAGGGAATGTGATGCTGACATTAAGTTCTCTGATGGTCTGTGGCTAATTGACTAGAATCTGCAGGGATGCTCTCTTCACTTGAAAATCATTAGGAGGAAAGCTGTAATAGCTGTCGGGGTCCTTATAGTGGTTGGAGATGGCAAGGGTAAGATGCTTCTACATTGTCTAATTTGCAGGGGATTGATCTCATTAAGGAGCTCTCTTATTGAGGTTTAGTTTGGTGTAGGAAACTAAATGCGGATGGTGCGCCAAAGCCTGATGGGTTTATGATTTTCTTCAAGGAGTTCGTGTTCTTCTTAGCACTTATATTATGATAATGATGAAGGTGTTTGGTACTGGCAACCATAATTTTGATCGGTTGAACCGTGTGCTTATTTTATTTCTCGTGAAGAAGGATGTATCGAAGTGACTAGAGGATTTCGACTGATAGCTCTTTTCGAATCATTAACCTTGTGATGGCAAAAGTGTTGGCTACTTGGCTATGAAATGTTCTCGTCGTCCTTGTTGAGAAAGTCTAGATGGCTTTTATACTGATGGACTTTATAGTTATGGGCTAATAGATTGTGGGCGACTAGAAATGCAAGGGCGTTCATGGACTCTTGTGGAAGATTAATGTCTCGAAGGCATACAATTGTGTTGATTGGCACTTTCTCTGGGCGACTCTGGTGGAACGTGACTTCTCGTTTCTTTGCATACCCTGGATGAAGAGATGTGTCACTACAACATCGATGTCGATCTTGATTAATGGTAAGCTTTAGGGGTTTTTTCCAGAGTCAACGGGGAGTTCTGTAGGTTTTCTTGCGTACCCCACTATTCTTTGTACTTGCAACCAATGTTATCTTAGTAATAGTGCGACCGGTGATGCAGAGAGGGCACCTCGAGATATGATTGAAATGAGATGTCAATCCCGATGTTACAATCTTTTGTATTGATGGGGGAACTTCAAAAATCATATGATACAAGGCTTGCAGTCAACATAATCAAATATGTCTTTGTACAATTTGATTCCTTTGAGGCTGAAGTCGAAGAGTGTGTGACGATCACTTAAATTCATGTAGGTTCTTCCTCTTATCTACCTGGTGTTGCCACTTTCTAGCGGTAGGTTGCGATATGCGGATTGACTACTAGTGGTTGAGAAACTGGAGCGGAAGTTGGCGGGGTGGAAAGCCTCCTATCTTTCTGGGGAATGTAGGCTTATACTCCTGAAGGCAATATTGACAATGATTCTTGTGTTTTTCATGTCCACTTGCATCCTTCCTGTGGGGGATCCGTGGCCACCTTGAATCGTGCATGAGAAGATTCCTCTGGTGTTCATCAGTGGCAAGTCTAGTGGGTTGCTCTTGGTGATTGGGATTCTGTTGTGCTTCCTGTTGAATAGAGGGGCCTTTTGGGTCAGGACATGGGAGAAGATGTTAAGGGCACACAAGGCCACCTTTCAGCCATGAGAAGACACCACTTGTCCCATCTGTGGTCTGACACGTGAAGGTTTTAATCATTCATTCTACTCTTGTGCCTGCACTAGGAAGGTTTGGAACTCGATTATTTGCTTGGATTAATATCTCTTGGCATATGCACTTTTGGACAATGTTGTCGCGAATCAGTTTATAACTGCTATTGAAGTGTGGAGACTGTTGGTAACTTTATGGGCCATCTAGTTAATGTGCAATGGTGTCTTTTCAGAGCTAAATGATTTTATGTTGAGAATGTTATCCACATTGTCAAATCTCTCCTCGGGACCTTGTAAGTTTAATCGCTTTTAGTATATTATGGGACAAACACCATCACGGATTTTCCCTTCTTTTCCGATTCAGAAGAAAAGAACTATTTTGGTCTTTTTAATGCATGTTTTCAAGGTGGCGACTATGGAATTAGTTTGCATTTTAATTTGAGTTTAATATGCTTTTATGCATTCTTACAGAGTTCAGCTAATTTCTTTGTTTATCTTGAATGCTTGCATTAATCTTTCCGTACGTCTACTTCACCACGAAGATGATGTTTTGTTAGTCCAATTATATCGCATTTATACTTTCTGACAATAGCAAGAATGTTTTGATGATTTTTTCGGTTGTAATGACAATGCATCAAGAACATGCACTCTGTGTGCAATTAGAGTGGCGGTTTTACTCTCTTAAAATGTGGCTTAGTGAAAAGTTGCAGGATTTACATTCTGAACAAGTTAGCATACAACTGATAATCAAAAGCTCCACTGTTGGTTCTGTCCTAGAAGACGACGAAGTTGAAGGATGCGGGAGGAGAGCGCACCAAATGACAAAATGATGGACAGAAACTGGGTGCTGAAGCGGAAAAGAAAAAGAGCATCATGCAGTTCTGACATTTCAATTGGAAAAGATTGCATGTCTGCAGAATCTCCAGTCAGCAACTCTTCTAGCAAGCGGATGTTGAGAAATGATGGGGAACTTTCTAGAGCTGAAAGAAAACTGAGGGGCAATGACGGGGTGAGTTATCTAATTATTCTGTGTCAAGTATTCTGCCTGTTTGAATATCTACAGCTCTTGCTTTCTCGTTAGCAAAATGATTTATAGTTATCATAGAGCATACCATGCTATTCACCAGGTACTAAGGTCCTAAATGTCGATTTCGGTCATCATCTCGGGTATCGACCAAAACAGAATTTCGGTGGAATTTCGATCGGAATTCGGTCATTTTTTGTACCAGGACCCCCCATATTTCGATCATTTCGGTCGAATTTCGATTTCGACTGGATATCGATATTCGACAGAAATTCGATCGAATTTTGCTGAAATTTGAGGCCATGCCAGGTACTCACCGGGGAAGTTACTGGATACAAAGATGTGCACACCTCATCACCTACTGCATTTGGTTTTTATAAAGTTGGGTGCCTGCCTTTATAACTCCAACAACAAAGCCTTTCCCCACAATTAAGTAGGGCCGGTTACATGAATTTTTTTGCCTCTATTCAGATCTATTTTAGGTCATTCTCGGGTTTAAATCCAAATAACTAAGATCCTTTTGGATAGTCTCATTCCAAAACTTCTTGGGCCTTCCACGCCTTCTCTTAACCGGCTCAACATCCGAGATCTCACATCTTCTAAGTAGTGCATCAACCGACCTCATTTGCAAATGATCAAATCATTTTAAGGGGTTTTTTGTGATCTTATCCTTTATCGGAGCTACACCAACTTTTCGTTTAATCGCACCATTTTTAGTCCGATCTTTTTGTGTGATTAAACATTCACCTTAGCATTTTCATTCTGCTACTGTCATTCATTGCCCATGTCTATGGTTTGTGAATTCCCATGTCTATGGTTTGCAAACCAACATTCTGATCCATAAAGCATAACATGTCTCACGAATGCTTTGTAATACTTTCTTTTGACTGTCAATGGGATTTTCTTATTATAAAGAACAATAGAGGCTCCTCTCCACTTTACCCAACTTGCATTTATTCTAGTAATTTTTACCCCACGGACCTAGTATTTGTAAATAACATTTTCGACCTTGTAAAAATTGTTATTATCTCCTCAACCCTGTAAAGTTGCCAACTCTTACACAACATTACATGCCCCATGGTTAATACTTAATCGACATCTATTTATCCGTCAAAGGTGAACGGAATTTGTAAAAAATATGACATTTTTACTTTTCATATTTATATAATTTACAACTCACATCCTCCTTCGTCCTCCTCCTCCTCCTCCTCCAACTCCTCCCTCCTCCACTTTTACCCGCTCCCATTCTTAGAACCTTCGCCTGCACCTCCCCTGCACCACCCTCAGCACCTTCTCTCGCAGTTAGGGATGAAACGAATACAAATATATTCACATCCGTTCGTATCCGCATTAGTTAGGTCGAGGATATGGATGCCATTTTCTCTTATCCGACGAATACAAATACAAATGTTCAACATTCACCGAATACGAATATAATATCCTCATTTTTGACGAATACGAATGTGAATACGAATGCTTAAAATTTTGAGGATACGAATATGGATATTCATTTTTTGAAGGATACGAACATGGATACAAATACGAACATGAATACGAATATTGAAATTCTGAATAATACCAGTACTTACATGGTACACAAAGAAGTAAGTTTGGTAAGATTTCTTTTTTGTTTAGTTATACCTTTATGTTTCTTTTATTATTTATTTATCTATTTTTTATGCACACATTCATTATTAAATTATTTAATATAATTTATATATATTGAAAATTTTTAAGAACATAAAATGCTTATAGTTTTTATGTAAATTTAGACATATATAATATTCACATATTAATTCGTATATGTTTGTCAAATATCTTATTTGAATTATCCATATTCATTTTGCGTTCATATTCGTATTTTGATGATATGATTTTACATTTTGCACATTCGTGTGATATTTGTATTCATATTTGTATTTTAAAAAGGATAATGATATGGTAACACTTATATTCGTATTCATATCCGACCGTTTTCATCCGTACTTGCAGACTTGAATCTATCAATACCACCCTCTGCAAAAAGAATCGTATCATCCACATACTAGAGAATGGAGACAGATAAATCCTCCCTTGAGTAGCCACTAAAAAAGTCCCCAGAGATAGCGCGATCGACCATGATTGTCAAGGCCAATGATCAGAAAGGCAGTCTAGACGGCCGCATATGCGGTGACAGATGCGTACTCGGGCAACCAAACGCCCTGAGTATTTGATATGCGTGCATAAGGCACTCAAAGCTCATACGCGGCCCGAGTATGCTGCATATGCGGCCGCGTATGCTCCCGAGTTCGTAATAGAGCTCCCCCTAAAATTGCTGGATTATTTTTTTCGAAAATCATAAAATTCATACACGCCTCGCAAAAGAAACCCATCTCGCAAGAAATACACCTCCCTTTTCTCCTCCGTCATCGCGAAAAAAGCCCCAACGAAGGAATCTTCTCCTCCGCCCTCCCTCGAGCTGGCTCCTCCGCCATCGCTATGGCGAGGTAGATTGCTCCTCCGCCCTCTCACCGCAAAGTTGGCTGCTCCTCTGCCCTCTCATCGCGAGTCCGCGACGCAGGCTGCTCTCCCTACGCCACTTTCTCTCCGCGACGCTAGCTGCTCTGCCGCCTTCGTAGGAGACAGTTGTCGCTCCTACGCATGCTGGACTTGCTGGTGCTTCTCCGCAAATCTTCGACTCCGTTGGCGCGACGCAGATAATCTCCGACTCTTTGTAACCTTCTCGTTGATGCTAGAGAGTGAGATTATCCATTTTTCTCGAAATTTCTATTATTGTTATAATTTTTCCATCAATTCCATACACGTTGACATGCATGCTATGATATCCTTTTTATATAAGTGATAGATTTTGATTGCTTATCATCCATGTGACATGGTTTTTGTACCTAGAACAAGGGGCTCTTATATAAATGCAGAATATACAAATCGTACATTAGGACTAATCTTTCGCATTTGTGTTAGTCTATTAGAGACCAATCCACGTCTTATAGTCTTGCATTATATAAGACATTTTATTTTATTTCATTTCAAATATTAGTCTTTCCATAAGTGATAGTAATAGATTTTGATTGATTTTAATCTTTCTGTGAAGTCCAAACACGTAGCACTAATACAATGTTTTATTTCGTTTAATGACTCTTTTATTTTCTATGAAGTCATGGATTCAATTTTTACATAGACATAGAATCCACAACATTATTGTTTTTTTGGATATGCTAGTGGTTCTTAGCACATACAAGTTACAAAGATGATAAATGATATTAAGGAAGTGAAGATGAATAATTGTCATTTGTCATTATTTGTATGGGTTGTGATTAGGTCTTCATTTCATATACAATTTTAGTTTATTAACTATTTTGCCATGAATCTAGGTTATCATGGATTCAGAACCAATACATATTGCAGAACATGTATTTTTTACTCCACCTGGATCTACCGATCCGGAATGGAAATATGCGTATCTTATGGAGAAGATGGATCCGAATTCCGCGACTTGTCGCTTGTGTGGCAAGGTCTTGAAAAGCAGAATTAACCGAATGAAACAACACCTTGGTCACATCAAAGGAAATTGCAAATCATGTCCTAAGGCATGTTTTGAAGTGCAGAAGGAGATACGTGATTACGTGAGGGAATTATGAAGAAGAACGAGAAAGCTATCACTTTGAAAGAAATGAGAGAGGAGGTGGTTATTAGAACGACATGCTCTTCCACAACACCATGTGAAGGAACATGTCTTGGAAAAAGACCACGATCATCTGACGATGAAATTGGGTCAATTGGCATAATGCGCCAATCTGTTATCTAGGAACACTAACCAAAGAGGAACGTGGACGTGTCAACAAATATGTAGCCAAATTCTTCTATTTATGTGATATCCTTTTCAATGTGGTGACCAAGAACTCCTTCATACGCATGTGCGAAGTAATTGGCAATACAGAAGCGACTACAAGCCTCCATCTTATTATGAAATTGCAGAGCCTTTGTTGAAGAATGAAGTGGATGAAACAAAAGAATTTTTGAAAGGGCACAGTGATGCATAAAAAAAAAGTGGATGTCCCATCATAACAGATGCATGGACCAGTATGAGGGGAAGAAGCATAATGAACTTGTGTGTTAACCGCAGCTTGGGCACATGTCTTTTGAAGTCTCAAGTGGTACATGACAAAGAAAGGTGAAATTGTTAGATCAATTGTTCTTTGTACAACATTTTGGAGCCAAGTTTCCTTAAACTTAAAGATCTTTTCCTCCCTTGTTCGTCTCTTGCGTGTTGTTGATGGTGGTCAGAGGACATCATTGAGTTTTGTGTATGGAGGGCTTGAAGATGTAAAGAAGGAGATAAAGAGTCTTTTTAAAGATGTTGAGCATTCATATAAGCCGTGCATTGATGTCATTGATTCAAAGTCGAGAGGGAGGTTAGATAGTTTGCTTCACCTTGCAGCTTATAATCTCAACCCTTTTTATTTCTGTAGGGATGATGATAAAGCTATTTCTGAAGATATCTTTGTCATAAATGGATTTTTGTATTGCTTGGAGATATTTTACCCTGATTTGGACGTTCAAGATGTCGTCATACAATAGAAATTACAAAAATGGAGAAGGTGCATTTGGAAAACCCTTTGCTATCAAGTTGAGATCCATCAAAGAAGACACGTTCGATCCATGTAGTAGCATGTGCTATTTCTAATATATGTCTATACATTTTTTAAGTACATGAAAAGAATAAGGAGTTGACTTTAATTTTTCTTCTAACTAATTGGTGGTCTCTATTTGATGTTGAGATGCCATACATGAAGGCGATGACAATGAAGATATTGAAGCTAACATCCTCTTCTTCTGGATGTGAGAGGAATTGGAGCTCTTTTGCAGCGGTAGGCTACCACATTTAGGATTTACAATTATTAATTAGACTAATTTTAGTTTAATCAATTAACATTGAATACTTGCATTGCAGATTCATACCAAGAAGAGAAGTAAACTTGAAACCAAGAGACTGAATGTCTTGGGTTTTGTGAAATTCAACTCAAAATTGAGGGAGCAACAATCTCATAAGGGAAGAGACCCATTTGTTTCTAAGGATATGACGCATGTAAGTGAGTGGATCAAACAAGAAGAAAACGAAGAAGAGGAGCTTCAAGGCTCAGGATTAACTTGGAGCTTGGTGGCCGAGACAAGTGGAGCAGATGAATTGGTGCAGCATAGGAGGAGCCAAAGGAACATGGATGCATTACCGAGTGCAGAGGAGAAAGAAGAATTTATCACGGATTACACTGACAACGATGATAAAATTCCTCTTGTTGTTTTTGACGATTTAGATTAGGAGTTTGATTATTTGTGTATGAACTATGAACCTTTTTTGAGCTATTATGAACCTTTTTTGAGCTGTCATTCATAGATATTTTGTTATGAATTGTATGATCCACTCTTTTATTAAATAGACAATTTTGGTAAATTTTCACATTAAAATACTTACATTAAAATACTTACATTTTATGTTTTTTTAAATATAAAATGTCTAGTATTTGATATTATTATATTGCTAAATATTTTAAATGAAATAATAGAAACCGCATCGTCCGTATATACTATATACTTCCGCTTGCCCGCTTACTCGCTTCAGACCGCCTAACTGAACGAATACCCCATACCGACTTTCTGAACCTTGGTCAAGGTATCAGTCGTAAGTAGGGATGAAAACAAAGACAAATATATTCATATTCGCTTTTGTTAAATAGAGGATATGTATACCATTTTCTCGTACCTCACGAATACGAATGCGAATACGAATACATATGTTCAAAATTCATCGAAAACGAATACTGATATAATTTTCTCAATTTTGACAAATACGAATGTAAATGTTCAAAATTTTGAGGATACGAATAAAAAATGTTTATTTTTTTGAAGGATACGAATATTAATACAAATGCGAATACTAATAAGAATACGAATATTCAAATTCTGAATGATACCAATACTTACATAGTATATAAAGTAGTAAGTTTGACAAGATTTCTTGTATTAGTTAGTTATATTACATTTTCTTTTATTATTTAACTATTTTTATGCACATATTCATTACTAAATTATTTAATGTACTTTTATATATTGAAAACTGTTCTGAACCTAAAATACTTATAGCTTTTAAGTAAATTTGGACATGTATAATATGCGTCTATTAATTCGTATTCATTTGTAAAATATTCGTATCTGAATTATCCATATTCGTTCTGCATTCGTATTCGTATTTTAAGTATATGATTTTACATTTTACACATTCATGTGATACTCGTATTCATATTTAGATTTTAAAAAAAGATAAGGATATGGTAACTGTTAGGAAATAAGAAGCGGAAGCGTAAACATGGAAAAATAGAATGAACATCAAAAAACGTGGGATTTTAACGTGGAACCTTACTCCGTGAGGAGTGGGATGAAACCACGGGAGAAGCCCTCAAAGGGGCATGTTATGCATTTCACTTTCTCAATGGATACAGGAGGTCTGGGGCTCCTTATATAGCCTCTCCAGAGCCTCCAAGTCCCACCACTAGACGATGTGGGACTAAACACTAGATGGGGTAAATGGATCTTCTCCAGGATCCATTTACCTTACTCCAACTCAATAGGCGCACAACCAAATACTGTAACACTCCCCCTCAAGCTGGAGCATGCAATGCTCAGCTTGGACATACAGAAAGAAACCCAACTCAACGCTACAAGACACTACGGATAATATCAACCCAACGCGCACATTGCTGCAGTCGAGGACGTTGCTTCTCATGCCGTGCAACTGAGGAGGACGAACGGGCTGGAGTGTGAGTCTGCTGAATCTCCTCGTCGGAGAGCATGTGCTCTGAACTGCGCCTGTCAGAGTCACTGCAACTGAAAAAAAGTCTTCTCGTAGGAGTACTCTAGTCCGCCACAATAATGTGGACAACTGCTCCGTCTCTGAAAAGGGCCGAACTGAAAGGCCGTGGCTGTGGCAATCCTTGTCAGAGTCCTCGGTCGCTGGAGAATGGAGTCTGAAAATAGTCTCCTTGTCGGAGAACTGGGTCTCTCCCATCTGGCTCAGAGAATGGTGCACTGCTCTGGTGTACCTATGATACCACATGAAAACCCTTGCCAACATGGCATAGGGAATGATCCTCTACTCTGGAGTCCCTATGGCTCACATGAAAACTCTGGCCAAAACAACAAGAAAAGATGGGGACTACTACAAAAGATGGCAAACTTGTGCTCATCTGAAAATAACCGCAAACTCGCGCGTGTCTGAAAATGAGTCTCTCTCTAAAGATCTCGAAAAATGGGCTACTCAAACATGGAGTGCCTCGAACTTGGATTCTGACCAATCTGTCGAGTCTGAACAACTGTAGAGTCTGAACAATGTCGGGCTTGGAGAATCTGGATCAATCTGGATCTGAACCGAAATATGAAGAATCTGAATTATGGCCGAAGAGGAACTCTACACAATACTCCCCCTTTCTCCCATACTTGTTGGAAAACATGGATGTCGACCAAGTTGGGAGAAGACAATATAAAATGGGGAAAAACATCACTTAAAACTTCTTGCGGCTTCTTTTTTTTCATTCATTTTTTTAAGCCGTCACCTTTTTTTTAAACGTTTTTTAAAGCCGTTTCAACATTTTTTTTCTCGGATTTCACCTCTTTTTTTAAACATATGCATACGGCTTTTTGTATTGTGTACGCGCCTCTTTTTTTTAATGCGATTTTTTTTTCAAATAACAACCCACTTGGGCTCAAATAATCAGCCCCCTTTTCCTTTTTTTCCTTTTAATCATCAAACCAGGCCTTCACAATATTTTTTTTAATTTGTTTGCAGCCTCCCTTTTTTTTTCTTTTTTTATATATTTGCCCTTGGCATATTGACCCTTCATTTATCTAGGGTTCCTTGACGGGAAACCCTCTCACGATGGCATCTCTTCTGCGCCGTCGTTGGAAGAGGAAGGGCATCTTACTAAGAAGCCGCCGCCTGAGCTCAAGAGGAAGGGGAATCACCGCCAGCGCGCCTGGGGTCGCATGCGAATCGCCGGGGGAGGAAGAGGGGGGGGGGGTGCGCCGCCAAGAGGCGTGCCACTGGAGGCAAGGGTGCCTGGAGGTCGCCGTATCTGGAGGAAAGGGGGAGTACGCGCGCCAGAAGCTAGGGCCCTTTGGGCCGTGGTATCGCGCGATGATCTTCTCTGTTGATGGCGAGACCTGAATCATGCCGCCATCGCGCGAAGAGGAGGGAGCGGGACTGTCGTATGAACAGAGGGGGATCTCACCCTGGTGTGCACCCCACGAGAGCCGCCTCCCTCCTGGAGTTCTGGAGCCGCCGCCTAGAGCCATGGAAGGCTCTGCCTGGGTTCCGCCTGGCGGCCTGGACGAGGATTGGTGAGGCGGCGCGTCTCCTGACCTCAACGGAGAGGTGCGACCTTTGGGTTCCCGGTTGGGAGCCAACTTCGCCTCCTGTGCTCTGCCAGAGGGTCGAGGATTGGATGTGTGCGCTGCCGCAGATGCAGGAGATATTGCTGGAGCTAATGGGGCTCTACCGAGGTCCGAGAGGTTAACCAGGCCTGGATGCTTGGAGCATGAAAGAGAAAAACTGCAACTTGGAGATGGCTTCGTGGAAGACTCACGATTAAGGTTTCACGAAACCCTAGAACCTCTTGGACAAATCTTCATGAATAAATAATTCTTCAACATAACATCGAATCTCGAACGAACAAAAAACAAAGAATAAAAATCCTCGAGAATCGAACCAGCTTTGATACCATGTTAGAAAATAGGAAGCGGAAGCGTAAACATGGAAAAATAGAATAAACATCAAAGAACGCGGGTTTTTAACGTGCAACCCTACTCCGTGAGGAGCGGGATGAAACCACGGGAGAAGCCCTCAAAGGGGCATGTTATGCATTGCACTTTCTCAATGGATACAGGAGGTCTGGGGCTCCTTATATAGCCTCTCCAGAGCCTCTAAGCCCACCAATGGACGATGTGGGACTAAACACTAGATGGGGTAAATGGATCTTCTCCAGGATCCATTTACCCTACTACAACTCAATAGGCGCACAACCAAATACTCTAACAATAACACCTATATTCATATCCGTATCCGATCGTTTTCACCTCTGACTGCAGCTATCAACCATCCTTCGCAAAAAGAAACATGTCATTCGCATATTGGAGAATGGAGATGGATAAATCCTCCCTCGAGTAGCCACTACGGAAGCCCCCAGAGATAGTGCGGTGACCATGATCGTTATGGTGTTGATCACAAGGACTAAGAGGAGTGGTGCTGGGAGACACCTCTGTCGGACGCCACGCTGTGGTTGAAAATATCGTTCCTTTGGCTACCCATTCACCAAGATCGCACACGAGGCAATCATGATTCATCCATGCGATCCACAAGTCAGGAAAACCATTCCTGTGTAGGTGCCCAAATGAAGCGCAATCAACACAATCATAAAGCCTTCGAAAAGTCTACCTTCCATAGATCCTCTTTAACTTTCCTCCTATGCCAATCCGTCACAATCTCAGAGGCTGTAACCATATTGTTCATGATCTACCTGCCTGGTAAGAATGCACTCTGAGCTGGCGAATGATTTTGTTTAGCACTCCCCCAAGTATGGTGACCAACGATGCTTCCGTAATTAAGTAAATCATATTGGAAAGCGCAATCAGCTTGTAATATTCAATTCTTGTCACAATATTCTTCCTGAGGAGTAAGAAAATAAAAGATTGGTTGATTCGGTCAATGCCAAAATTCTCCTCGGCAAACTCCGCCACTACTCCCATTACCTTTCCTGTTAGTAGGTCCCAGAACTCCCTGAAAAAAAGGCTAGAAAGCTATCCGACCGAGGGCATCCATCCTGATTCAGGCCAAAAACAACATCATAAATCTCTAGCAACTCAAACGACCTCATCAACCCTTCCTCATCTAGGTCAGTGATGTGACTCACCTTACACCCAACCGTCACGACCCATTGTAAGGCTGTCTCTTGGTTATTCCCTTGAAGTAGTCTGTCACGGCGGTCGCGACCCCCTCTCCATGGAAGACCTCACCCTAGACCTCCATTGAATGGATCAAATTTCTCCTTCTACCACTAGCCATCATGTGGAAGAATCTTGTATTAGCATCTAGGGATGAAAATGATTGGATACAGATACGGTATAGTTTTGCTACGTCGTTATCCTTTTTAAAATCCGGATACGAATACTAATATCACACAAATGTGTAAAATGTAAAATCATATGCTCAAAATACGAGTACGAATGCAAAACGAATATGGATAATTCAGATACAAATATTTGATAAACGAATACGAATATTATATATGTCTAAATTTTCTTAAAAGCTATAAGCATTTTAGCTTCATACCAATTTCCAATATATAGAAAGTATATTAAATAATTTACTAGTGAATATGTGCATAAGAAATAACCAAGTAAATAATAAAAGAAAACGTAAAGATATGACTAAATAGTAAAAGGATTCCTACCAAACTTACTTCTTTGTGTACCATGTAAGTATTGGTATCATCCAGAATTTGAACATTCGTATTTATATTTGTATTTCTATCCATATTTGTAAAAAATGACGAAGCCTTCTCCCACTATAAGTAGGGTCGGCTACATGGATTCTTGCTCAAATCCATCTTGAAAGATTCAACTATTTTTTACTATGGTTGTTGACTATCTAACGCAACCCCCACAAGGGGGAACCCTGGTCTTTTGGGTGGTAGACACATTGCACTACCACCGGACCATTCGTATTTGTATCCATATTTGTATCCTTTAAAAAATGAATATTCGTATTCTTATCCTCAAAATTCGGACATTCGTATTCGTCAAAATTGAGGATATTATATTCGTATTCTTATTCAGCTAATGTTGAATATTTGTATTTGTATTCGAATTCGTATTCGCCAGATAAAGAAATATCATCCATATCATCTATTTAACGAACGCGGATACGAACGAGTACGGATATATTTGTATTTGTTTTCATCCCTATTAGCATCTCCCTCTTTCAAGCACTTCTGCTATGATCTCTACCTCTGCTCTTACTCCCTCTTCTTGTTCTCCTCTTCCAGGATTTTCTGCACAACCCCATAAAAGTGGCCGGTCCTCACCATCAAGTTCTTTGTCATCCTCCACCAAGTCCGATCCAACCAACTCCTCCTGTGCCTGATTTCTCCTATGCTCCCTCTCCGTGCGAGAGATCCTCCCAAAACTTGATAGTCTGTGCCGTAACGCAACCATCTTTAGTGCAAATCATGCCGTGGTCGACCCCCTCCACCTCCAACTCAAACCAGAAAGTGCTTATCATGTCACAAAATCCATCCTCCATAAGCCAACATCACTCAAACTTGAAATAGGACAAGCCTTTGCCACTACAAGTATCCATGCACAGAGGCGTGTGATCCGACCATGAACGAGGTAAAGAATTGACCGTAGCCAAGCTAAACATCTCCAAAGCTTCAATAAACAACAGGAAGTGGTCAATGTGCCATCGAGAGGACAAGTTCCTCCAAGTATAGCAGCAGTTCGTTGCATCCAGAACATCCACGGCAAGCTCCTTAACCACCTCCGCAAAAAAAGTGAGATCCATGGTTTTGTGCACCTCTCCCCCCGTCCATCTTTGGAATACATAGCGACATTGAAATCATTCCCAACAATCGAGCCATCTCAGGAAACTGCACCTAATCTCTCGCTACTCCTCCCATTACACCTCGTTCGTGGATGATCCCGCCACGCCATAAATTAAAGTGGCCACGAATCTGGATTGGTCTGCCTTACTCACCAAGGAAATCGAGACTGAATGGATTGGGATCAGCTCATCAACGAGATCAAAAAGACCATAGTTTCATGCAACTGCAATACCACCCTCACTTTTAACAGCTAGACATGACCTGAAATCAGTGAGATGGGAATATGAGGTGGAACTACATTTAATCGACTCCCAAAACTCAATCTTGGACTCTTGCAAACAAGCCACATCGATCTTCCACGTAGTAATAAGTGAGTCTACTGCTAACCTCTTTTTTGGTTGACCCAAACCACACACATTCTAGGATAGTATCTTCATTTGGAAACTGAGGGGTATTCCCTGCCATCTGCACCCCCACTCCCTCTGCTATCTCCAATTCAAGCTCCCTCTCTACTGCATTCTCCACTACCTCCCCTGAAACCTCAGCCACATTTTCGAATCGCCCACCTCCACTGTCAATAGAAATACCCCAGGTTTCACTGCCTTCCTGGCTCGAGATAGGTTCTATCGTCACTCATACGGAAGCGACCACCCTTACACTATCCACGTCTTCTCGCTCATGTTTGAGCGTTCTTGTATCCCAATCTAGTGTACATGTGCGGCGACATTTTTGAGAGAAGGACAACCGTGTCTCCACTGCTACATTTGCCGATCCATTTGAGACCATCTTTGGCCGAACCGAGGCCACCTTTGGTAGGGAGCATCTCTCAGCACCTCCCTAAATTTTTTACAGCAGTGGCTTGTTGGAAACCTAGAGTTTTCACTTGATCCGGGATGTGTGATGTTTATGCCATTCCAAAGTGATCTATTAATCTGCTAATAAGTCGTTTCATGGCAGGCATGGCGGAACCACCATCTTTTTTGGATGAGTTCCCCCTGTTTTGATCCCGAAGCTCCCACCATCTCCATTGGTAGGCTTATCACGTCGATGTTATCGGACCACCCTTGCCATCGCCCGAAGGGAAATAAATCTGGGTTACTGGCTCAGGTGTGGACGTGAGGTCCATGGCCTCAACCACGATCGTACAAAATCACCTTTCCGGAGCCCCAAATCTTCACGTGCTACCAACTGCTTTAGACCGAGCAGCGGGTTCTCGAAGCAGCTTCCCTCGATAGAATGGTCCAGAACAGGGATGCTTGATCCAGATGCCGATTTCGGGTCGAAAATCACACCTGAGAAGTATACTTTGATATATGAAAGGGGAGAACTCGACAAACACATATTTGAGTTCAGTATAAGAGAGGGCTAATTGAAACCGAATCCCGTCTTGTTATCGAGTTCGAGCATGAGCACATAGTCATTCTCGATGGAAATATGCCGAAAGAGATTGATCCTTCGATTCCACGCGCGAGGCAAACGTTTGTCGAAGTAGGCGCTTCGGCTCCTCATAGAGGGGCGCTGCTTGGGTTACTTTCAATGAATGCGCTCCTCCACCTTCCCCGATGATCGCCGGAGTCATCACCGACTCAGACCCTCTTTTAATCGGAGTCAACCACAGTGAAACATACCTTTTTCTGATTCGCAAAGAAGCACCAGCGGGAAAGGAAGGACACTCCCCCTCATCACGATCATGACCTCTGAGTCTCCCCTCTGGTCGAAGATCGGAGATGTAAAGCTCCACCACCTCCCCGATCTCCTTCAGAGCTTCCTACAAATTTTTGATGGATAGATGGAAGAATTATTTACATAAGTGGAAAGGAATAAAGAGAATACTTTGGGAGATCTTTAAAGGAAGGAAGTAGTAGAGCCACTTTAAAGGTTATGAAACCTGGGGAAGGGGTATGACCTGATGACATTCCTATAGAAGTTTGGAAAGTTCTAAATGAACCGGATTTGACCTGGCTTACAAATTTATTCAATGTTATTCGGCAAGGCAAGAAAATGCATGAAAAATGGAGGAGAAACATTGTGATGCCTTTTTTTAAAAATAAATGTGACATTCAAAATTGTTCAATTATAGAGGTATCAAACTAATATGTCATACTATAAAAATTTGGGAACGTGTAATCATAAGAAGGTTGATGCAAGTTTTCGAAGTAATTGAAAACCGATTCGGAATCATGTCAGGCTGCTCAACTATTGAAGCTATCCACTTGTTGAGGAGAACATGGAGATTTATAAAACTAAAAAGAAGAACCTCCATATGATTTTTATTAATTTGGCAAAGGCTTATGATTTAGTCCGTAGGGAGATTTTGTGGAGAATTTTGGAGAAGAGACAAATACATATCATATACATTAACCTTATAAAGGATTTCTATGATGGTGCATCATTTTGTAAGAATCCAGTCTGGAAAGATTGATAATTTTAAGTTCAACACCGGTCTGCATCATTGTTCCACTTTAAATCCATCCTTTTTACTTTGATTATAGACTAGTTGACTGATCACATTCAGATGAGATACCTTGGTATATGTTGTTTGTTGATGTTAGTGTTGATTGATGCGACAAGAGATGGAGTAAATGAGAAGATGGAGATTTGGAGACATGCTTTAGATAATAATGGATTTCGTATAAGTAAGACTAAGACCATCGTTTCAAAAAGCTCGCCTCGGGGGCTGAGGCGTAAACCTCGTGGCTTTTTTTGACAAAAAAGTTCCTCGACGCTTAAGCCTCACCCGGAAGTTGTGAGGTGTAAGCGTTAGGATGCTGTGATGCGTATGAGGTGGTGAGGTGCCAAGGCGAGGTGAGGCATAAGCCTCAAACGTGAGACTTTTTTAACTTTAATTTGCCTAAGCATTGTATAATTTTATTTTATTATTTTTATTTTCATGTTAAACCTTGCATATTTCTATAAATAGGTCCATACAGAAAAGAGATTGCTTGAAACAAGAGAAGCTTGATGATCTTGTATACATCATGTTCTATTTGTCATTATTTTATCCACACATACCAGTTCTATTGTAGATAACATGCACAACTGAGTTTGAATTATAATAAAATTTTTATACTTGTTGCAAGTATGCAACTTGATGCTATTTGGTTGTTCATAAAATAGTTATCACATATATGCAAGGTTCAGAAAGTTGGTATGCGGTATTCGTTCGATCAGGTGCTTTGAAGCGAGTAAGCACACATGCAGAAGTATATACGAAAGTATCCAGAGATTATGCGATTTCTATTATTTTATTTAAAAATAATTAAAAATATAATAATAAATTCAAACATTAGATATTTATGTTTCAAAAAAATATAATATGGAAGAAAGATGAATGCAAACTAAAATTTTATTCAATAGTAGCATGATGCAAATCTAATATTGGCAAGATATAAATCTAATACAATTTTATTTGATTGAAATTCAGTTTATCCTGTGAAATTCAACAGATCATTCGTCTACATTGAAACAATTGTATTTAAAAAATCTATGCAAACTAAAATTTTCTTTAGCAGTGGCATGATGCAAATCTATTGGTTGGCAAGATACAAATCTATTAAAATTTTATTCGATCGAAATCCAGTCCAATGGATCATCCGTATATATTGAAACATTTGCATTTAAAAAATCTATGGAAACCAAAATTTTATTTAACAGTGTCATGTTGCAAAACTAGAACTAAAAAGGTATGTTTGGAAATGATACAAGTCCAGGGTTTATATGAGGGTTTTTCATCAAGTTGAAGGAGAGGATTTCACGTGAGGTAATGCCCTAATCAACCACTTAATCAGGTCCCAAAATAGATCCAATTAATCGGATACCATGTTGTGTATTCCATGAACCAGTTGCTTCAGCTAATCGAGTTCAAAGTCTATTGCATATGTGGCTGCATATGCGGCTGCATATGCTATTTTCTCGATCTTATATACCCCACAACATGTATATGGAGCGAGTTTGGCATACTCGGTGTAGTAGGAGTACGGACTCCGCATATGCGACCGCATATGCAGTCGCCTGGGCCAACTTTCCAAACACTGCATATATGAAGAAGCACGGTTGAAAAGAAACTAACTGGGTCCAACAAAACAAATAATTAGGACTAAAGGCATATCAACACGTTTTAACATTGAACACTAAAAATTAGGGTTTTTATTGTACTTTTAGTATTAGAGGGGAATCTAAGTAGTACCTTGAGATGACAAAAATCCCTAGGTACTACAACATATGTTTTACCTGGGTACTACAGAGGTGTCGCATTCTCAAGATGCGATAGTAGGTAATGTTTTTTTTATCTGGATACCACAACTGTAGCGCATCCTGAGGCTGCGACACTAGTATTGCATATCAGGAATACGATATCCAGTAAATCCCTTGTGCTTAAACCTAAACATATCGCTCCGCTCGCACTTCTTCCTCTGTCACTTCTTTTCACGTGCGTCCATCCATCCTCGACCTGGTCAACCTGTGCGATCTCCTACTCCGTCGCCTCCTCGACGGTTGTCCTCATTCAACCCTTCTTTTGCATCATTGGCACTCTTCTTGTGGCGCCACCTCTCCTCTTGAGTCCTCCCTTACTTTTCAAAAGCTTAGGTAAAGTCCATGAGTTTTTATGTTGTTACTTGTTAGGTTTGTGATATATCATACACATTTTTTCCCCCAATTTCATGATCCTATAATGTTGAGTTCTAAAGACAGAGCCTTTAAATGTAAAGATGATTTGATGTATGTTGTGAAGAAACATGACATCCTTGCACACTACGACTTCATGGTTAAAGAATCCACCAATTTGATCTGTTCTGTTTTTTGCACAATCGATCAAAAGGATGTGTTTGGTATCTATGTAGTCATTACTGGAAATTCGATGGTTTGTGGGTGATCTCTAAGATAGTCGGCCCGCACACTTGCATAAACCCAACACTTAATCAGGATCATCCTCAATTGGACTACTAATTCATGTCTAGATCACTTTTATCCCTGGTGAGGGATGGCCCTACTGTTCGGGTGTCGAGCTGTAGAGCTCACATTCATGAAATGTATAATTACTGGGTAACAAAAAAAAGGACATGGGATGCTTGGAGGAAAGCAATTGGATCACTATTCAGTGATTGGAAGAAGTCTTATGCCGAGATGCCTTATCTTCTGCATGCAATGAAGGCTGCCATTCCGGGAACTGAAATAGATATCAAACATACCGAACATCCTGATCCTTGGAAACCACATTATCGTAGATTTCAACAATGTTTTTGGGCATTTGGTCCTTGCATTGAAGCTTTCAAATATTACAGGCCTTTGATTATTATTGATGGGACTTACTTGTACGACAAGTACAAACATAAATTGTTGATTGCTTGCGGGGTGGATGGAGATAAACATATAATTCCTCTTGTATTCGGAATTGTTGACGAGGAATTCGATCTGGCATGGAAGTGGTTCCTTTCGTTGATACGTATCATAATAATTGATGAGCGTGCATGGTCAATATGTATCATTTCTAACCACCATCCTGGTATAAAATCCGCAGTGAAAGTTTCAAAAAAAAAAATAAAATCCGCAGTGAATGACATTGATGTTGATTTATTAAAACCTTTTACATACGCGTATTTGATGAGGAAATTGCAGGAGTGGAACACAGATACAGGTAGATGATTAACGCACGATTGTCGCCGGGATCACTGTACTTAAGCATATGACGGTGCTTATAGATTTGGGCAGATGACTATAAATCTTAGTGAAAGCTACAATGCAGTTCTTAAGGATGCCCGATGTTTGCCGATTTCTGTACTAATCGAGAAGACCTTTTATAATTGCGTCTTATACTTCAACGAGCGGGCAAATGGGGCTACGGATCGATGGATCAGTGGTTAATTGAGAGACCACCCCTAGAACGACGCGTGTTGATACATGCGAGCAGCTTGGCTGTGGAGTTTTGGCGAGCTGGTGATTTACTCATTTTGCAGAGTTTCTACCAGATGCTGATAAGATAGTCTTGTAGAGGCATGCACGAGCATACATCTGGGAGGTGTTTTATTGACATATAAGTCGGGGTCATTGATTTCTCTGATTACACTGTTACATCTTAATGATCTACAATACTTTGGGATGCTGAGTTGTAGATCCGCAGTCCATTCTTTCTTATACATGCACTTATGTTTAGCAGCAGATATAGCGATCGAGGAGATCAGAGGCTCGATCATATTGCTTCAGTTGTGGGCATGAGAGTATTTTCCACACATTGCTTCAATGATCATGGAAAGTTTGCAGTGGTACGACTGTCCGCTAGGAGTTCGTTAGGTTGTCACGTTCGCACATCATTGACAACCAACACACATCGTGAGAACATACCGCGACGTTTTCGATATGCAATCACTAAAACAGGTAAATAATCCGTGACGCATTCAATCAATTTTCTTCAAATAACTGTCGTTGAATTACATATCGTTTTTCCATGCAGGTGATGTGGATGCCATATGATGATGTTGTACTTGCACATCTACCTGCCTACTATCTGGTGAGGTAGAACATTTGGAGGGCATAGGTCCTGTTGACATACTTCCACATTGTGGAATATTATTTTCTGGACCCACGTTCTTCATCAATTTGGCGGCCGTCAGGACATTCCAAAACCTTGCTTTACCTTCAAGAACCTCCTCGCCATCGACTTTAGGGGGGAAGTGCATATTGATTGAAGGTCCCGACATTGGATGCATATAAGTGAGTGGGATGATCGAGTGGATAGAATTGTTGCCCTCGACCAATTCAATGGGATCATTGCGATTGCAAGCTACGTGGATTGGTACAAAATGATTACAAGGAGATTTGTGGGTCGACTGGGGACTGCTTCGGCAAGCAACGTAAGATTAACCACTAAATTTTATGTTAGTTTTACATGGATATTTCCGTAAGATAACCACTATGTGTATTCTTCTTTTTTGATGTAGATGTCCATGTGGGTCCGCATATACGATACCAAACACCACGAGTGTAGGGAGACCGCAATCCAAGCAATGACAGAAATAGAGCAACGGTTGGCATTCCAGTTTGCAGATGCGATGATGATACACGAGGAACATGCTGACCAAACTCATGCAGAGGCTAGACGAGGAAGGGCTAGAGTGAGAGGAAGAGGCAGGGGCAGAGCGCGTGATCCATCTGTCGTAGCGGTGGCGGAGGAGGAAAACGCGAGAGTAGTTGCAGATGATCCATCCTCGAATTTTGAGATCCTGTTCATCACAACAACCATCGAACGATCGAGTGAAGACATGCCAATACCTCATGCACCGATGAGGTCGGGTGTGGATGTAAGGGCACTCAACCCATTTAGTGCACGCTTACACCGCCACAAATGCCAACCTTTGAGGACGACGGTGCGAGACCCTCCCAAATAACGATGATTGATGATGACAGTCGTTTATTACATTTTGATCCACATTATACAATGAGGACATATCAACGGAGAAGAAGGCGATAGAATTTGAAATCGATTTTTTTTACTATGGGTGTTGTCATGTAACATATGGTGATGTTCATGGAAACACCTTTTGTAAAATTCTATAAAATGTACTAAGCCTCTCCCACTATAAGTAAGGTCGGCTACATAGATTCTTGCTCAAGTCCATGTTGAAAGATTCAACTAATTTTTACGCTGGCCGTCGACTACCTAGCGCAACTCCTGCAAGAGTGGGATTTGAACCCTGATCTTTTGTGCGGTAGACACACTGTACTACCACTATACCATTAAGTGGGTACAATCATGTGTGCATTTGAATGAAATTATTATGTATTTGAATGTTTGGGGGTCAATCATGTGTGTATTTTGTTGACTCCAACATCATTGTGGGTGAAAGTTTAACAAAATCGATGTATGCCAAAACTTCATGGAAATGATGTGCATCATTGTATGCATTTTGTTTATTCCAATGTCAATGTGAATGAATGGAAGAATTATAAATGTGTGCATTTCCTTTATTCCAATTTCAATGTGGATGAGAGTTCAACAACTGTATTTTTTCTAGGAAATGAAGATCTATTATGATAGAATGGCTCTATGCCAAAACATCTTAGTAATGATGCAATTCCAGGGAGTTTCTCCTATATTGCACGATTAAAATGCGATATAGGAGAAACTCCCTAGAATTACATCGTTTCCAGGAAGTATATCGCATGTACAAAGAGCATGTAGTGTTTTGTAGGAACTAGGTATATCCATTATCAAGTATGCCAGATACCAGAAACACCCTGGAATTGAGTCATTTCCTGAAGCTCCCTAATATATCATATTCCTGATGTGCGATACTAGTGTTGCAGCCTCAGGATACGCTACACTTGTAGTACTCAGATAAAAAAACATTAGTTAGTGTCGCATCTTGAGAATGCGACACTGCTGTGGTATCCAAGTAAAAAAGATGTAGTACCTAGGGATTTTTTTAATGCTGAGGTACTACGTAGGAATTTCCATCTTTAGTAATAAGTGTAGACTTTGGTTCAATACTCATATAGAATCAACGAAGTTGGAGTTGGAACTTGATGTTCAGCAAATTAGTGGCATAATATTAGTTTTTCTTGCTCAAATAGACTAGAGATGGAGTAAATGAGAAGCTTGAGATTTGGAGACATGAGTTGGAGAGTAAAGGATTTCGTATAAGTAGGGCTAAGACAGAATATATGGAGTGCTCCTTTGATGGAAGCAATGGTGAAGGAATCGAGGTGAAGATTGGTGATGATAACATTCAGAAGAGAGATTCTTTTAGATATCTGGGATCTATTTTGCAACATGATGGGGAAATTGATGGAGATGCTACTAATAGAATAAATGCATGGTGGCTAAAGTGGAGAGGAGCCTCTGTTGTTCTCTGTGATAAGAAAATTCCTTTAAAAATTAAAGGAAAGTTTTATAAAGCAGCTGTGAGACCTGCTATGCTCTATGGATCTGAATGTTGGCTTGTGAACCATAGACATGTGTAGAGAATGGTTGTAGCAGAAATGAAAATGCTAAGGTGGATGTGTGGACACACACACACACACACACGTAAAGATCGGGTTCGGAATGATGCAATCAGAAAGAATGTTGGTGTAGCTCCGATTGCGGATAAGATGTGAGAAAACTGCTTAAGATGGTTTGATCATTTGCAAAGAAGATCACCTGATGCACCAGTTAGGAGATGCGAGTGTTGGGATGTTGAGCCGGTAAAGAGAGGACAAGGACGACCCAAGAAGTGTTGGAAAGAAATTATACAGAGGGATCTCAGTTTTATGGATATAAGCACGGGATCGACCCAAGATTGATCTGAATGGAGGCGAAGAATCCATGTAGCCGACCCTACTTGATTGTGGGAAAAGGCTTTGTTGTTGTTGAATATTAGTTTTTCTGATCTTCATTGCTTTCATCGCTTATGTGTTGTATCTTTTACTAGTGTGGAATTGTTTTTATATGTATTTTGGCAAAACTTAATATTATTTTTTATTTTCATGTATTTTGCTTAATTTTAATTTTTCTTTTCAAAAATTGAGGTTTACGCCTCAATCACCTCGGGGCTTACGCCTCCCCTCACATTTCGGGAAATGCCTCGGACCACCTCACGTATTTTTAAACATTGGATAAGACTGAGTATATAAAGTGCACATTTGATGGAAACAACAATAAAGGATTCGAGGTGTAGATTGGATATGATAACATTCAGAAAAAGATTCTTTTAGATATTTGGGATCTATTTTGCAACATGACAGGGAAATTGATGGCGGCGTTACTCATAGAATAAATGGATTTTTACTCCACAAACCCTAAATCTTTGTAAAGTACCTTCTTGATCTTACAAATATCGTTATTATCCACTCGACCCTGGAAAGTTGCTCCGTCATACACCACGTACCCTGCCATTAATTTTATTTTCTTAAGTCAATACCTTGAGTTAGTCAAATCAGAGGAGAATTGGATTGTAGATCTTCCATCTTCCCATCTCCTTCTTCTTCGTCGTCTTCTTCCTCCATTCTTATTCTTCTTCCTCCTATTTATTTTCTCTCTCTTCGCCCCATCTCCATCCATCTATTGAATCGCAAAAAAATTATCTATTTTCATGATAAACCATCGCTTCTGATTACGAAAATGATTTTTCTCTAAATTTTCGAAGTGATTTCTTGGACCGATTGATCATATATTTGAAGTTGCTAAACAAAGACAATACAACTTCTTATTTCTCTATTGCAACTTCTTCCTTCTCCTCTGAATAAAATGCCGAGCAAGACTCGGAGCAGTGCGGGGGAGGGTTAGGTGGTCAGGTCGGTGCGAGCAGAGGGCTAGGAGATCAGGGCAGTGCAGGCGGAGGGTTGGAAGGTCGGGTGGCGCTAGGGTTGCGAATTGAACTGAACACGTTCTTATTCAATTAGAGTTCGTTCGATAGCAACATTGTTCCTATGTATTAATAAAGTCCATATCACAAAAAGAGGCAGGAGTCATTACTTTGTTATGTTGATCCACCTTAAAAGATGTTTAGAAAACACTCTAGCTTGAAATATCTAGCCGTGTTATTGTCGTGCTTCTTCAGATTTGTTGAGTAGACGGGAAATCAGATAAAAGGTAGTTGTGTCCTTAGCATATCCGATGAACTGGTCCTCCATGAAGTATGACAATGGTGATATTTTCAAGGGTCATCAACGTCGATCCCCGCACCTTTTCTAAATACGAGCTTTTAAGAAGTTTCCATTCACCCATTCTCTCTCCTATCAGAAGGCGTTCTTTGAATCCAAGCTTGCAAAAGTTGGATTGACTATTGTGGGGTACTTATTCATCACAAGTTACTCTGAATGATTAGTTGATCGATTTTTCTGAATGGTGATTTCTAAGAAATAAACTGGAAGTATGATATTTAATGTTTGGTTGGAATTCAATTGCTACTTTTAACTTGTTATTTTAGTATTACGAATGTCCAAAATCTATACAAATAATCATACAAATGTACAAAATCTCTGTAAATGTATGAATAAAAATGAATTATATATTTAAAATAATAATAAAATTCAAAGGCAATTAAAGTCCGACTAAATCCGATTAGTCATCCGACCGTCGATTAATCCTTAGTCAGTGATCCGACCAACCAAGTACCGACTACCGACTTTTACAATCTTGACAAATATATAACAATATTGAAAATGATTTTTATATTTAAAATATTAAAACAACATCAAATAAATCCGATTAGTCATGAATATCGTTTCTTCTTTATTTAGTCATCCTTCCACTTGAATATCACATATTGACTTTGCGACCTTTGTTCAATTTGTGCGACTCAAGGGCATCCATGAGCCTCAATAAGTTGCTGAAATGTTGGTTGGAATGGGAAATTTAGAAATCGGGATGCATTTATCTTGATGCTGCATGCGCTTACACCAACAATCTGGCCATCATCACCTAAGCATCTGCCATTAAGTCCTTTAAACTTTGGGAATATTTCTCTCATGTTATCGAAACACGGCTAATCATCATACAACAAGTGGAATCCCTTGTCATTCCCCGCCAATTCTTCAACAAATTTACTACATTAGAGATCACATCATCAAAATCTAGGATCCTACTGTTTGAAGTCTATAGATTGAACATCATATCATCTATATCCGACTAATTTCAAAATCTACTTCAAGAGTAAGGTTGAATTCGTGATTAAGAGATCACAAACTTGAAGCTGCCTTCTTTGGCTGGCTTTTTTGAATGAAACAATGGTGAACATCCATACTGAAGCTACTTTGAGTCCAACATCAGCGATAGTGGTCCAAAAACTCTCCAAGGATGAGAAATCGAGCCATTCGTTAGAGGCCTTTTCTCTAAATTTGTCGAGTTCGATCATAACCAATGGACAAATGCTTAGTATTACTGTCTCTCATAAGAAGCCGGGGCGGAGGTGCTTCCGATGTGGAGACAGGGGGCATGTGGCCACCTTCTGCCATCTACCCCCTAGGTGTTTCTCTTGCGGTAGGGTGGGGCATCGTCAAGCAACATGCATGGCATTCCGAAGAACAAATGAGGCGGTGCCTACCGTGCGTCAACGGTCTTTCCTCGGTGGCTGCTCGAATGGAAGTGCTACTGTTGCTTGTCAAGGGGGGCCATCATATGCGGACATGGTAAGGAAGGAAGCGCGGGGCGGTGCTGCGGCTAACCCTGTCGGTGTCTCTACTACGTTCGATGGGGTTGGCGGCGTTAAGCCAGCGATCAAGGACAGGAAGTTCGTGTCTTCGTCGGGTGTACATGCGATTATCGGTTACGCGATGAGGGGCGTTATCGAGTTGGACGTGCTATCATCGCATTTGGTTGGGCTCCTTGGCCCGCATTTCGCGGGGGACGTAGTGAAGTTGGACGCTTGGAGGAGGCTGCGCTTTACTGACGGGTCCTGCAAGGAGGTGGAGGTTTGCATGGCTAGGGAGAAGGGCGTCCCCTTCCTCTCGTATTCGGCTGGTTGCTTGCAAAGGGCCTTGCGTCGGTGGGGAACTGTCCGAGAAGTGCTTGATGATGGTCTCAGACCGAGCGCTCCTGTGGAGGATACAACGATCTTGTTCGAGTGCACCAAAAGCTTCCTCGACAAGGTCGGTGGGCGAAATACATTCGCGGAGATGAGCGTGGGTTGTTTCTCCTTCACAATTGAGCTGGTGGTCGATGAACTCCACCTCCGCCGGAGGTTCCGAGGTCGGTGGCAGTCGGAAGGACAGGGGACGCTTCGGGCTCTGCGCGAGCGGTTGGTTTCCCGAGGGGACCGTTCGATGAAAGGGCGTGAATGACTCTTGGCACGCGGCGCTTCGTGAACTCACCTCAAATGCTGTACCTGTCCTCAAATGCTGTACGTAGGCGAAAGGTTTTCGAAACCGTCATCGGCGTCTTTCTTCGCGGAGGTGGACATGGGCCCGGAGACTAGGCCCGATGAAGAGGACCCGTTCGCGGACCCGGGTTCGATGGCTGGCCCTAAGGTGGGCTCGTGGGACTATTCGAGTTCGGTAGTCGGTAGGGCACTCTCGGACTCTGTGACGCTGGTGCCGACCATTGCTTACTCGGGCTCGTCGTCTCAGTTCTTTCCTTCTGGGGGTTTTCACGACGCTTGGGCGGGTGCTCCTCAAATGGTATCTCTCCCCTTATTCCCCCTATTATCGCGGAGGAAAGGCCTCGGCCCCAGCCTCCCTTCGTCTCGGCAGCTTCAATCTCGGAGATCAGCCAGGGGGGGCTACCACGGATGAGGGCCTCTCTGATCATGTCTCTGATGCGGGGCCTAGCGACAGAAGAAGTGGTATGAGATACATAAGAAGAAACAGAGCGAGGGTGTCAAGGCTGGAGGCACAACCATGCCCTCCTTCAAGCTTCGTATGGCGGAGGCCGCCAGTGTGGCCCAAATTTGGGGGTTTGCCGAAGGATCCAAATGAAAATCCTATCTTGGAACGTTCGTGGCCTCGGGGATCTGGATAAGCAGAGAATTGTGGGTTTTAGATTCAGTGAATGGGGATGCGACGTCATTTTGCTTCAGGAAACAAGGCTACACTCTTTGGCAGGAGACGTGTGGAGGTCTTTTGGCGCGGGTGGCTTGGACCAGTTCAGAGCTTTGGACGCGTCGGGTTCCTCGGGGGGGGGGTGCTTGTGGCTTGGCGCTCTTCGAGCTTGTCTTTCATCTCAATGACTTGTGGACGGCACGTCTTGACGGTGGTCTTGGCCTGCACGACTTCTTCATCTCAGATGGCTGTGTCGTGTGTGTATGGTCCCTGTGATGGTGGTTTGCGGGGAGAGCTATGGGAAGACCTTATGGAGGCTGGTCGGTATGTCGGTAGGACCCCCTGGGTGGTGGGGGGGAGGGGATTTCAACGTCACCCTTCTCACTGCGGACAGACTCGGGTGTAGGGGGGGCCAGGACCTGGGCTCGATTGAGTTTGCAGACACCATCGACCTGCTCGGCCTCGAGGTGATGGATGTCGGGGACGTCGCTTATACCTGGAGGAATTCTAAAGCTTGCTCGCGTCTCGATGGTTTTTTCGTTTCTAGTGAGGTTTTGGCAGCGTTTCCCCTGGCTTCGGTGGAGGCCAAGCCGCGGCCGTGTTCATATCACAACCCAATCATGTTGTGCTCGGGGAATCCCCAATGCAGAGGGGCCTATTCAGGCACGAGAAGTGCTGGTTATTGGAGGACAACTTCAGGGAGCTCATGGCATCTCATTGGGCGAAGGTGGTGGTTTCGGGATCCACTGCATCCAGGTTTGTCCAAAAGCTGTCTTCCCTGAGGGTGCGGTTAGTGGCTTTCAAAAGGGAGACGAGGGCTGCCAGGTGCGCTGCTAGGAGGGACGCGGAGGAGGTCATTCGGAAGATGGACACGTTGGAGGACCTCAGGGATCTTTCGCCTTTGGAATTGGAGGCTCGTGCGGCGGCTCAGAAGAAAGTTTACGTGGAGGAGAAGAAGCGCATCACGGAGTGGAGGCAAAGATCGAGAAGCAACTGGCTTCGGAAGGAGGACGCGAATACGTCCTTCTTCCATCGTATTGCCAGTGGGAGACGCATAACCAATGCCTTGCGTTCCATCGTCGTCGATGGGGTCAGCGTGGATGGAAACAAAGAGATGGGTCGCGCTATTGCGGCGCACTTCAAGAACGTGTCCTCGGCAACTCTTCCCCGGAGGTGGAAATGGTTGGGTTGGGATACTAGGACTGTGGCGTGGTCTTCTTGGGATGACCTACTCCGTGTGGTAACCTTGGAGGAACTTGAGGATGCTGTCTGGGACCTGAACGACGACGCTGCGCCTGGCCCCGATGGTTTCCCGGTTTCGTTTTACAAAGACTTTTGGGAACTCGTTGGGCAGGAGGTGCTTGAGGTGGTCTTGGAGTTCTGTCAGGGGAACATGGGTTTTGACTGTATCAATCACGCGCTCCTCGTTTTGCTTCCAAAGTCTTCGGCGCCGACCTCTATCAGGGACTTTCGCCCTATCGCTATATCAAACGCCCTTTACCTGATCACGGCGAAGGTCTTTGCCGCTAGGCTGAACGTCATTCTTGGGAACCTTATATCGTCGGTCCAATCTGCATTCGTTCCCGGGCGACAGATATCCGACTGCATCATTCTCGCTTCTGAAATCATTGCGGACTGGCGGCGGAGGGGTACGAGCGGTGTCCTTTAGAAGGTGGATTTTGCAAAGGCATACGATAGCCTCGACTGGAGATTTCTGTGGTCGGTGCTGCGGAGGAAGGGCTTCCCGGACAAATGGATATCTTGGATGAGGCGCTGTGTCACCACGACTTCGTTTTCGGTCATGATCAATGGTCGGCCGGAGGGGGGGTCTGATCCAACCTCGAAGGGGGGTGCGTCAGGGGTGCCCCCTTGCGCTCATGCTATTCATCCTTACGGCCGATGTTCTGTCTGATATTGCGTCTCATGTCGTCAGCTGTGGCATCTCTTGCGGCTACTCGAGGGAGGGGGTGCTGGTTCCGACCATTCAATACGCTGACGATAACCTTTTCCTCATCGAAGGGGGTGTTGAGGAGGCTAATGGCATGGCTGTGGCTTTAGAGATCTTTGCAGAGTTGTCTGGCTTGTTTAAGAACGACAGAAAGTCTGTGTTCGTCCCTTTCGGCTGTGCGGAGCAGTTGGCAGATAGGCTCGCAATGGTCTTGGGTTCGGGCCGCGCTTCCTTGCCGATTGATTACTTCGGCATGCCTTTGACCCTGGGCAAGGCAAGGATGTGAGATTGGCTGAGGGTGGTGGAGAAGGTAGAAGTAAGGTTGACTGGTTGGAAGGCCACTATTCTTTCGAGGGGTGGTAGATTGGTCCTGCTGAAGTCCGTCCTCTCTTCCATCCCCATCTATTTTCTTTCCAACCGCAAGATGCCTAAGGGGATTCGGGCCATGCGAGTGAAAACAGAGGGATCCATCTGGTGGGGTGGGAGGATATCACGCACAAAAAGAACCATGGGGGTTTGGGGGTGAAGTCGCTCGAGCATATGAATGAAGTGTTGTTGCTTAAGTGGGCTAGCAGGGTATGGGGACCGGGGTTGATCTCGTTTGCACGGTGGTCCGTAGGATCTATGATGTGAGGGGGGCGCCGCCTTCGTAGCTCGGCAATCTCGCCGCCTCGACCCCCTTCTGGCGGGGCATGGTTAAGACTTTCGTGAAGAACATCGCCCTTTTTAAGACGGTGCTTGGGAGGGGGAAGTTCTCTTTTTGGGCGGACGATTGGTCGGGGGGGGGGGGGCTCTATTATCGTTTCCCCTGTTTGTATGCGCTGGCGGAGGAGAAGCTCTGCTCGGTTGCGGAGTGTTGGGCTGATGGAATCTGGTGCCCAACTTTCTCCGCTAATCTCTCCAATCAGAGATTTGAGGATTTCTTGACCCTGTTTGAGGCCGTGCGGGAGGTGGGGCCTCCTTGCAGGGACCGAGATCATTGGTGTTGGCGGGAGGGGTCGTTCTTGGTCAGGGGGGCCTATGGGGTCATTTCCAGGCCGCCGTCGGCAAACTCGAGCTGCTGATCAGGGACTGTGCAACTATTTGGGCTCTCAGGCTTCCTGAGAGAATTGGTTTCTTCCTGTGGTTACTCAGGAGGAAGAGGCTGATGACGCGAGATCGGTGCGCCAGGCTTCTTGACGTCATTTCGGACAGGTGCCTGATTTGTAATGATGCGATTGAATCTGTAGAGCATTTATTTTTCTCATGCTCCATGGTCTCTCAAATATGGCAGGAGGTTGGCTTGCCGCAGCGACGACTTTCAAGCCTTCTGGAGTTCGATCCACGCAAATCTGACCAGACCAAGGAGGGAGCGGCTTTATCCCAAGGCCATTCTATGGGCGGTTTGGCGGGGAAGAAATGACTTGTTGTTCTCAGGTCAAAGATTTTATAAGGAGAACGTGGGGGTGTTCGGTAAACGCATGGTAGAAGATTGGGTGTTGTACTGGTTTTGTGGGGCCGGTGCGTGATCTGTTTTCTTCCTTGTATTTTCTTATATTTTTGGAATAAATAATCATGGGGCGGACACTATCGAGTGCTTCCCCATACCTTTTAGACTTCAAAAAAATGCTTAGTATTACATGGGTTGTCATCATATCACAATTTTTTTATACGAATAAATTGAGATCGTATATGATCTCTTAAATCAGTGTATGCGATTTGGTTATTTAAATTTAATTAAGTTGTGGTGGGGTTAGGGGAGCATCATGACGGTTTTGAGCAGTTTGTTTTCTTTTGTCCCCCCCTCGATTTAAAGTGAAGGTTAGATTTTGTTTAGGAACATATTGAGTTATATTAAAAATAGAGTTCCTCTAACTCCTCCCTTTCTTCCTCCTCCCTATCGTACATCTTCGTGCTTTCTCCACTGAAAACCCCCATGTCCTGACGTGTTTTCCCTTCTTTCTCTCATCCTCTTTTAATTTATACTCGCCTAGTTTTCTTTTTTGCATTAAGTTGTATTGTAGCATGACATTCGAACCATTCTCACGATTTGATGATTCTCGACTCTTGAGGTATGCAAGAGAGAAGAGATTGAAAGTTTTTTTTACTCAACTTGCCTATAAGTGCATATGGAGATTGAAGGTCATTTTTTGGATATGAACATTTGTTTTGAAGTGCTTACTTAATACAAGGGATCTAGTCATAAAGGGGATGATAGCTCAACAATAATCAAAGGTATCACAAATACAACCCAAAATCATGCAATCTTCTTTGGATAAGTGTTTTAGCACGAACTTGATGCATCTGAAAGTCATTGCATCTCAATTGCTGTCTCCAGAAATTTTAAATTCATCACTCGCATCACTTGCCATCCTCTTTCTACATCTTGGAATTTTCCTGAAATCAAGGTCCATGATCGCCACAAATTATTCTAGATTCCAGATCTCGTTCCCATCATTGTTTTCGAGCAACCACTATCGATGGATCTCTTTGTGGTACGCCCCTACAAGTGCTAGAAGTCTCTGCGACAAACCTCCTTCACGAGCTCTCCCTCTCTCTTGTTGAAGACGACTAATGATCCCTTGGAGGGACGACGAGCAGAGCGTTTTGCAGAGGAGGCAGAGTAACGCCTGGAGGTGGATGGGAGCGAGGGAGGTGCAACGGCTTGTGGAGGCGGTGACGGTTACGGGGAGGTTGAACGAGTGAAGAGGGAGGGGAGGGGTCACGTGTCGCGCACATGCGCGTAGGGGAGGATGCAGCAAATGCGTGGTACATGTTAGGAGAGAGAGGAAGGGAGGATTGGTGTCACGTGCTTTCACGTGCAAAGCACTTGACCTGGAGAGGGAGAAAGTGAAGAGAGAGAGAGAGAGAGGAAAGAGAGAAAGAAGAAGAGAGGGAACATAAAATAAAAAAATAAAACTAAATAAAGGTTAAAAAAGTAAAGTTGAAATAAATAAGATAAAAAATGAAATAAAATAGATTAAAATTAAGGATAAAAAATAAAAATAAAATACAAAATTTAAATAAGAAGAAAATTTAAAAAATAAATAGTAAATGAATTCAAATGAAAAAGTGGTCAACATTAAAGTTGTTCGTCTCGATGTGATCTACAACTCTCGTGGTGGATCCAAAATCAAAAGTGGTCATCTGTACAAACATATTTTTGGTGGTACTCTATAGATAATAAAATAAGACATTTTTGCATTTTGTGAGTTTTTGTATTTTTAATTTGATTTTAATCAATGAATTAATTTATATATAATATATAGATAATTAAATAAAATTATGAATTTTTTATAGGTTAGAGATAGATGAAATAAAATCATCAAAGATAAAATATGCATAAAATATACAATGTCAGATTTTTTATTTTTTCTTGATTTTATGATTTTTTGGATTTTAATTCTTAATGTCAAGTTAGTTAATTAATTAAGGAAAATAACAGAGAAAGAATTAGATCAAAATAAGAATTTTTTGTACATAAAATAATAAGCTCAATCAAGGTCAAAAACACTGATTATTTAATTATATATTTTAACCCTAATTTTAGCACAATTAGTTAATGTTAATAAACCAATTTAAGGGGTTTAATTAGTAAATTATTAAAGGGATTTTTGCTAAGATGTCCTTATAAAGTAGATGAATCATGGATTCATCAGAGACCTTTGACAAGGCCAAGTGAATTGTAGGAATCCTATGATTGAGGTAGAGGACTGGGGGAGGTCGGACATTGTCACAGTCCTTGCCTTTTAACTTTATGAAGAACACATATTTGTCCTCTTTGGAAAATATACATCTTCGACCTTTCTGACATGTCACTTTTGTTCGTATGGAGGTTTGATCCAAAACATAGACCTTCGAAAATACAATAATAGTGACGGTAATTCTCTTTCTGAGTGAAGGTTTTGTTAAGGTCAGATGACGGATCAATGTGTGGGATCATCGTAGATCTGTTGACGTGTTGAAAACATCACTCACTTCCAATTCACACAACCCCCACTGCAAGAACACATATTCTTCCTCTTTGGGAAATATATATCTTCGACCTTTCAGACAATTCACTTTTGTTCATATGGAGGTTTGATTCACAACACAGCCCTTTGAAAAGGCAATAATTGTGATGTGATTCTCTTTCTGAGTGAAGGTTTGGTAGATCCTTAAGCTCAGATGTCAGATGTCTGTTGATGTGTTGAAAACATCACCCACTTCCAATTCACACAACCACCACTGCCTCCCCATGATGCAAGACCTAGAACCTGCTCTAGAAGAATTGCAGAAATGCATTTACCATATACTTTACAACTTGCCTTTTGCAAGTATGCGTTTCCACTTGCAATCTACCCTTCACTAACCACTTTAGAAGTAATGATTAGAATTGAAGGTTTATGTTATAGTTTTATCTCTTTCAAAAAATTGTTATAGTTTTATCTATTTGTTATACTTATCGAAATTGTTCTGCCATTTACACTTTTGCTCTGATACTAAACCGAAATATCATGTTGATCTTTCACACATAGTCCCTTTTTTTTACAATTTTTAAGGTTTTTCTTCATCCATATTAAACTTCAATGAGATGAAATTTCTTATGCACTCAAATTTTCTGCAGTATTATTTTGAGTGTGTGGAATGTGATCTTGGTGGCAGCTTGCTTTGCTGTGATAGCTGTCCGAGAACATATCATCTTGAGTGCTTGAATCCACCCCTCAAGGTATGAATTCTGTTGTTCATCTGTTTCCATTTACATGCTAGGAACTATGCTTGCATTGATCTGTGAGTTATTTTTCTTCATTTTTTTAGCGTCCTCCAACCGGGAAATGGAAGTGCCCTAATTGCAAGGAGCATAAAGAGTATGTTAAACCATCAAGACATGTGACTTTTGTATCTGACGAAAAAAAGAAAGCCGATGTGAAAACAAGGATGAAAACACCACCTTTTCAGGAGTTGCAGTTGTCTGGAAAAGTCAGTATTCCTGGAAAGAGTAGGTCTTTTAGCAAAAGAAAATCCACATTGCTGTCATCAGAGAAGAAATCTGGTTCCTTCCAAGTGGATATGTCTTGCAGTTCAAATCCTACCCACTCGTCTGAGTATAAAGAAGGCTGTGCTACACGCGGAGCTATCAAATTGGAAAAGAAGCTTATTTCATCTTGTCATAAGAGAACAAGGCCACTTGAAGATGTTCAGGCATCTATCAATAACTCTGATGCTGAAGAAGGAACCGTGTCTCCTGAAACTACTTCAGAATCCTGCAAAGATATGACTGAAGCAAAAGCAAAATCCTTAACAGCTAAGTCCAGTGGTAAGCCTAAGAAAAAAAAGCCCAAGCTTCGAAAGGAAGTTAAGAATAAGAAATCAAAGGGAGAAAAAGAAAAACATGCGATAAAAATTGTATTGAAGAAGACACCTAAACAAACAAATGCATCTCTTGAAAGTGAACGTCATTCAAAGAAAAGGACTGGTCAGCGAGTAGAGTTTTTGTCTAAGGATGATCTCGAAGACGCGAATCTTGTCCACTCTCCATCTCGTGAGGTATGCTTGTCATGTATGAAATGCTTGCCTTGGATGGCCCTCTACAGGAGGTTCATCCCATCTTATAAAAAAACAAAAAAATGTATGAAATGCTTGCACAATTTTCTTCGCAATCCTCTTATCTGTTTCATGAAATGTATTTCTGTCAAGAAATGGTGAATTACTCTTTTATCCTGTGATCTAATCTCATGATAATGCCCATGCATTGGGTTTATTTTGGTCTCTCAAATTTGTATTGCATTATTTTAATAAAAAGGTTGATCACTAGGAATCGACAATGCTCAGGTAAATCTTGATTATCATGGTGTCTTACTTGATTAACTTGTGACCTACTCTTGTGATCTATATTTTCTTATATCTTAAAATATTATTAGCCGACCCCACTTAATGTGGGAATGGCTTTGTTGTTAAAATATTATGATGTAAACATGACCATTCAGTAACACCGCAAACCGTGAGTGACACCGCATTGTCGCAATGTAGTTCGAGAAACTTAAATATAAAAACTCAATGTTAAAATTTATGTTCATTTTTCCTTTGTCGATTCTGTTGGGAAAAATAGAAGAATTGTTTATTACTGGGAATCCTAGGCTCTTAATAGAGGAGAGAGCTATAGGTAAATTACAGAAGACGGACATAAAGAAATAAAATAAATGAAATGATACCGAAAACATAGATATATCTCAACACCCCCAGGATGGAGCATAGATGTCTATCATGCTCAGCTTGAAAGAACATCATGAAACGATCCTCTGAGCAAAGCCTTGGTAAAAATATCTGTTGTTTGATCTCCTGAACTGACATGAGAGGTAGAAATCAATCATTCTCTAGTATAATGGCAGTCTACCTCAATATGCTTCAATCTTTCATGGAATGCAGGATTGTTTGCAATAAATAGTGCAACTTGATTATCGCATTGTAATTGCATGGGTGGAGTGTACATTTATATGCAAAACTGCTAGCACTGCTCGAACCCACATCATCTCTGTACTTCTTGTGCCATAGCCCTATATTCAGATTCAACACTTAACCTAGAAACAATCATTTGTTTCTTATTTTTCTAAGAAATAAGAGAACTGCCAACAAATACCACGAAGCCTGAAGTAGACTTCTTGTCCTAAGGACACCCTGCATAGGCAGCATCAACACATGCAGAAATCGAAAGAGTTGCTCCTTTCCTGAACAGGAGTCTTGCACCTAGAGAAGAATTTAGATACCTCAATATCATATATATAGCATCCATGTATACCTGTCAGAGCTGCTCCATGAACTGACTCACCTGACTCACTACAAAAGAGATATCAGGTCTAGGGATAATAGTAACATAGAGAAGCTTTCCGTTATATGTCTTTTCACTTGTTATAAGACTGTTACTCCGTTATTAAGTATTAATAATGATATGTTCGATATGATAGATATGCGTGACATACCATCATAGTCATAGATGATCGATATATGTGCTATAAGCTTATAAGTGTAGATATATTATTTCGTTATTTGAAGTACTCAGATTAACTCCATTTGCAATATCTAACATATTGTACAATATTACTGATATGACTGATATAAGGGGTATATATGAACGATATGTATGACATAATTGTGTATTTATAAGTTATTGATTGTTCTAATAGCTTGGAAGATCTTAATTTACACAAAAAACTAAAAAATATGGTTTTTTGGTTCCAACATTTCCATTGAAATCGTCGAAATTTCCTGAAAAATACCTGTAATTTCGGTTTACATAGTCACCGGAATGAAATCAAAATCGAGATTTCGAACCTTGAGCTAAACTGACCACTCCGATAGCACTCCTCCTTAGAGTAATACTAATAATAACGAGAGAAAAAGAAATGTTTTCCCTTTTGTGGAGGCTTTTTTCCTTGTTAGGAATTGTTCATTCACTTCATTTCAGGCTCCAATACACACCCAAGATTACAAAGGACTTCGTCTGACGATTTGTGTTTCTCTTTATTTCTGGTGAAATTTTGGTATACAAGGTCACCGAAATGAAATCGAAATCGAGATTTCGATCCTTGAGCTAGACTGACCACTCAGATAGCACTCCTCCTTAGAATAATAATGACGAGCGGAAATAACACATGGAAATGTTTCCCCTCTCGTGGAGGCTTTTTTTCCTTGTTAGGAATTGTGCAATCTTCATTTCATTTTGTTCTCCAATGCACTCCCAAGGTTAGAAAGGAAGGACCTCATTCGACGGTTTGTGTTTCTCTTATTTCTCCACACCTCAGACATAGAATGAATGGATATCTCTGTTCCATAGAAGGTTTTTGTTTGCCATTTGATTTCCCTTTATTCCTAGGAAATTAATAAAGTTTGCCATACTCCTCTCCCACAATTGTACATTTCAGATAGAGGAGGGAGGGTGAAGGTGAGAGATGGTACTCATGTTGACACAAACAGATCATACTGGTCACCCATCAATTGCACTCATTCTCTTTCTTGTTCCCAACCTCTTGCCTATGCCAAGGAAGGCCTTAATCCCAAGGATATTGCCACTATGTAGTGTATAAAGTGGCGAATAAACCGTACTCGATCATTGGATTAATGCTCGGAAGAAGTAAGCAAACATGTTCGACAAGAACACTGAAAAATACTCATCACCGTCCCATTTTTGACTGTTATCTACTTTATAGATATATGACCCCAAATACAATTAACACCGATGTCTTATCCAAGCTCGCAAAGCCGGCAGTTGGTATCCAGTTAGACGAATAACTGGCTAATGATTAATCAATGGTTAGGCGATTGATTGGATTTAGTTCGATTATAGTCGGTGTTGTAGTTTTTTAATTATTTAAATATATAAATAGTTTTTTATACATATGTCCTTATATATTTACAGAGATTTGTATATTTTCTATACTATGACAATGAATTAAAGAAACAATTGAATTAAAATCAGAATACTAAGCATCTTAAATTGAGATTGCTTAAAATATATAAATAAATATTTCCTAAAAATGAAGAGTTTGTGACAAATACAACAGTTCCTGGCCTCCAATCCTTGCCTTACTATATATTAAAGAGGGGGATCCACCGACATGCATTAGTTGGCCCCTTCTTTATTAATTTATGATATATGTTAATATAGATACCTATATAATAGTCAAATTAAATAAATGTTATATAGGAACTCAGAATCTCATATGACCTGACATTAAATTTCTGCCTAAAATTTTAATTTTATCCTGCTACAAGTTAATTTGCACTTGCATCTACATAAATGCTCGAAAGTTGAACTCAAACAGTTTATTTACATTTAGATTTAAATTCGACCTTAAAAAATTGAAATTTCCAACGTCTCTAATTCTTCTTTCAGCATACTTTGCAATATATGGGTCATTTGTATATTAACGTATGGCATGCGAATATATACAAAAATACATATAGATTAATTATAACCTCTTGGATTGGTCAGGTATGTAATACATCTTTGTTATGCTGTAACAGTTTCCATACTCAAGATAAAATTTTAAGAAAAGCAGTCTAAAAAATATATTATATACGTAAGGGTATGCTTGCTCTAGACTCAACGTGATCAGGATGGTGCAAGCATTATTCGAACTCGAGTCAAGAATGGGAAAGTCTTGACATTCCGAAGGGCTTGGTTTGTGAAAGGTCATCTCACCAATCTCCTTCACATATTCAACAATGGAACAAAGCCTCACTTAGGCAAGAATCTATTGATCGAGACTGAGCAAGAGTGGTATTCATTGTCTAGGTTCCGAGAATTAAAATAAAAGAAAATGATGCGAATATCACATATCTTGGGAGTAGAGTCAGCTTTCTTTCTGATAAAGATAGGTTAGATATTCCTCTAAGATGGACAAAAGGTGCGGGAGAACCCTTCTCCCGACTTCAACTTGCATGACTCACATAATAAACCATTTTCTAAGAGACAAGATTGCACTCTAAACATCTTATTAAGCAAACAATAAATTTTTCTAAAGAAATCAATCAGATGACACTCAATGCCACTAATCACATCTCCTTTGACAAGGTGAATGCAGAGGTTGTTTATGGATTCTATTCGGGGTGGCATAAGAATGTCCGATTAACGTATAAATTTTAAAAAAAGAATGGATGTTTGAAGGAGAAGCGAAATTGACAAAAAATTTAAGAAATATGAACAAAAAAATGTACTAAGCCTTCTCCCACTATAAGCAGGGTTGGCTACATGGATTCTTGCTCAAATCCATGTCGAAAAGACACATCTTTTTCCTTTATTTCACGGTGGTGACAACAATAAAGACCTCTACAGAAGAGGTCAATAATTAAGAAAATGAAATAGCATAACAAAAACAAAAAAATTTCTCTTTGATATAACAACAATAAACCATTCACTCAAATTAAGGAGGGTTTGCTACATGAATTCTTTACTTCTATTTAGATATATTTTAGGTCATTCTTGTACTTATATCCAAATAATTAAGACCACGTCGTATAGTTTCGTCCAACACTTCATAAGTCTTCCTCGCCCTCTCTTAGCTGACTCAACATCCTAAATCTAAAAACAATAGGAATTAGTAAGAATTGTAGGACAAATTTCTATTGTTATAAGTTTTAAACCCATGTCTGTGAAACTAAATAATTTCCATTGATATAGGTTTCAAACCCGTGTCCCTCATACACCATATAAGGCATTGTTGATTACCAACGAACAAAAAATTCTTTTTGATATGACACTAAAAAGGTTATAGAGCTCTTTGAAGAAAAGAATGATAAAACAACGAAGATTAACAATCAACTTTCCTTTCAGAAATAGAGTTCTTACTAAGCGAGATAGTACCAAAGTTCCATACACAGTTTGCTAACATAATTCTCACGGTGAAGCTATATACATACACACAAACGTTACTCATTACATGTATACATTTTAAAATAAGTAGATGTCTCTCCACCATAATCATGTTCATTATCTCTTATTAAAATTTTTTCATACATTAGAAATAATATGAGGTTGAGTATTGTGTGATGAGTATTTTCATACTTCAAAAATAAAAATCATAACTACAAGACTACATTGAAAATAATTGTATCTTGATTAGACCTTGAAGAACTACTATATGATGAAGTTTTTCTTAACCTTTGTATGTATATGTTAATGAGTATTTCACCAAGTGAAAACTAGATTCGCCCGTGCAATGCACGGGCTCCGACTAGTTTATTATCATACGATAACTATTATTTTGTCTCCGATAAGCACAAATTTAGTAATATGATCCATTTTTCTACCATCAATTGAGTCGTTTGTGACTTCAACTATGAGTGTTGTACCAAAAGAACAGTACAACAGACCATACATGTACAACAACACGTTAGAGAACAACAAATATCACAATTTTATTAATCAGAACTGATATGCAACTTTTTTGCATCGTAATAGGGTTTTATTCGACTCTCATTCTAAGCTGACCTACTGCAGCTAAGGTTGCAACATGGTGGGGGGCACTGTTGGAAGCTAAAGGTTCAGAGGCTATAACAATTTTTATTGCTATATATTTGGTGGTGACGGGAAGCGGGTGCTTATAGCCAAAAATGATATCTCATTGAGCTGACTAAATCACAATTGATACCTTGGTTTGAGTTGCAAAAATCGGCTGATTATTAACTTAGTCAGCCTCCCTACCAACTCAACTAGTTGGTTTTCAACAATAACAACAAATCTTTTCCCACATTAAGTAGGATCGGATACGTGGATTCTTTGCCTCCATTCATATCTATCTTGGGTCTTTCTCGGGCGTAGATTTAAAAAAATAAAATCCTTTCGCATAGTCTCATTCCAACACTTCTAGGGCCTTCCTCACCCTCTCTTAGCCAGCTCAACATCCCAAAACTCGTATCTCCTCACCAGTGCATTATCTGACCTTCTTAGAAAATTGGCCAAACCACATTAAGTGATTTTCTCGCATCTTATCCTCGATCGGAGTTGCACCAACTTTTCTTGGGATTGCGTCATTCCGAATCCAATCTTTATGTGTGTGTCCACACACCGACCTTAGCATTTTCATCTCTGCTAATGCCATTCTCTACGCATGTCTATGGTTCACATGCTAACATTTAGATCCATATAGTATAGCAGGTCTTACGAGTTACGACTGCTTTGTAAAACCTTTCTTTGATTTTCAAAGGAATTTTCTTATCACAGAGAACAATAAATGCTCCTCTACACGTTAGCCAGCTTGCATTTATTCTATCAATAACATCTCCATCAATTTCCTCATCATGTTGCAAAATAGATCCTAAGTATCTAAAAGAACCTCTCTTCTGAATGTCATCGTCACCAGTCTTCACCTCAATTCCTTCACTATTGCTTCCATCAAAAGTGCATTCCATATATTCTGCCTTCTCACTACTTATACAAAACCCTTCAATTTCCAATGCATGTCTCTAAATTTCAAGCTTCTCATTTACTCCATTTCTAGTCTCATCAATCAACACAATATCATCAGTGAATAACATACAACAAGGTATCTCATCCTGAATGTGACTTGTCAACTCGTTCGTAATCAAAGTAAAAAGGAAAATGACTCAAAGCTGAACCTTGATGCAGATCAATGTCGATGTCGAAATAGTAAGTCTTCCTAGCCTATATCCTTATACAAGATGAATCCCTGTCATACATATCTTTTATGAGCTTAATGTGTATGAGACGTACTTGTTTCTTCTCCAAAACTCTCCACAATATCTCCCGTGGACAGAATCATAAACCTTCTCGAAATCAATAAAAATCTTATGGAGGTTCTTCCTTTTAGCTCTATAAATCTCTATTGTTCTCCTTAGCAAGTGGATGGCTTTAATAGTTGAGTGACTTGGCATGAATCCGAATTGATTTTCTTTTACTTTGGAAACAAACTTTCTTTTGATCACACATTCCCAAAATTTTCATAGTGTGACTTATCAGCTTGATAGTTCTGTAATTTTGACCAATTTTGATTGTCTCCTTTGTTCTCTATCTGAATAAATTCGACTAGTCAGGTTAATTGGACGATTTTTGCAACTACGGTCTTATTAAGGAAAAGCACCTGACATCGGTTGGCCATATACACATATCATAAAAAGCTTGTTGCTAATTGCTATTTGATAAATCAAGAACGATGCTAACACTAATACAACCACACTTATGATTAATCTCGTCTAGTAGGGAGTTCATTAGTTAAGTTTTTTTAATTTTCTATTGTTAATGTAAAATACGAATAGTTGGATTCGTTGCTTTAAGAACTTTCTTGAACTTTGACTTGATGGTGCTGGTATGTTATGTTATTGCTTCAAACTTCACAAGTAGAAATGTGTACAACACCTGTGATTGCACAAATAATTCCAGATATATCTATCAACTAAACTAAATCTCGCTTGGACATTCTGTCATTTCGGCGGTTGTCTGACTTTCATGAACATTTACCTTTGTTAAAAATTTCCTTGACAAATGAACCTGTCTACTTTGTTTCACTTTCTTCTTCCTGTGGCATCATACTTTGATTGTGATAAAATGAATGGAGTATTGTCTATAATAGTTAATGGAAGATTGACCTTCATTTGCAATTGGTGTTATATCAACAGGCTGCTGCTGCTGAGAAACTTGTGGCATTTGGTGATGGTTTTCATGACGGAGGTCTACAGGTAAATCAAAGTGTTGTTTTGCTTTTAGTATACATCTTAATGTTGCCAGCATTACAACTATCAGAGCTACACAATTGAACTATTTCTTTTTGAGTATAAAGGTTGATCGCATACTGGGATGCCGATTGATGAGCAAATTTCAAGCAGTGAAAGATGGGAAGCTGCCTTTGGGCTCTGAAAGTGAGAAGACAAACATTGTGTCTGGGAAAATATATACTGATCCAGCAGTTTTAGCAACACAGGTTAGTGGATTACATGACCTTTTGGATGACAATTGTTTGGTTGCTGAAGAAGATGTAAACACCACGATTGATGGGAGTCTTCATCCTGGCAATTGTGATGGTGGCGATGATATCAATGAAGATAATTTTGACGATAAAGACGCAACGAGAAAATATAATCTAGAAGCAGAAGTTGCTATTCAGGGTGTATCTGGTAACATAGGAACGGATGTTGTGAATGCTAGTGAGAAAAAAACAAATGCGAGGCCTGATAATGCCAACATCCACAGTAAATCCCCTGTAGTAGTTTTGGATGATGCGAAGGGGATCAACTGTGTTGTTGAAGAGATCGAGGGAGTTGCTGCTGCGACCACTGGTGGGGAACCTGCAGATGTGAATGCGGAGCAGATTATGAATTTTTAGTAAAATGGATGGGGAGCTCGTTCATTCATAATACTTGGTCTCTGAGTCGAAACTAAAAGTTATAGCGAAGAGAAATTGGAGAATTACCGAGCTAAGTATGGAAATGCTATAATAAACATTTGCCAGGAAAAATGGACTAAGCCTCAACGTGTTATTGCTCTCCAGGTCTCTAAAGATGGAAATACGAAAGTATTGATTAAGTGGTCTGGACTGCCTTATGATGAATGTACCTGGGAAAGATCAGATGAACCGGTCATTCGAGATTACACTCATTTGATTTCTGAATTTAACCAACTTGAAAGGAAAACTTGGGAGAAAGATTTTACAGATGATGAACCAAGAGTGAAAACTGACAATCTGGATATACATCCTCTTGGAGAGCAGCCAAAGGAGCTCAGTGGGGGTTCTTTATTTCCACATCAACTGGAAGCATTAAACTGGTTACGCAAATGCTGGCATAGATCCAAGAATGTAATCCTTGCTGATGAGATGGGATTGGGAAAAACCATTTCCGCATGTGCTTTTATGTCATCTCTATATGTTGAATTTGAAGCTAAGTTACCTTGTTTAGTATTGGTTCCACTTTCCACCATGCCGAATTGGCTTGCGGAGTTTGAATTGTGGCACCTCATTTGCATGTTGTTGAGTACCATGGTTGTGCCAAAGCAAGATCTCTGATTCGACAGCATGAATGGAATGCGAAGGATCCAAACAATTCACAAAAGGTCTCGAAATCTTATAAGTTTAATGTTTTACTGACAACTTATGAGATGGTCCTTGCTGACTCCTCACATTTGAGAGGAGTTACTTGGGAAGTTCTTGTGGTAGATGAAGGGCATCGGTTAAAGAACTCGGAAAGTAAACTTTTTAGTCTCCTGAATACCTTTTCTTTCAAACAGCGGATATTATTGACTGGAACACCTCTACAGAACAACTTAGGAGAGATGTACAACCTGCTCAATTTTTTACAACCTGTCTCATTTCCATCTCTAACAGCATTTGAGGAAAAATTTAATGACCTGACAACTGCAGAGAAAGTGGATGAACTAAAAAAACTAGTTGCTCCTCACATGCTTCGAAGGCTCAAGAAGGATGCTATGCAGAATATTCCTCCTAAAACTGAACGCGTTGTTCCAGTTGAGTTGACATCCATACAGGCAGAATATTATCGTGCTATGCTCACAAAAATTACCAGATACTGCGTAATCTAGGAAAAGGTGGGTGTGCAGTCTATGTTGAATATTGTCATGCAGCTTAGAAAGGTCTGCAATCATCCATACCTTATTCCTGGAACTGAACCTGATTCAGGTTCAGTAACATTTCTCCATGAAATGCGCATTAAAGCTTCGGCGAAGTTGACTTTGTTGCATTCCATGCTCAAACTTTTGTACAAAGATGGTCATCGCGTCCTTTTATTCTCACAGATGACAAAACTTCTTGATATTCTTGAGGATTATCTTACCATTGAATTTGGCCCTAAAACATTTGAAAGAGTGGATGGATCCGTGTCAGTTGCAGATCGTCAAGCAGCAATTGCTCGCTTTAATCAAGATAAGAGTCGTTTTGTCTTTCTGTTGTCTACACGCTCCTGTGGTCTTGGTATCAATCTTGCAACTGCAGACACGGTTATTATTTATGATTCTGATTTTAATCCACATGCTGACATACAAGCGATGAATCGTGCCCATCGTATTGGACAATCAAATAGGTTGCTTGTGTATCGCCTTGTTGTACGTGCCAGTGTTGAGGAGCGCATACTGCAACTTGCCAAGAAGAAGTTAATGCTCGATCAACTTTTTGTCAATAAATCGGGGTCTCAAAAGGAAGTGGAGGACATCCTTCGTTGGGGGACTGAAGAACTTTTTGGTGATATTGATATCAGTGGAAAAGATTCCAGTGAATCTTGTAGGAATAAAAACGAAGCTGCTGATAGCGAACAGAGGCACAGAAGGAAGCTTGGTGGTTTGGGGGATGTTTACAAAGATCAATGTACAAATGGCCGAACAAAGGTCATATGGGATGAGAATGCAATATTAAAACTACTAGACGCTCTGATCTACAGTCAGGGTCTTCTGAATGTATTGATGGCGAATTGGAAAATGATATGCTTGGTTCTGTGAAGGTAAGAAAAAAGCATTTTACATAAAAATATGTTTTTAAAGTGCTCTTTTTTGACGATTTTATTAGATAATTCTGTTTGAAGGAACAGTCATTGTTTCTAATCCTATTGTTGCTTTAGTTTGAATGTTCTATTTGGCTGGGCAGGCCCTTGTTTTTTCAAGTTTAGAACATTAAAAAAGAATAAGCATAAAAAGAGAAATTTTGGGAAGAAGTGATGCGAGAAAGAGAGGAAATCCAACTCTGAACTTTGGATATTGCTCATTCACAAATGTAACTCTAACACTATTCTTTTATGTAATTAGGGTCGGAGCTATATGATATGTCCATGGTGCTTTGGATTGATGCTCATTTGCTCTCATCTCTGTAATAGGGTCACAGTTTAGGAATACTACCAACTGAATCGTATACGCAGCTGCATATACCATGTGGTAGGTGGTCCAGATGGCATTATTTGATCGGCATTATGTAGTCTCGGTGGCACCGGTGTTGTTATGGTCACCTATTGGACCGATTAGTTGATCCGACTGTTCTGTTGGGGTTGGGAGTGGTCGAATAGAACTCGGGCTGACTAATCGATCATTTAATGAAAAAAATAATATTTATTATTATATTTTTGATTTTTTTTATAATTTCCTTAAGTGTAAAGTGAAAGTTAGATGTGAATAGTTTCATTGTAATTTAATAAATACTTTTATCATCTTTATTGATGATTTCACATGTATAAATATATGAGATTATACGGTATTAAACATACTTTTTCTATTTAAAATAGTTAAAGACTCCTTACCGACTCTCTTCTGCATGACTGTAAGCATATTTGGGAGCAAAAATTACCTTGCCGTATTGGTATCTTTATGTGGCCTATGAGATGAAGGCAAATCTTGACTAGGGATAGGTGCTGTCGGATTTTTTGGATACTTCTCCAACTTGCCCATTACGTGGTAGTGAGAATGAGACGATCGAACAACTTTTCTTTCATTGTGAGAAGTCTAATATTATTTTTTGAGCCAAAAAGGAAGAAGCACGCTAAGATGTTTACCGCAAATAATTATAAGATTTTTTAGCGATTCAAATGACATTCACAATTTGATAAACAACTGCATAACCAACAAGTTTCACCAAGTTCTCGTCGCATTAATTTTCATATATATTTATATGTAACAGAAGAAAATGACATTTCAAAGGTTTCAAAAGAAAGCAAGCAGATATGATTTTGACATTTAAACTTAACAAGGTACTTACACGAAAAGATAATTTTAAAGTTGTTCTTAATGTAAATTCCCTTGTTTACTCACAATACCTTAACTACCCATACTTGGTATTTTCATTTATTGATTATATGATCCGTATTTAGGCTATCATTTTTTTTATCAATTATAACTCATGTTGATGGATCTTGGGATTGTAGTTTCTGATCTAATATATATCTTTGTTTAATTTCTCAAGTATAGTGGATGGTCTGTGGTCTTGGTTTGAGTGTGACCTCACCCTATGACTCTAAGGCGTAAAGAATGCCTTATGGCTGGGGTGTCTCCGTATGTATGCGATGGGGTATAATGCATCCTAACTAATTCCCAACATGTCCACTAGCTTCTTTCAACATCCGTAGTAGTAGTTATAAATTCTGATTAAATGTCAATGATTAATGATTGATGATTGTTAGAAAATATAATGCTCAAGCATATCAGAGAATGAAATAAAAACGCTGAGGACATAAGATTTTAACGTGGAATCCTACTCCCTAAGGAGCAGGATGAAGCTACGGAAGAAGGCCTCGAAGGGCCACCTTCCTTCTCATTGCTTATGGATTTGAGTGCATAGATCTACATATGCACTCAAATCCTAGGATGTTTATGTAGAAATTTGTTCCTTGGTCTTCATATCATGGTTCTATGTCTTCACAACAATGTCCAACAAACAAAGTCGACATGCCCTCCATAGACGCTTTCAAAAGTCCAACGCTCATAGTCAGGATGAATGGGACGAACTATGAGCTCTGGGCTATGCAGTTCATGAGTCTCATGAAGTCAAATGGTAAGAAGCACATTCTCACCAAAGATGAGCCGACAGAGAAAACTATGGTTATGCTTCATGGGAGGCTGATGATTCGTATGCCAAAGTCTGGCTTTCGGGCACACTGACGATGGAGATTGCTAATGATGTACTCCATCAGCCAACTAGTAAAGGCAATGTGGGACATTCTTGTGGTGACATACTCGCAGATGCGAAATGAGATCAAGATTCAACTCCAACATGATATATTTACGGTCAAGCAGAATGATCGGCCTCTGATGCGGATTGAATCGGCCTCTGCATTCGTTATATACATCCTTGCGAGGGATGTTTGAGAAGGTCTACAGCAAGGCCTTAAATGTCAATTTCGGTCACCAACAGAATTTCGGTGGAATTTCGATCGAAATTCGATCAAAATTTCGATCATTTTGGTCCATTTTTTGTACTAGGGCCTCATATTTTGGTCATTTCATCCATTTTGGTTGAATTTAGATTTCGATAGGATATCGATATTCGACAGAAATTCGATCGAATTTCGCTGAAATTTGAGGCCATGGTCTACAACATCATTCCCCTTACAACAACTCCCTAGCAACAGAAGACGTTTCGAATTGCTACCATGGTGGGGGTCTTACCAGCGGCGCTTGACCCTGAATATGATGATGCTCGCTTGCTTATCCTCGCAGATGCTACTATTCTTCCAATGGAGGAAGTGTACCGCATGCTTAGCAGAATTACAGTCCTGTCTACTGCTACTACTCCGTCTCCTTCGGTGATGGCAGCTTCCAGAGGCATAGGAGCTTCTTCTTCTTTCCAAGGCCGTGGTCCTCGTAGTAGAGGTGGTCGTTTCCGTTAGCCCTGCACCTTTTATCATCGCCCATGTCATACGTAGGATACATGCTATTCTAAGCATGGTTTCCCCGCATCGTCGCGTGTAGCCGAGCACATCGCATCTCCACAACCATCTTCTTCAGACCAACGGTTTGAGGATCTTGTTGCCATATTCCGAGATATCATGCCTCCTTCCTCTCCTGACTTTCTAGGAGGTCACTTGGACATAGCAGCTTCAGCTTCTGCCAGTATGTCACCCTTTGCTAGCACATCAGGTATTGCTTATGCCTTTACTTCCGGTCATGGATCTGATGTTTCAGAATGGATTATGGACTCCGGTACGACACATCATCTTTGTTAAGACAAAGATAAACTTACATCGTACATGGAGGTTCCACCAAGGAGATCTATCATGATAGCAGATGGGACCCATTCCCTTATCATTGGAAAGGGGGAGATACAGTTTCACACCCTCTATGCTTCTACAAAATGTCTTGCATGCTCCAGATTTTTCGATGAATTTACTATCAGTCAGATTATGAAGGATTTGCACTGTCGCGCTATTTTCGACCCATCGTCTCTTCTTTTTCAGGATATTCTTACGGGCGGGGTGATTGGCTGTGGCCATGAGTAGGATGGTCTCTATCGGTTGGTCCGAACTCCTTATGTTGGTATTTCGTCTCAGTCCAGTGGAACAATCTCTCCTTTTTACTTGGCATTTATGCTTTGGTCACCTTCCTCGTCAGAAGATGTGTCATATCTTTCCCCAGATTTCATCGAGTTCTTCTTTTCAGTGTGAAGCGTGCCAGTTGGGAAAGCATCACAGATCTACTTTTCCTAGTCGTTAGTCTCGGAGCAGTAGCTCCCTTTTGAATTATTTCATGTTGACATTTGGAGTTCGAGTCATGTCCCTGATCACCAGGGACATAGGTTTTACCTAGTTATGGTTGATGATTTTTCTCGATTGTCATGGGTGTTTTTGTTGAAGAATAAATCTGAAGCAGGGGATGTAATAAAAAATCTTATAAATGAAGTGCAGAATGTTTTTTCTGCTACCGTGAAAATTGTGCGTACGGATAATGCTTTGGAGTTTTGTACTCGTGCTCTCACACTTCTTGTCTCGCGACATTATCCATCAAACAACCTGTGCTTACACATCTCAACAAAATGGCGTTGTAGAGAGAAGACATCGTCATCTCCTTGATATCACTCGGACTCTACTTATCCAAAGTTGTGTTCCTGTTTCGTATGCCATCCTCTGTCTTAAATGAGAAAGTTCCCTTTTCAGTTGTCTTACCTGACAAGGAATTGTTATCCCTTACTCCTCGTGTCTTTGGCTCTATTGCTTTCGTTCATCAGCTCTCTCCGAGACTTGACAAGCTCTCACCTAAGGCTGACAAGCTCTCACCGAGCCTGTGATGTATTTCTCTCCTACATGTAACAAGTTGACTTCCTCCATTACTGATGATGAGATTTATGTGCCACCTCATCCTCTGCGTCCGTATGTTCCCATACCAGCTCCTACTGTTCCACTACCACCACCTCTATAACCACCCATGCCACTTTTACCGAGATTTTATGCCTGTCGCTGTCGTCATGTCCTTGCTCACGAACTCGTCATTCATCCACCACGTCCCAGGATTGTCCAGGTAATATTACTAACGATGGGACATAAAATGTGTAAGTGCAGGGATCTTTGTAGGAGAATAGCATACCGACGAGTACTCATGATTTGGATGTGCCTATTGGCTTACGGAAGTCAAAGCGTACTTGTGCATCCTATCCGCTTGCTTCACAGTTTTCATTCCATCGTCTTACTGGTGATTTTCAGAGATTTGTTGTGGTCTTATCTACCGTGGATATACCACGGAATTATCAAGATGTTTTGAAGGAGAGATGCCGACGTTCAACCATGGAGGAGGAAATGGTTGCCCTGCGGTCGCGTGTACATGGAGCTTGATTGCTGCTCCCCCATAAGCTTCTCTTGTCAGTTGTAAATGGGTATTTACTGTCAAATATCATACAGATGGCGACCTTGATCGTTACAAAGCAAGACTAGTGGCACGTGGGTTCACTCAAATAATGACGTGGATTATATGGACACATTTTCTCCAATTGCACGTCATTCCGCTCTACGTGTCCTTTCAATTGCTGTGGTACATGATTGGCCTTTGTTTCAGCTTGATGTTAAGAATGCCTTTTTGTATGGGGATTTGCAGGAAGAAGTCTACATGCAGCAGCCTCTGGGTTTTGCTGTTGAAGGGGAGTGTCAGATGGTGTGTATACTTCACAAGGCAATATATGGTCTTAAACAAAGCCCGCATGCATGGTTTCAGAAGCTTTCTGACCTTATTCAGAAGCAAGGGTTCAAAAGATCAAATACAGATCATTCTTTGTTTGTCCAGATGATTCCCAGAGGTACTGTCGTTATCATGGTATATGTTGATTATATACTTGTTACGATAGATGATATGCAGGGGATAAATATGGCAAAAGTATTTCTAGGCCATCAGTTTGTGACTAAGGATCTTGGTATCATACGATATTTTTTGAGGTTGGAATTTGCTAGGAATGCGCAGGTCTTGTGATGACCCAAAGGAGTATATTACAAACATGCATGTTGAGACGAACATGATCGGCTGTCGACACTACTCCCATGGATCTTAGGATGAAGTTATATGAAGATGATACAGAGGAGGTTGACAGAATAAGATATAGAGAGATGGTGGGAAGCTTCTCTATATCACTATCACTAGACCTGACATCTCTTTTGCAGTGAGTCGGGTGAGTTAGTTCATGGAACAACCCAGACAAGTACATATCGACGCCATATACATGATACTGAGATATCTAAAGTCGTCTCCAGGTGCAGGAGTATTGTTCAGGAAAGAACAAGTATCTCTATTTCTGCATGATGCGGATTATGAAGGATGCCCTAAGGATCGGAAGTCTACTTCAGGTTTTGCAGTGTTTGTTGGCAGTTCTTTGGTTTCTTGGAAAAGCAAGAAACGGACAGCGGTGGCTAGATCTAGTGCTGAATATGAGTAAAGGGCCATAGCACAAGCAAGTACAGAGATGATGTGGGTTCGAGCTATGTTAGAAGATTTGCATATAGATGTACCTCTACCCATGCAATTACAATGTGACAATAAAGAAGCATTATTTATTGTTAACAATTATGCATTTCATGAAAGGACAATGCATATTGAGGTAGACTGCCACTATACCAGAGATATGATTCAAAAGGGCTTGATTTCTACTTCCCATGTCCGTTCAAGAGAGCAGACTGCAGATATCTTTACCAAGCCATTGCTCAGAGGGCCATTCCAGAAGTGTTATTCCAAGTTGAGCATGGTTGACTTCTATGCTCCATCTTGAGGGGGAGTGTAGAGATATTTCTAGATTTTATGTAATGTTTCTGTTATGTTTAGTTTTCTTGATCCATCTTATGTAATTTTTTTAATAGTAGGCTCGGTAATTTCGGGGTCCGGAACATCCCTACTATGATTCGAAACCAGGCCCTTTAAACTGGAGGCACGTTGCTCTACCACCAGATCACTCCTTGAGTTATCCATCTGATGCAGCATGATACCGCGTGATCGATTGTTTTTGTGAACATTTGTTTTATTTAATTTTAGTCGAACGTTTGTTTATTTATTTTATTTATGTAAAAGGCTCATTATACAAGGCCTTATCGTCTTTTCGTTTTTTTCAATTTTAGGGAGTTTGTTGCTTGTTTTGGGGGGAATTAGCCTATATAAAGGCACCCCTATGATTAGGGTTGAGGATTAGTTTTGAATGAAAATAATTTACCCTCACTTATTCTCTCACTCTCTCTCGATCTCGACTTCTGTCCCTCTCTTCCCCGTACCCTAACCCCTTCTCCGCCTGCGCCTTTCTTCTCACGAACCCTCCCTTTCCCCCACCGCCGCCTCCGCCTGTCTCTTCCACACCCAGCCCTCGCCGCAGCATTCCTCCCTCATCTCTCCCCGTCGCTCCATCGCCAGCCGTGGCCCTCCTGCGCACCTCCCCACGCGCCGCCGCCTCCCCATCCGCTTCCCCGCCCATCCATCGCCTCCCACCACCGCGCGCATGCTACCCTTTCTCCCCACCCCTTCACCGTCTCCGCCTCGACCATACCTTTCCCCACGCCCACCCCATCGATCCTCCTGACGCCCTGTCACGCCCCTCGCATGCCCGCAACCCTACGCCCCTTCCCTTCCTACCCACCGTCACAGTTCCATACCCCATCGCCATACCGAACCCCATCGCCACCCCCTCTGTTCAGTGGCTTCCCTACCCTCTAATCTCCAGCCTAGCAGCCTATTACCTCCCCCCCCATTCAGGCCAGTGCCGTCACCGCCAGTTGCTGTGTAGCCGCCATCGCGCGCGTGCCTGTCACGAATCCTCCTGTGGAGTCGCAAGCATCCCACGCCGTGTGATTGACACCGATCAGGTCTGAAGCTTGCGAGCTTTCCCTTGCCGGTTGTGGTATGAGCGCCCGTTTTACCATATTCTACCGCATAATTATTAGTTTTGTGGATTGATATATTGCTGATTCGGTTTGGTGAATCATTGAGATCCCTAGTTGTTGCAACATTGTTATATTTTTCCTAGGAACTGTTAACTAATTGGATTGCCCTGAATTTGTGGAGTAACCTGTGCTAGAACTCGAGTAATTGCTGTCATTTGTTGCTGTTTTTTGCGCATCGCGTATCATTTAATTTGTTTTCGTCATTTAGTCCATTAGTTTCAATTTTTAGGATTGCCATTTAGTTCACCACTTGGTTAGGTTACATCAATTTGGTATCAGAGCCTAGCGATCCTGCATCTCGTCTGCATTCCATTTGCTCATTGCATAAAAAAACAAAAAAACAAAACATCAAAACAAAAAAAAAACGAAAAAAAATCCGAAAACAAAAGAGAGCAGAAAACCTAGGATCCCCCATGGCCGACAAACCCACTTCCTCTAAAACCGGGTACACCCCACACCTTGAACTAACATTAGAGGCTTTGTCTTCCCAATTACAACACATGTGCAATCAACTGAGCGGACAGATCGCCGCAGTAGATGGTCGAGTTACCACCACATACGGACAAATTGCCTCATTAACTACTCGCGTGCTAGGTAAAAACCATAATGATGAGACACCAAATAGAGGTCGGCATACCATTCGGCAAAGAGGCTCACGGAGTAATACTTCCCACGACTCTAGCTCCTCTACTTCTGACGGACACGTTAGCGATTATCATTCACAAGAAAGTGAAGAAGAAGGATCAAGAGATGACACCCCTTTCACTTCTAAGAGTCAAGAACCACACACCCTGGATATACTTCACAACCTACTGGTGGATATCAATTTCCGCCACGACCTGGCCCGAGGTCCGATGAAGGATGGGATCGAGGCATCCGTCTCGATGTTTCGGAATTCGACAGAGGACGAGACCTTGATGCCTCCCTGGATTGGCTCCAAGCCGTTGAACACTTCTTTGTCTGGAAAACTATGCACAGTGAACGGAAAGTTCACTTTGTCACAATCAAACTAAAAGGACATGCTCTGCTATGGTGGGACCGTTTGCAATCTGAGCGCAAGCGAAAAGGAAAGCGTAAGATCCGCAATTGGATCAAGATGAAGGCCAAACTGAAAACCAAATTTGTGCCTGAGGATTACAAACGAGATCTATACGATCGACTGCAATCATGGAAACAAGGCACCATGAGCGTGAGAGAATACACCGAAGGGTTCCAATCCCTCGTTCACCGCAATCGATTGCAGGAGACCCATGTCCAGGAGGTCACCCGCTACATGCAAGGACTCCGCCCAGTTATTCAGGATGAACTCTACCTCCACACTTGTCGAGACGTTGACGGGGCTTACAAGCAGGCTGAACGGGCTGAGACTAAGCTTGCTAAGGCCCAGACAAGGAGGATGTCCTTTCCTGTGAACTCCGTTCCGCGCACTAGTACCCCGATGACGACCTCCAAACCAATAGGTTCCTCATCGATTGTTACGAGCAAAAGCCAAGCCAAACCCTCAACTCCTGCTGTCGCCCGACCATCTACTGGGAACCCCGGACCAGGCATCTTGGGAAGTCGACCTGTTGTCGGACCTGACACTTGTTTCCGATGTTATCAAAAGGGACATCGTGCGGCAGAGTGCCCGAACCCTAAAGCTAGGCCCATCCATCTATGCACCATTGAAGGCCGTGAAGACCCTGACCCACAAGAATCACCTGAAGAGGATCAGACCGCTTTGACTGCTGACACCGCGAGAGTTGATGACTACGAGCTTCTGGGAGGGTATAGAGACGAGTCCGGACCTTTTCTGGTAATTGAACACGAGAACTTTATCGCTCCTGACAGCGCACCCACAAACATCTTGCTTACACCCGTTGCCCATGACGCTGATAGTTGGCTGCGACGCAGTATCTTCCGAACCACCTGCACCTCAGGAGGACGTCGCTGTTCGCTGATCATTGATGGAGGAAGCGTTGAGAACTTTGTTTCTCAAGAAATGGTCGATAAGTTGGGTCTACCCACTCAACCACTCGAGAAACCGTACAATGTGGCCTGGTTTCGAGGTGGTACTCAACTTCCGATCTACCGTCAGAGCCTCGTTAGCTTATCAATCGGGCCTTCATATAAATACGAGGTGTGGTGCCATGTAGCCCCTATGGATGTCTGTCACGTACTACTTGGGAGACCTTGGCAGTTCGATCGAGACACTGAGCACAGAGGAAAAATGAACACTTACTCATTTCTCATAGACAAGGTGCGTGTGGCCCTTAGACCACAACGCGAAGCCCTTAGTCCTCGCCAGGTGGCTACCCTTCGAGCCGCGACTGCACAATCTGGTAAAAGTACTCCACCGCCAAAACCCTCAACTATGGGTCCCGTATTGCTGATGGAAGCCCAGACGTTCCAACGTGAGGTTCAGGAGAGCTCCACTATTTATGCATTAATGGGACGTGAAGTGAGCAAATAGGAGACGACTACACCCGAAGATCCGCCTGAGGTAAAGCCCCTCCTCCAGGAGTTTGCTGACATTATGCCTGAAGAGTTGCCTGAAGGACTACCCCCGTTGTGAGACATTCAACATCACATTGACCTAGTTTCTGGAGCCAGTCTACCCCACTTACCACATTATCGGATGAGCCCCAGTGAGCACGAAGAAATGAACAAGCAGGTCACTGATCTTCTACGTCGAGGCTATGTTCGAGAGAGTATGAGTCCCGTGGCGGTTCCTGCTCTGCTCACCCCAAAAAAAGATGGCACATGGAAGACGTGCGTGGACAGTCGTGCTATCAACAAGATCACGATCAAGTATCGTTTTCCGATTCCACGCCTTGATGACATGCTCGACATGCTATCAGGTGCCCAATTATTTTCCAAAATGGATCTTCGCAGTGGGTACCATCAGATTCGCCTCCGACCTGGAGACGAGTGGAAGACTGCTTTTAAGACCAAAGAGGGCCTTTATGAATGGACAGTAATGCCCTTCAGCCTGTCTAATGCTCCCAGCACTTTCATGCGGACCATGAATCATGTTTTACGGCCCTTCATCGGTAAGTTTGTGGTTGTGTACTTCGATGACATATTGATCTACAGCTTGACCAAAGAAGACCACTTATCCCACTTACTACAAGTCCTGGAAACCTTGAGAGCCCAACAATTGTATGTCCACTTTAAGAAATATTCCTTCATGTCTGATACGGTCCTCTTTCTGGGATACATTGTCACTGCCGATGGACTTAAAGTTGACCCCTCCAAGATTCAGGCCATTCAGAGCTGGCCCGTGCCCAAAACCCTCACAGAGATTCGCAGCTTTCTGGGATTAGCTTCTTTCTACCGGCGCTTCATCCGGAACTTTAGCACTTGTGCGGCTCCGTTGGTAGATTGCACATGCAAAGACGCACCCGCTTGGACTCTTGAAGCAGAAACCAGCTTTTAAAATCTAAAACACCAATTGACACATGCCCCTGTTTTGGCACTTCCTGACTTCACCAAGGTTTTTGTAGTCGATTGCGACGCCTCACATGTCGGGATTGGTGTCGTCCTGAGTCAAGAAGGACGTCCTGTAGCCTTCTACAGTGAAAAGTTGAACGAAGCTCGATCACGGTACTCCACTTATGATGTCGAATTCTATGCCGTGGTGCAAGCCCTCAAGCATTGGAGGCATTATCTGATCCAACGTGAATTTATCCTTAACTCCGATCATGAAGCCTTAAGATATCTGAATTCGCAGAAAACCCTTAACAAACGCCATGCCAAATGGTTAGTTTCCTCCAAGAATACACGTTCCATCTCAAGCACAAGGCTGGCACCCTGAATCGCATGGCCGACGCATTGAGCAGGCGAACACACGCCCTGACCATAATGACAGTCAGCACAACAAGATTTGACGCACTCAAGGACCTCTACCCCACTGACCCTGACTTCGGACAAGCTTACGCCGAGTGTGTCGATACTGGACATGATCCAACAACTACCTATGTCCTTCATGAGGGATTCCTGTTCAAGGCCCACCGACTGTGCATTCCTGCCACTTCCCTTCGAGAGAACCTGATTTCAGAACTGCATAACGGTGGTTTAGCTGGACATTTTGGAAGGGACAAGACCTTGACCCTTCTCCAAGAGCGATTTTATTGGCCGCAACTGCAAAGGACGTTACGAAGTTTGTACAAAAATGCCAAACATGTTAGAGATTCAAAGGCCACAGGCAGAACACTGGGTTGTATACACCTCTACTGATTCCTCTGCAACCCTGTGAAGACATCACTATGGATTTTGTGCTTGGCTTACCCCTCACGGTACGAAAAGTTGACTCTATTTTTGTGATTGTGGACAGATTTTCTAAAATGGTACATTTCATTGCATGTAAAAAAACTTCAGATGCATCTCATGTCGCTGATTTATTTTTTCGTGATGTTGTTCGATTGCATGGTGTTCCTCGTTCTTTCACTTCGGATCGCGATACCTGGTTTTTGAGTCCTTTTTGGCGCACGCTTTGGTCTCATCTTGGTACTCGTTTGTAATACAACACTGCTTATCATCCACAAACAGATGAGCAAACCAAAGTAGTTAACAGATCATTAGGAAATTTATTGCGATGTCTTGCAGGGGACTCTCCGTCCAAATGGGATCTAATTCTTCCCCAAGCCGAATTCGCGTATAACAGTTCCATCAATAGGTTCACCGGAAAATCGCCATTTGAGAGTGTGTACGACTTTCCACTTACCCAATTTCTAGACCTAAAACCCACAACCACGCAAGGGAGAAGTAGTGCAGCTGCTGAGGAACTGGTCGAACACCTAACCCATATCCATACCGAAATCCGAGCCAAACTCCAAACCATGACCCAGAAACACCATGCCCAAGCCAACCTCCATCGTAGAGAGAGCGAGTTCAGAGTTGGAGAGTTAGTGATGGTCCACCTGAAAAAAGAGGTTTCCTTTGAAAGTCCACCAAAAATTAAGTGAACGAAAGATTGGTCCATTCTGAATCCTCAAAAAGATTGGACCCAATGCTTACTTACTTGACATGCCGCCAGATGTCCAGGCATCACCAGTCTTTAATGTATCAGATCTCTTCTTATATCGTGGAGATGAACAGGCAGATGCCATTACGCCAACAGTTCCCGCTGATGATACGCGCTAACCACCAGCCGCGACTGATGCCGATCAGATTGAGGATATTTCCGACATCCGAGATATGACGACTAGACGTGGTCTCTTCCGTCGCTATCTAGTCAAATGGAAGGGACGACCTCTTACAGATTGCACCTGGATTTACGAGGATGAACCTCAACAACTCCGCGCCGATATACTTCAGAATTACCAAGATGCCATCTCGACGGAGCGAGATTCTTCTCAGCAGGGGGGAGTTGATGCAACATGATACCGCGTGATCGATTGTTTTTGTGAACATTTATTTTATTTATGTAAAAGGCTCATTATAAAAGGCCTTATCGTCTTTTTGTTTTTTTTTTCTATTTTTAGGGAGTTTGTTGCTTGTTTTGGGGGGAGTTAGCCTCTATAAAGGCACCCTTAGGATTAGGGTTGAGGATTAGTTCTGAATGAAAATAATTTACCCTCACTTACTCTCTCTCTCTCTCGATCTCGACTTCTGTCCCTCTCTTCCCCGTACCCTAACCCCTTCTCCGCCTGCGCCTCTCTTCTCACGAACCCTCCCTTTCCCCCACCGCCGCCTCCGCCTGTCCCTTCCACACCCAGCCCTCGCCGCAGCATTCCCCCCCTCATCTCTCCCCGTCGCTCCATCGCCAGTCGTGGCCCTCCTGCGCGCCTCCCCACGCGCCGCCGCCTCCCCATCCGCTTCCCCGCCCAGCCACCGCCTCCCACCACCGCGCGTCTGCTACCCTTTCTCCCCACCCCTTCACCGTCTCCGCCTCCACCATCCCTTTCCCCACGCCCACCCCATCGATCCTCCCGACGCCCTGTCACGCCCGCAACCCTACGTCCCTTCCCTTCCTACCCACCGTCACAGTTCCACACCCCATCGCCATACCGAACCCCATCGCCACCCCCCTGTTCAGCGGCTTCCCTACCCTCTAGTCTCCAGCCCAACAGCCTATTACCCCCCCCGTTCAGGCCAGTGCCATCACCGCCAGTTGCTGTGTAGCCGCCATCCCGCGCGCGCCTGTCACGAATCCTCCCGTGGAGCCGCAAGCATCCCACGCCGCGGGATTGACACCGATCAGGTCTGAAGCTTGCGAGCTTTCCCTTGCGGTTGTGGTATGAGCGCCCGTTTTACCATATTCTACCGCATAATTATTAGTTTTGTGGATTGATATATTGCTGATTCGGTTTGGTGAATCATTGAGATCCCTAGTTGTTGCAACATTGTTATATTTTTCCTAGGAACTGTTAACTAATTGGATTGCCCTGAATTTGTGGAGTAACCTGTGCTAGAACTCGAGTAATTGCTGTCATTTGTTGCTGATTTTTGCGCATCGCATATCATTTAATTTGTTTTCGTCATTTAGTCCATTAGTTTCAATTTTTAGGATTGTCATTTAGTTCACCACTTGGTTAGGTTACATCACCATCTTATGTAATTTATCCATAGGCCTTCTCTATATAAGAGAGCTTAGGGTTCTCTGGAATAAACAAATTTCACTCTTTTCTTCCAACACTTAAAATACAGGACACTATAAACAGTATTAACTCAACACGAACAACTGTTGGCTGCTGTCGAGGACGTTGCTTCTCATGGCATGCAGGTGAGGAAGACGAACGTGCTAGAGTGTGAGTCAAACTGAATCTCCTTGTCGGAGAGCATGTGCTCTGTATTGCACCTGTCGGAGTCACTGCGATTGAAAATCAATCTCCTCGTCGTAGTACTCTGGCCCACCACAACTTGTGGACAACTGTTCAATCTCTGAAAGGGCCGAATTGAAAAGCCGTGGAGACATCCTTGTCGGAGTCCACGGTCACTAGAGAATGGAGGCTGAAAAAGTTTCCTCGTCGGAGAATTAGGTCTCCCATACTGGCTCAGAGAATGGGATCTCTACTCTGAAGTTCCTATGAAACCATATGAAAATCCTATCCCACATGGCATAGGGAATGTGATTACTACTCTTGAGTCCGTATGGATCACATGAAAACTCTAATCAAAATAAAAGATGGGGACCACATAAAAAAGATCAAGCACATGTGTGTTTGAAAAGGAGTCTCTATATGGAGAACTCAAAGAAAATGGGTCACTTAAATATGAAGTGTCTCGAACTTGGACTCAAACCAATCCGCAGAGTCTGAAACATTTGAACTGTAGAGTCTGAAAAATCTGACCTGGGAAATCTGAATCTGACCTGGAATATGAGAAATCTGAATCATGACCGAAGAACTTTACACAATACTCCCCATTTTTCCTATACTTGTTGGAAAACAATAACGTCGACCAAGTTAGGAGAAGACAAGAAAATGGGGAGATAACAAAACATCATAAATGCCGATCTCATCAAATTGTTTTGGCCCTTTTTTATTTTTGAATCATTTTTTGGCTATTTCTCTCCTTTTTTTATAATAGCCAACTTATTTTTTTATCGCATACAGTTTTTTTCTCTTTTTTGTTCGCCCCCTTTTTCTCAAAAGATTTTTTTTCGCTGTGACTTCTTCCGTTTTTTCACTGGCCCTTTTTCCCATTCACACACACATATATATTTTTTAAAAAAACTTTTCTTTCTTGGCCCACTTGGGCCCATACCTCTCTCCCCTCTTTTTTTTCTTTCACGGCAACTTTTTTTATTTTCGTTGCATCCGGCTTTGCTTTTAGCCCCCCTTCCTTCTTTCTATATTTTTAATACAAAGCATCTTAGCCCCATTGTGTTTCTATTCTCGCATGATGGCCCTAGGGTTCCCCTTTTGGGAACCGCTCGTCGCTTGGATCGGGAGTAGTGGCAAGAAGTGCCGCCAACATATGCAGTGGATCCAACGCCGTCGTGAGGCTGGAGCTGGCTGAAGCTTGCCACGAGGATTCAATGGAGCTTCTACACGCCGTCGATGACCGGAGTCGATTTCTGGGCAATCTTGGAGAGATTTGGGAGGAGAGCCGAGGGAATCTCGCCTGGTGGCATGGAGCGGCGTTGCCTTTGGAGGTTGTACGATGTTCGCCTCCGCCTGAGATGATGGAGGCTCGCAGAGTGGCATCGTCCTCTATCTCTCCTCTTGCCGAGGTTCCAGCACCTCTGCCCTTTCTTAGGAATTGGAAGGGCTCCGCTGCTTGAGCATGGAAGTGGAGAGGTGCCATCGCCCGTCGATGGAGGTGGCCTGGAGGAGAGCAGCCTCCTACGCCTACTGGAGATTGAAGGAGTGGCGGGCGATGCGATGGGCCTCCGCCACCTGGAGGTGCGACAGAGATGTGCCACTTCCTGGAGAACAAGACGCACTGGAGCAGCCGCCTGGAGATCGAGCGGTGATGCCACGTAGGAGGTTCCTCCTCCTGAAGGACCTTCGCCTGGAAAGGAGCGCCACTAAAGATCACATATATCTGGAGATGCTGCTACCTGGAGATTGCGACGCGATGTGGCTTTGAATTAGAGTTTCAACATCGAAACCTAGATTCGAATTAGGGTTTCAAGAGCCCCTAGATATGGATCTTGATCTCGATCACAAACTTGAACAATCTCACATCTAATAACTTTCATCAAAATCGTATCTTGAAAAATAAAAAAAATAAATCTTCAAGAACAAATCTCCAAAATTTGAAATCGCTTTGATACCATGTTACAAAATATAATATTGAAGCGTATCAGAGAAATAAAGAAATAAAAACATTGTGGACGTGTGATTTTAACATGGAACCCTATTTCCTAAGGAGCGAGATGAAACTATAAGAGAAGGGCTCAAAGCACCATACGTTTCATTCTACTTTCTCACTGGATACAAGAGGTTTGGGTCTTCTTATATAACCTCCACAGGCACTCCAAGTCCCACCACTAACAACTGTAGACAAACTCAACTGTAGCCAAGCTCAATTGTAATCAACTTCAACTCCAGCTGACAACGATCTTTTCTTCACCAGGACATTCTGGCGGAACAGTAACCAAAACTCAAACGGTGAGGAAGCCTCCTTAGAGACTCTTTCGTCTCGCCCTCTGTGTGGAAGTGCAGTGCAAGAGAGGGCTATGCACACCCCAAACTACGCCCTTAAGACGAGTGAGAGAGACTCTCCGGACTGAGTCATTCTAGATGGGCCTGACCGGTACGGGCGAACAAGCACATAAAGAAAAACTATGGGTCCTCCAGCCTAGGCACCCTACAGGACAGGAGTCAGAGGAACTAATCAAAGAGAAAACATGTGGATTCTAACTGGCGGAAAATTGTGAAAAATCGGGAAAAGATTGGGATCCTAGATTCGCGCACTAGGCGACCCGCTACTCTAACTGGGCTTCCTATCTCCCACCTAGCTGAAGATCACCGCACCCTTGTACAGACAGGTATAAGAGTTACCATGATCAGCACAATTTACAGCCATCACTGATTCACAATCACTTGACTCCTCAATTCTTTCTCGATCTTTTCTGTGATCAATTTTGCATATCTAGGTATTTTATCATATTAATAATATATAATTGGTAGATTATACTAATGAACTAATTGACGTGGATTATTAGTCATAATGATCTTAGAAATCACTCATTGGTTTCATAAGAGAAGTGTATTAAGATTCTAATGATTGTATTTCAAATTCTCTCTATAAGGTTATGGAACTTGGACTAAATATTAATCTAATTTGTATGTCACTCGTATGATAATACCCCATTGCTCTCTTTTTTCAAATCATGAATTTCGAAGCCAAAATTTTTAGCAACAGTTAACATTAGCAAAGAATTAAAATTTTCAATTCAAAAACTTTTTTAACTAAAATTTTCAGCAGTAGCTCACAGTAGTAGACAAAAGACCAGGGTTCAAATCCCACTCTTGCAGTGGTTGCGTTAGGTAGTCGACGACCAGCGTAAAAAATAGTCGAATCTTTCAACATGGATTTGAGCAAGAATCCATGTAGCCGACCCTACTTGTAGTGGGAGAAGGCTTAGTACATTTTAGCTCACAGTAGTAGAGAATTAAGTCTCAATTCAATTTTTTTATGCTTTAAATTTCCATTCTCTCTCTTTTATATAGAATACCAAAGTTGTATTTAATTACAAGCATGTCTACAATGTAGAACTCTTCGAGACATTTCCAAGAGACCAAGAATGGCGAAAATAGACATTGTTTGTGAAATTTATGCGTAAAATATGATAGTTTAAGGATTTTGAGTTCGGAGCTGAATCCAGCCTTGAGCCTATTTAAACCCCCATGTGGCTAAGCCATCTAGATTTAAACCACATGTGCCTTGCCGAAGAACCATCGGACTTCGTCGGAGTTGTCGACGACGACGACGTCCGATCACCGTGTTGAGCATGCCGATTTGAAGAGTACAACGAGGGCAACGCTACACCCACGTGCATTTCATGTGAAGCACCTCAAAATTGTAGTTTTTGGGGTGGAGGAGGAATTCGAGGGAACACCCTCAAATGTACAGACTCTACCCCTCCTCCTTGTTGTTGGTCCACACAACCATTTTACTTTTTTTGTGCATTTTATTTGGTGTCACAGATCGCTGATTGATCAGGGTCGATTGATCAACCAATTTGACTGATCGAGCAGGGTTGATTGATTTTACCTGTTGAACCCAAATCATGAAAAAAGGGTATTTTTGAAATGTAAAATTGATAAATATGTGTAGGGTGCTATGATATACAATAATTGAATGCAAACATGTGTCTATTGGATATATGTAATTAGAAATGGGCCCAACTTTGTGAATTAATTGATTAATATGGTGTAATGAGTGTCGTGAGTCAATTGATTACAACGGCCATAACATGAGTCTTGAGGTGAAACCGGGTGTCTTGGTATGGAAAATTACATTGTAGAAATGCTCGTAGTTAAAGATAACCCCATTTCGAGCTAACTAGATTGCCCAAATAATTGAAAGAAAAAGGAACGGATCATCCAAGTAACCAAATCATGGTAACCCTTACATCTGACTGTGTAAGGATGCGGTGATCCTCAGCTGGGTGAGAGATATGAAGCCCAGTTAAAGTAGCGGTCGCCTAATGTGTGGGTCGAGGATCCCAATCTTTTCCCATTTTTTTCGCAGTTTTCCGCCTAGTTAGGATCCACATGTTTTCCTTTTGATCAGTTCCGCTGACCCCCGTCCTGTAGGGTGCCTAGGCTGGAGGACTCTTAGTTTTTCTTTACGTGCTTGTTTGCCCGTACCGGTCGGGCCCGTCTAGAGTGACTCAGTCCGGAGAGTCTCCCTCACTCGTCTCGGGGGCGTAGTGTGGGGGTATGCATAGTCCTCTCTTGCACCACACTTCTTGGGCCTTCCTCGCCCCTCTTAGTCGGGTCAACATCCCAAAACTCGCATCTCCTAACTGGTGCATCAACTAACCTCCTTTGCAAATGGCCAACCACCTTAAGCGTTTTTTTTGCATCATATCCTCGATTGGAACTGCATCAACTTTCCTTATGGTAGCATCATTTTGAATTCGATCTTTACGTGCACGTCCACACATCCACCTTAACACTTTCTGCTATTACCATTCTCTGCACTTGCCTATGGCAAGGTTTGAAAAAATGAACGGCGGAACAAGGCGTACATTTTACTTGGAGGCGAGGCAAGACGTAGCTTTGAGGTGGTCGAGGTGTAAGCCTCAATTTGTATAGTAAAATAATTAGAAAAGGTATAATAACTATATTTTTGATGAAATAATCTAATCTGACAGACATATGAAATATAACTTCGTAATATATGATGAAATTATGAAGATAAGAACATGAAAAAAGGTTATGTCAATTTCATAAATCTTTTTACTAAATTTCTGCCCATTCAAAAAGGGAGTCATTTGCTATAGTTGTCAGTAAAGATGTCCGAGATATTGCTATGAATCATATGATAATATGTTCTGCTGAATCCAGTTGAAGAACGATCTGATGTTCCCTTGTGCTACCATACTTTACCAATACAGGGGTCTCGTTGAGATTTATGTATTCTTATGTTTAATGATGTAATATTAAGAGTGCACTGAAATAATTGGACATGATAATGGTAAATATGAATATGAAAGAGTTCAAATTTAAGCATTCATCTTGCATAAATATATCCTCAATGATTAGGCCTTTATAAGCATATGAAACTACCAATAGAACCAATTATTTTCTTAAAAATGCTTGGTAAATCCCTAACGCCATAGATAACGCATTGCCCTGTCTCACAGTCTCGCCTTGCCTCAGCCATCCGAGGCGCTCGCCTCAACCAAGGGGTTCGAGGCGGTCACCTGTAGGCTCTTTGGGACTGCCACGTTTCGCCTCGAGCATCTTTGCACCTTAGGTGCATTTTTTGAACAATGGTCTAGGTTCATAGGCCAACATTCAGATCCATAGGGCATAACATGGCTCACAGTTGCTTTGTAAAACTATCTTTTGATTTTCAAAAAGAAAACTTTTCTATCACATAGAACAATAGAGACTCCTCTCCACTTTAGCCAACCTGCATTTATTCTATGAGTAGAATCTCCATCAATTTCTCCATGATGTTGCAAAATAGATCCCAAGTATCTAAAATAATCTTTTTGGATGTTATTGTCAACAATCTTCACCTTGATTGCTTCACCATACTTCCATTAATAGTGCACTCCATATATTCAATCTTAGCCCTATTTATACGAAATCCTTTAGTCTTAAATGCACGTTTGCAGATCTCAAGTTTCTCATTTACTGCATCTCTAGTCTCATCAATCAGCACGATATCATCAGCGAATAACATACTCCGAGGTATCTCATCCTGATTGTGACCAATCAACTTGTCTATAATCAAAGTAAAAAGGAACAGGCATAAAAAACTTGTGACTAGTTCAATATCATGTGAGAAAATATAAAAAATATAAAGAATCTTCATTGTTCATCCATATCGTCGATGTCGGAGATATGTTGGCGATATCAATGATATTTTAGTGATCCATCTCCTATATTTTGTTGATGTCTGAGAAAAAAAGATATTTGAAATGTTTACAATTTCCTCATCTCTTCAATATCTACATATCAATGATGTATTGCCAACATTTCACGATATCTAAGGCCATGAGTTCTTCGACAACTGGCTATGGGCTTGTAAACCAAGTGGTTTTTGGGAGATAAATGCTGACGTTGCCACCAGCACATACTTTTTTGCAGATGAGACTCCCCATCAATGTTTGTTATGAGGTAGATGGTTGTGTGATGGTTGAGTTCCTAGACGTAATTGCTCATATCGAGGTTTACGTGGTTGGCATTTCAACAACAATCGGTGTTAAGTTCAAGGGTGACTTGATTTTTGGGGGGTTCATTGGTCCTTGTTTATAGTCATGACATGCAAAGGTGTTTTGTTTTCTCGGTGCATGATGTACTATGGGGGAGATTCCTCCGTTAATTGCCGATGAATCCTAATTAACGGTGAGTCTTCTACGATAGCGTGGTGATGGAATATGATCATGAAAGGGTTATCGACATGTTGCGATCGAACGACGTTGTTAAATCTGTTTGGTGGAGGTGATTTTGTTCGACCACATGGCGGATTCTTGTTACAGAGCTGCATAACTATGTATAACTCTCTTAACTTGGTATCACCGATTGTGATGTCTCTATAGGTTGGAAATGTTTGCTTTCCTATCTTGGTGCTCTGTTTGTGTACCTCGGTGCTTCTTCTTCCGTGATTGAATGGAGTTTTGCTGAGGTCATTGATGAAAACCCTATAATGCTGTTGCCTGACATGTGAACGGGAGCTTTGGTAATCAGATGTGATGGGCTGGAGCCAAATCTCGAAATTGGCAAAAGGACACCACAATTCACAATTGATGTGACATCAATGAAATTTGACGAAGGGCAAGAGGTAGAGGAGATGAAGGTGATGGAGGCGAGATCGATGGTATTTTAAATCCATGAACCTCAACTTTTCAATTTTGAATGCAGGGTGACAACTGGTGGTATGCCGAAGGTGTGTTCTCTAAGCGGGTCTGGCTAATTGTTGATTGGATTAGGATACTTGCATGCAGAGATGAAGCTGCCATCCTGATCTGGCATGGATTTTTAGTTGGACCGGTGTTTTTCCTCTGGAAATTTGGATTTGGTTATTGGCACACGTGCCAGGTGAGTGCCTTATAAATTCAGGGCTTCATTCTCATTGACATGTAGCAACAGGCTTTGGTTCCATTAAAAGATGCAACAGCATGCTTTGGATGCACCAAAGGTGGGGATGGTGATCCTTGGGTAATGGTGACGACGAACATCTTTATCTTTACCGCTGGAACTGGATTATGCGTAACATGGGACTTGGGTCGCGGCGGGGGTGGGGGTACCTTCAGTGAAGTGTCAGCATTGGTGTGTTACAAATGCATGCGCTGTTAATTCTGGACGTCCCTTGGTATCATCAGGAAGAAAATTAGAAAGGATGCATGCTTCCTTTTTCTTCAACAGTTGTTGATTGAGGCCAATGTTGGGTCACCGTTGCTTTGTAGATGGACTTTACTTGGAATATGAGAGGATTGCGGTGACAGAAAAGAGGCGGAAGGTTGGGAGGTATGTTGAGTGTTTAGTGGATATGTATCCTTTTCGAAGAGACTAAAATGGAATCTTGGGATGAGCATGAAATGCAATTGGTTGAGGGAAAATCTGAGTTCTCTTTTGTGTTGTGTAGAAGCTTCAGAACAAGAACAAGTGCTGGAGGGGAGCGAACATATGCGAATGATAAATGGCATGGTGCTCCAGCAGGGAAATATTATGCAGCGTCAAAGTGTATAGCATTAGTTTTGTACTTGTCGTTAGCATGATCTCATAATGGAAGAATGAAAATCATCTTTATGGTGTGCACCCATTTTCCAGTTAATTAAATCTGGATATATGTAAGACCCGGTTCAATCTTTCTGTATGAAGAACAATTTCATTGTGTTCTGTTTCCCTTAAAAAAATGTGGTGTTTCATCCTTTTGCTGATAGACAATTTTCTCATACCTGAGAGTGTAGCCTGCGTCGTAGATTACATCTTTAATGATCATAAGGTTTTCGTGACTATTTTCATTACTATGTTTAGCAAAATATTTTCAGGATTAATGTATTCAAAATCTGAAAAACTTTGCAAAATTTTCTCTCTTCCACTTACTATATAAACTTTCCCTTCAGGCTGTAGAATGGAATGACGAGCCAATTGATGAACAAGAAGGTGCTGAATCTGTCCCTAATGATGGGGTTTCACAATTTTCTGAGACAAAGGATGATAAACCTATCAATGTATTGGAAGAAAATGAATGGGATCGACTTCTGCGAGTTAGGTGAGCTTGCATTTTTCATTTAAACTTGTTTCTACTCGCCCTTTTCTTTTGTTCATTCAGGATCTAGTTCTTCATTGTTGATTTTAGCACAAATACATTACTTGCATTATGTTAGCACAATTTAACTAGGCGACGGTGAAAAAGGAGACAGCTTTAATGATATTCTGATGAGAATTAAAGGGCATAAAGAAAATTGTAGTGTAACAATTAATCAATTTTTTCGTGCGATATCGATGTGACCTTTTGTGTGAAAATTTTTACAAGAATGTCCAATTGAAACAACAAATGAAGGTCTTTTGTAAAAAAATAGATCAGAATTTCAAGTTGTTAGCTTTTTGCAAGTATTAAATATGCTATAAAATATGATAATATAAAAGCTAATTATGGCGAAGCCTTCTTCCACTTTTAAATAGGGTCGACTATATGGATTCTTGCTCAAATCCATGTTGAAAGATCCAACTATTTTTTACGTTGGTTGTCGGTTACCTAAAGCAACCCCAACAAGGGTGATTTGAACCTTGTTCTTTTTGGGTGATAGATAGAGTGGAGTATTGGGCTCAACCTGACCCAACTCTGGAATGCCCGGCTCGAGCCCATCAATTTTTTGTGGGCCTTGCGCCGGGTTGAGGCATGCTTTTTTTAGCAAACCGAGGACTCGGACCCGACCCAAGGCCTGCGGGATCGGGCTCGTGTTCAGGCCATGCTTGGGTTCGGACCGGGCTTAGCCCGCTCCCATTTTGGTTCCATGAAGTTGCAATTTGATTCCAATTTATTATTATGATATTATTCATCCATAATACATGAATATTGGATGTATAGTTATGATATAATATTATTATTCATGGACGAAGTAAATATTGAATCTATTGTGACTATAAATTTATGTACCCCAATTTGGTTCTAATATGATTTACGTGTGGATTGTTGTATGATTGTTGAAATCTGGAAATATTTTGCAGAATTTTTTTCCATGTGATCGAATCATGATGTAATTTGATTTAGTAATAACATATTGCAAAAGTTTGTTAGACTATAAACTATTAAAAGATGGTAGCATATGACCCGAGCGTGATATTTTGAAATATGAGGGCCTGGGCCCGATCCTTTTGTAGATCAGGTTCGGTCCCTGCCCGACCTAGGCCGAGGATGATATTTTTGAGATATGAGGGCTTGAGCCTGGCCCATTTGTACATTGGGTTTGGGCCGGGCTCGAGCTTTTGCAGGTCGGGTCAGTGTCGGGTCAGGGTCGGGTTCGGGCCGACCCGACCCAATGCTTTACCCTACTGGTAGACACACCACATTACCACCAGACCATTAAAGTAGGTATAATGGAAAAGTTAGTTGTTGAAAAATAATCTTTAGGGATTCCATTCGTCCACATTGTTGACCATATATATATATTTTGAAGAATTCGAGAAAAGCAATGGATATTTATTTTTCAACAATGTATCCCACCTTTATTTATCTTCGACATCGATGAATACCCTAAAATTTATTCAAATGCATGGAGATTTGTGTATGATACTTTTTTAATATTATACAATATTTCTAACTAAACTACATAATTTTTGGAAGAAAAACGAGGCTTATGCCTCAACCGTCTCAAGGCTATGACTTGTCTCGATTCTAGGGTAACCAAGTTGTTTCGCCTTTCATTTTTTAAACCTTGCTCATTATATTATGTCTGACCTAAGGAATATTGACTCTACTACTTGATATTTTTAAGTAAGTGTGGGGCTAACTATTTTCTAGCAGAGTCACTAGGGAGTGGGTGGATTCATGTGATCGAGCTTGCATTGTTAGAGGCAACCACATAGGTCGAACTAGGCAGAGGAAAGTGAAAGGCATTGATTCTTCTTAGCTGGCATTACAACCCCTATCAAAGCACCATATGATGAATGCTCTCCATCTCAACATTGATTTGTACCGGGACGAACCTAAGAGGAGGGGAACTGTTTTACTTTTTTAGTCATGTGTTAACTATTTATTTGCTTTGAGAAAGTGAAAAAAGTAGACAGAGGGTACTGGAAATGTGGTCATGACTTGCTTTCTGAAAAAATCCTCGCTTCGGCCATGATTTTAGGGCTTGGTATGTTCTTGCTTTTTAGAAAGGAAGAGCTTTCAACCTCAAAATGTTGCTATTGATCTCAGACTAAGAGAAAGGATCCTTAGGCATCAACCCTTGTTGCCCATCTGAGGGGTGGATGATTTCCTCATCCTCAAGGCAACACGACAACACCAACTACCATCTCAATCATTGTGGGTTCTAGTATGACCCAATCTGCAAGATGTGTATACATTCCATAATACAAAGACATATAAGCTGGGCTTGGTTATTAATTGACGATCATTTGAGTTATAGAGATGTGAGTGTGGGTAGGCCCAAAGGACAGCATGGATGGGAATTGATGGAGGACTCCGATGATTTTCTTCAAGGTTGCAAAAGTCAGTAGTCGGTATTCGGTCGGTTGGGTCACTGATTAAGGATTAATCGGCAGTCGGGCGACTAATCGGATTGAGTCGGACTTTAATCGGCTTTGAATTTTATGATTATTTTAAATATATATCTTATTTTTATACATATATTTACATAGATTTTGTACATTTTTATACTATCATAATAAAATAAAAGAAGTAATTGAATATAAATAAAACATCAAGCACATTATAATAAGTTTGCTTATAAAATATTAAAAAAATATGGTATCTCCAAGCAAAAGTCGGTCGATTAGTGTACCTAGTCAGAATTAGTCGGTACTTGGTCAGTCATCCCACTGACTAGACTAGTCGGACCTACTAGTCGGGCCAGTCGGGTGACTTTTACAACACTGATTTTCTTAAGTCCGTCATAAATTGTTGATAAAGAGGAATGCTCTTATTGGATATGAATGGAGACCTTGATACTCTTATCTGACTATCTCAAGAAGGATGCACTAACATGTTAAGACTAACGATGTGTTATTTGATCGGCATCATACACTTGGAGCGAAGTTAAGAGTAGGCCTCACATGATGTTCATGCTGTCTTAACTAGTCATTGACCGCAAATAACAATGGACGAACTAGTTGATAGGGGTGGTCTCTTGCAAGGGATGGAATCAAGTAGGGAGAAAAATATGAATGGTCTTCTACTATCATATGAATATATGTGCTTTTTCCAACCCTTAAATATATCTAATTATAAATCTTATTTATCGAACAACTTTCTTTCATTTTGGAGGTTGGTGAAGGCATATCCCCATGCTAGGATGTGAATCATGTGAAAAATGCTTGCTTGTATTAAAGGTGTGGTCGAATTGAAGATTCGAACTATTGATATTGTATCAGTCAACCTGAAAATGGATATATCATGATATATCGACAATATCGGTGGAGATTTTAAAAATAATCTACTCAAAAATTTTGACAGTAATATTTTTTTTTTGCAAATTAAAATCATCCCAGTTCTAAAAACCCGAAATAACATACAAATACATACTTATATGCAAGAATGGGGTGTATGTAGCACACTAATACACATTATATCATAAATCGCTGCTGTCCATTCTAATTGTTAATTGTTGATTGTTGAGAGGCATTGGTAGGAATTGATGATGTTCGAACTATAACAACTTAAATGCATAATGGAGGTGTATTTAGCACATTATCTTTATAATTATATCACACTGTATATGAGCTATATCAAAAATCAAAGACACACAAATGATCATAATAATATAAAATTTTGAAAGAACACAACTCATAATTATTATAATGTTAATGAAAGAAATGAATTAAAATAGATTAGGAATAAAACTTTCTAAATGAGCTAAAAGAAAATCAATATAGATTGAAGTATGTTGTGGATTTGTGATTTGAATCACTATGTTATTAATATGTACTATGTGTCAACTATTACATTTTAAATCAACATGTATAATATATATGCAGCCTTTCCTTGATCATCTTTAGAGTTGTTCCATCTCTATTGCAATATTGACCCACTATCGACAATATTGGTCGATATCGATAGATATCCTAGATAAAAAGCATCAAAAACTATCAATTTCGACCTATATGGGACATTTCATCGATATCTCACGAGATATCGATCGATATTTGATAAAAAGATATTGATATGAAATTCAATATCCTCTAATTATCTATACCAATGTATCTATGATATATCTCCAATATATCATGATATTTTGAATCCTTTTCGAGTCTACGATTATCTAAGGACTAGGTAAGCTATGGACATTTATGGTTGCTTTTTGTACCAGGCATTCTCCCATTTGTTTAATTTATTTCCTAAGTTAAGATCATGAAACACCTTATACTTTTTGAGCGTTAGATGCTTAAGACCGTTGCTTTGGATGACTAAAGCCGAAAGAGATGCTTCTCAGACAAATAAATATATAGTTACTCAGTTGTTGCAAGTTTTCTTTGGCATGATCAATGCCTATTCATTAGAGATCTCGATTCCATTTTTATCCGACGAGAAGGAGGCACAAGGACAAAGAAAGAGTGAACCACTAGGGTCGAAAGTACCCAACTCTGCACGTCGCTTCTCTAAACCTCTTTGCTTGTTGGATGGGAGTTGCATGAGAGGTAACATCCACGTACAGCTGCATGAGAAGGTGGAAGGTGATAGCCTTTTCGTACCTCAATCTCGTCTTCTATGAGGATTGCCCTTTTTTATGGGAGAGTATTAGGATATGTTCTTAATAAGGTGCATGGTTGCATATGGAATTCCTTGGGTTTGCATTTGCAGTAGTCAAAGTCCAAACTTTTCTATGCAATATGCCCCTCCTACACGAAGACTAGTGATAGATGGTTCGATAGTGCCTTCATAGAGGGTAGATGGACGTGTCATCGCAACAATGAAGCGTCGCAAACCCGTTTCCAGTCCATGGAGGCTGCTGGCCTACTCAAGCTTGTCACTGGTTTGAGGGAGAGATCCTCAGTACTTGTGACCTCTTGACCCTTCCACATGCTTATACATGCATCAAATGCTCATCTGGGAAATGTAACTCCATGGGCACAGAGAAATCCTTTTTTTCTCGTCTACTCTTGGGAACGCGGAGATACATGTGCGGATTATAAGTGATTGTTTTGAGAATGGCGGGGAATGAACGATACTCAATGGCATTTAGGGAAGAATCTAGACCCATCGACATGAATAATCATTTCGATTTTGGGAGAGGTGGCAACGCTAAACTGACTTGAGGAAAGCCACCCTTGAGTTACTGAAAGTCTTTTTTCCTTCTCGGAGCTACAATAGTGAAGGTTGACCCTCTTAAGAGGGCCTTTATAGAAAGGCAATCACATTGGAGACCTTTTAACATGACCTTTGCTTTTGTTAATCTACAAGATGAAAGCACATCACGACCCAAAAGTGACCTTTGGAAACCATTATGGCTATCACGTACCGAGGCCTCACAAGTAATATATATTATCCCTTAAGCCTTTTCCAAGGCCTTAAATGTCAGATTTGGTTTCATTTCGGTAAAGCATGTAAAGAAAACTCGGTGAAATTTGGGTGAAATGGTTAGAAATTGAGGAAATTACTTGAAAACTCATTTTTCTCTAAAATTAGGATTTCTTATTGTCGGTAATTAATAGATGAGATAGAAATACATAGTTTTTTTGAATAATGAGATATTGACATGATATATTAAATTAAATTTCCATCCAATCTCTCCAACATTTGTAATATGCTCCTTAGGGTCAGAACCGATTTTGGAACCTGAATAAGAAATCATTAGTTTCACCTCGTGAACATGAAGAGAATGCTGACACATGCAATAATAACAGAGGAAAACATATTGCCAACAAAGAGGACAATTAAAATGTTATCTTATTTAAGAAATTGAAAATGGAAATGAGAGCTTTGAACTTGTATCTTACCAATATACTTTAGTCTTCGAAAAATATATAATTTTAGGAACAAAAAAAGATACACACACATATACACATACAAGCACACAAATCTTTCTAATATATATGTCTAATAGATGCAAGGTAAAGCTTCTGATTATAAAATATATGCTATACGAGACACAACAAAAATCAATTAACACCAAAAAGTTGCGTAGCATTCACAAGCATAATCTACATCCAACCCAATAATAGGCGAACATTTACAATATAAGACTGTTTCTAGCAACCTATCACTTACACAACCGTACGTACTCTTTGTAGTAGAGAGAAGCAACAAGAAATAGAGTTCGAGAAATGAGCAATTTCTTGTGTCTTATAAGATGAAATGATGCAATGTAATGCACCAATATATAAAGCTCAAAGAGTACCCCAATGTGGCTGAAATTACGTGAGTGGTCCAAGAGGCTAGGGGGATAAATTTTTGTGAAACATGGCTATATTCCTCTTTTTTGTTGTTTCAGTTAAACTTCCACCAAAATGGATCGAAATTCCATTGAATTGTCGATGAGATATGGGAAAAGGAAATGCCGCGCGGTATCGATTCCGGCTCAGTGAAATTTAAGGTCATGGCCTTTTTGGAGTTGGGGATGGTAGAAAGGTCCACTTCGTTGGTCAGGTCAGTGACATTGTATGAAAATGTGCAGACTCGAGGTGAGGTGATCGATTTAGCCTCAAACTGCACGTCTCATGCTCCTTTGGCGAGGCGTGCACCATGTTTTGTCGAGGCGGCTTGAGGTGTTGGCTGAGGCGTTAGCTGAGGCATTTTAGGGATTTTACTAATGATTTAATTGTTCTATGGATAGTAGATACGATGGAAAGAAGGAAGATTCAGACACCGTGTCTCCAAAAGACAAAATGGGTTGGAGAGAAAGCAAAGGAAACCGACAAGCGATGTTTTAAATTATGGTATTCATGTAAAGAGAAGGGTAAAATGATGTTGGAGTGGTTGTTCATAAGGATTGCAAGGATAGTGTAGTCAAGGTGCAAAGATTTGGGGATCGGATTATTTTGCTCAAATTGATGCTTGCAGAAGAAATTCTGAATATCATCTCAATCTATGTAATTGGTTTAGAAGAAAGGATTAACCCATCTTTTTGAGAGGATTTGGATTAGATTATGCAAGGAGTCCCACCTAGAGAGATGACTTGCTTAGGTGGAGATCTTAATTGACATGTGGGAAAGGATGCTTCATATATGCTAATGTTCATGAAAGCCATGGCTTCGAGATGGAAATGAAGAGGGAAAAGTCATTTTGGATTTATAACGGCTTATGACCTTTTCATAGCAAACACTCTCTTTAAGAAGATGAAGGAGCATTTAATTACTTATAAGAGTGGTCCGACTAGAATATCGATAGATTACTTTGTGTTGAGGATTAGAGATCGGTTATGTTGCAAAGACTGTAAAGTAATCACAACAGAGAGTTTGACAACCCAACATCGCTTATTAGTCATTGATGTGTAATGAGGGTTGGTAAGGAAGAAAGGTTATTCTCTGGATCATTAGAACTGGATGGTAGAATCTTAAATTGAAGCAATCAAAGCTTCAAGGAGAAGGCTTTAGAAGACTTATTGGGACTAAAACGGAAGTGTGAATGAGATGTGATATGTGGTAGCATCTTGTATCCAGATTCCAAAGGGTTGCTAAAGAGATGCGAAGCGAGTCTAAGGGAGGAATCTCGAGCCAACATGAGGCTTGATGGTGGAGTGAAGGAGTACATGGGAATCTCAAAATGAAAAGAATTGCTTTAAAGCTATGTATATGAATAGTACAAACAAAACCGTCCCAAACTACAAGATAGCAAAGAAGAAGCAAAGAAGGATGTAACTGAAGTTAAGTCTAAAGCTTATGAAGTTTTGTACAAACATTTTTACTCTAAGTAGGGCTATAAGGATATATTCAGATTGACCAAAGCACGAGAAAGGAAGATCAGAGATCTTTCTCAAATAAGATGCATTAAAGATGGGGAATGACATGTGTTTATTACTCAGAAGAATATAGAGACTAAATGGAAGCAGTATTTTCATAATTTTTTTATTGAAGATGAGATAAAAAACATCACTTTTGGAGATATAGCTTGTAGTGAAAGTTACCTAAATTGTACAAGCTATAGACAAATACAAAGGAAGAGTAGAGGAGACTTTGAAGGTTATGAAACATGGGAAAGGTGTATGACCTGATGACATTCCTATAAAAGTATGGAGAGTTCTAGGTGAAGCTTGTAAAGAGAAATTCGGTGAAATTTCGGTGAAATGGTTAGAAATTGGCGAAATTACTTGAAAACTCATTTTCCTCTAAATTAAGATTTCTAATCTTCGTTAATTAATAAATGAGATAGGAATACCTAGTTTTTTTGTGAATAATGAGATATTGACATGATATGTTAAATTAAATGTCCATCCAATCTCTCTAACATTTGTAATATGTTGCTTAGATCCAGAACTAGACAATATTCAGAAAGTGGCCCAAGCGGCTGCATATGCGGTCGCATGTGCGGTCACAGACCCAATAGAGTATCGCATAAGACATATGCATTGGTTGTGCGGTCTGAGCACATAATCGCTCCGAGTAAACCGCATATGCGTCCACAAATGTAATAGGGCTTGCTGCGGTGTTGTAACCTCTAACCCAACCATACCTGACCCGATAACTCTAATTTACCCATACGATAACCCCAGCTAAATCCACCCTCCCCCTCTCGATGCTTCGAAGCCCCATCAGAATCCCTAGCCTACCCTCTATGGTACGAAGTCGAGCCCTACCTAACATGTGCTTCTCCACCTTCGCCTCTGGTGTGAGCCACCAACAAGTACTCCTCCGCCTCTGGTGTACTCCGTCAACTAGTACTCCTTCGCCTCCAGTGTGCTCCTCGGCTAACAAGGGCTCCTCCGCCTCCGTTTTGGGTGTGCTCCTCTGCTAACAAGTTAGTTTTTTTACAGAAAGACAATGCTATATGGTAAAAATCTATGGATATTATCTAATGATTTAATACTATTCAAATACTTTCTGAACGCAAGATGGGCTATGGTTTAATATACGATTCAAGTACTTTCTTGTGTGAGTATTTATCTGATTTCAACTAAGTTTATTTCATTTACTGTTGCTGTTATTTATTTTCTGGGATCATCACCTCAATTTCTACATGCTCTCCACTTTAGTGCTTATGTTTGGCCTCTTTAGGAAATTCAGATCCACGCCAATGATGTGCTATAGCGTAAGAGCATCCGGGACAGTTACTTCGTTCTCTATTTAGGACTGCATCAAGTGGTTATAGTCCTTTATTTCCAGTTTTATTGGGCCTAAAGAAATAAAAAAATCTCTGTAACAATTTATTCACCGTCATTTTTAATTTGCTATTTTCCCCTATTTAGTTGGTTGAAATCACAATGTACAAAAAAGTCTTCACTTCATATTTCTTCCATGTTATATTTTTTTAGAACATACATATCTAATGTTTGAGTTTGTTATTATCTTTTTAATTTTTTTATATTAAAATAATAGAAATCACATATTCCGCATATACTTCCGCATGCCTGCCTGCTCGCTTCAGACCACCAGATCGAACGAATACCGCATACCGACTTTCTAAAAATTGGAACCAGATTTGGAACCAGAATTAGAAATCATTAGTTTCACCTTGTGAACATGAAGAGAATGGTGACACATGCAATAATAATAGAGAAAAACATATGCCAACAAAGAGGAGTATTAAAATGATATCTTATTTAAGAAATTGAAGATCGAAATGATAAATTTGAATTTGTATCTTACTAGAATACTTTAAACTTTGAAAAATATTTAATTTTAGGAATAAAATAAGATACACACACATATACATATACAAATACGCAAATCTTTCTAATATATATGTCTAATAGATGCATTGTAAAGCTCCTGATCATAAAATATATGCTATACGAGACATAAACAAATCAATTAACACCAAAAAATTGCGTGGCATTCACAAGCACAATCTACATCCATCCCAATAATAGGCAAACATTTACAATCATAAGAATGTCTCTAACAACTTAGCACTCACACAACCACACGTACTCCTTGTAGTAGAGAGAAGCAATAAGAAATAGAGTTCGAGAAATGAGCAAATTTCTTGTGTCTTGTAATATGAAATGATGCAAAGTAATGCACCAATATATAGAACTCAAAAGGTACCCCAATATGTGAAAGAGTGGTCTAAGAGACTAATAGGATAAATTTTTGTGAAACATGGCTAGATTCCTCTTTTTTTATTGTTTCAGTCAAAATTCCGCCAAAATGGATCAAAATTCCATTGAAATGTTGTTAAACTATGGGAAAAGGAAATGATCTGGGGTATCGATTTGAGCTCGGTGAAATTTAAGGCCATGGCCTTTTTGGAGTTGGGGACGGTAGAAAGGTCTACTTCGTTGGTCATGTCATTGACATTGTATAGAAATGTGCAGACTCGAGGTGAGGTGCTTGATTTAGCCTCGAACTGCACACCTCATTCCTTTGGCAAGTCACGCACCTTGTTTTATCGAGGTAGCTTGAGGTGTTGGATGAGGCATTAGCTGAAGCTTTTTAGGGATTTTACTAATAATTTAATTGTTTATGGTAGTAGATACAATGGAAAGAAGGAAGATTCAGATAATGTGTCTCCAAAAGACAAAATGGGTTGGATAGAAAGTGAAGGAGATCGACAAGCGATGTTTTAAATTATGCTATCCAGGTAATGAGATGGGTAGAAATGGTGTTGTAGTGGTTGTTCATAAGGATCGGAAGGATAGTGTAGTCGAGGTGCAAAGATTTGGGGATCAGATTATTTTGCTCAAACGGGTGCTTGAAAAAGAAATTCTGAATATCATCTCAATTTATGTAAATTGGTTTAGAAGAATGGATTAAACCATATTTTTGAGAGGATTTTGATCAGATGATGCAAGGAATCCCACATAAATAGATGACTTGCTTAGGTGGAGATCTTAGTGGACATGTGGGAAATGTTGCTTCATATTTGCTAGTGTTCATAGAGGCCATGGCTTCGGGATGGAAATGAAGAGGGAAAAGTCGTTTTAGATTTATAACGGTTATGACCTTTTTATAGCAAACACTCTCTTTAAGAAGATGAAGGTGCATTTAATTACTTATAAAGTGGCCCGACTAGAACACAAATGGATTATTTTGTGTTGAGGAGAGATTGGTTATGTTGCAAAGACTGCAAAGTAATCCCAGGAGAGAGTTTGTCAACCCAACATCGCTTGTTAGTCATGGGTGTGCCTTTAGTAGGGTTGGTAAGGAAAAAGAGTTGTTCTCAAGGTCATTAGAACTAGATGATGGAATATTAAATTGAAGTATTCAAAGCTTCATGGAGAAGTTTTTAGAAGGCTTATCTCGGGATTAAAATGGAAGTGCGAATGAGATGTGAGATGCGGTAGCATCTTGTATCTATAGGGATGCTAAAGAGATGCTAACCGAGTCTACGAGAGGAATCTTGGGCCAACACGAGTCTTGATGGTGGAGTGAAGGAGTGCAAGAGAATCTCAAAATGAAAAGAGTTGCTTTAAAGCTATGTATTAGGATAGTACAAACGAAACCGTCACAAACTACAAGATAACGAAGAAGAAGAAGCAACGAAAGTCGTAACTGAAGCTAAGTCAAAAGCTTATGAAGTTTTCTACGAAGATTTTGACTCTAAGGAGGGTTAGAAGGATATATTCAGATTGACCAAAGCAAGAGAAAGGAAGATCAAAGATCTTTCGCAAATAAGATGCATTAAAGATGGGGAATGACATGTGCTTGTTACTCCGAAGGATATATAGGCTAAAATGGAAGTAGTATTTTCATATCTTTTCATTGGAGATGGGAATAAAACCATCACTTTCGGAGTATCTATCTTGTAGTGAAAGTTACCTGAATCATGTGAGCTATAGATAGATACAAAGGAAAAAAGCAGAGGTGGCTTTGAGGTTATGAAACATGGGAAAGGTGTATGATCTGATGACATTCCTATAAAAGTATGGAGATTCTAGGTGAATGTGGTTTGACTTGGATCAGAAATTTATTCAATGTTATTTAATGAAATGAGAAAATGCCTAAAGGATGGAGGGGAAGCATCATGATGCCTCTTTATACGAATAATGGAGGCAATTCAAATTGTTCGAATTACAGAGGTATTAAATTGATGAGTCAAACTATGAAAATTTAGAAACGTGTGATTGAAAGATGGTTGACGTAAGTTTCCAAAGTAACATAAAATCAATTCGAATTTATGCCAGGTCGCTCAACTATGAAGCTATCCACTTGTCAGGAACAATGGAGATTTATAGAGCTTAAAGGAAGAACCTCTATATGATTTATATGTTTGGAGAAGGCTTATGATTTAGTCCCATGTGATATTTTGTGGAGAGTTTTGGAGAACAGACAAGTGCATGTCCTATACATTGACCTTACAAAGGAATGTGGCTTCATCGTATGTAAGGATCCAATCTGGGAAGAATGACTATTTTGACATCATCATAATTCTGCACCAAGGTTCAACTTTGAGTCCTGTTAGAGTATTTGGTAGTGCGCCATGTTGAGTTGTAGCAGGGTAAATGGATCCTGGAGAAGATCCATTTACCCCATTCTGTGTTTAGTCCCACATGGACCAACGGTGGGACTTGGAGGCACTGGGAAGGCTATATAAGGAGCCCCAGACCTCCTGTACTCATTGAGAAAGTGCAATACAAGACACGCCCCTTTGAGGGCTTCTCCCGTGGTTTCATCCCGCTCCTCACGGAGTAGGGTTCCACGTTAAAATCCCGCTGTTCTTCTTGTTCTTTATTCTTTTCCATGTTATGCTTCCGCATTCTTCATATTTTATAACATGGTATCAGAGCGGGTCGATTCTCGAGGAATTGTTTTTCTTTGTTTTATGATTCGAGATTCGAGTATTAAGATGTTCGATCTTTGAAGATTATTTTTAAGTTCCGGATGTTGTCCGTGAAATTCTAGGGTTTTGTGAAACCCTATGTTTGGCTGGTCATGCTCCTTCAGGCCTTCAGTTCTCGCATCCCAACCAGGGCACGACGGCTTCCTCAAACCCTCACGACTCCTCTATGCGCGCTCCAGACGTATCCTCGCGCATTGTGCGCACCTTTGCGCACTGCATCTGTGCTCAAGGCGGATCCTCGATGCGCTCCAGGTGTATCCAAGTCACGTTGGAAACACACAGACGATGATCGTCTCTGCAAGCAACAACAAGGGCTTCTTGGGAAACCCTAATCAAGCCTCCAAGTCCATGTGCGTATCCGCAACGCCCAGGCGCGTATCCGCAACGCCTCCAACTCCTCAGGCGGTGATGCCGCAACCCCCTGGCGGCCCTCCCAGCCGGCTCATCTTCCCGTGAAGCATCTCCCAGCGCCCCCCCAGTCACGCGCTCCTCCGCCCTTAAGTCACCAGGCGGAACCCAGGTCCCTGCCTCGACCCCCGATCCTCCAGGCAGAGGTGCATCTCCAGCAAGCCCCCAGGCGGGGCTCCCGCGCATCCTCTTCAACATGCGCGATTCTCCAGCCCTCCGGACCAGATCGCCCTCGCAAGGAGGGGGCTCGCACCTTGCAGGTCTCCTCATCGCACCTCAACCGGCGGCGCAGAAGGGCTCCTCCTCGCTCGCGATGCCCTTTCCCCGTTGTTTCCCAGTTCACCAGCTGCTTCTCAAGGCGGCGCCGCCCCATAGTCCCGTGCATCTCCATGCAAGTCGGCGGCTCCTCCAGGCGTGCATCGCACGCGGCCTTGCTCCTTCCTCTCGTCCAAGGAACCCTCTGGCGGCAGCGTCGTATTCCAAGGCGCATCGCGTGGCATGCGTGGGTTCCCTCACGGGAACCCTAAATAAGAGGCGGCGGGCGTGGAAAAAAAAGGAAGCGTTGGGAACCCTAAGGTAGTGGCTTATGTTTTTTTTTTAAAAAAAGGTTAGAGGTGCTGTTGTAGGGAAATTTTTGTGGAGCATAAAAGAAAAGTGGGAGCAGGCTCAAAAAAAAAAAGAGATGAGGCAGTTAAAAAAAAGGAGGAAGGGGGAGAAAGAAAAGTTGTGCCGTGAGTTATGAAAAAAGAGGGGGTGGTTGAGATTTTGAACCCTATTTGGCTGTGTATTTAAAAAAAAGTTACAATTTTCAAAAAAAAAGAAAAAAAAGAGGCGCGTACTCGAAAAAAAAGCCATACGCATTTTTAAAAAAAAAGGAAAAAAAAGGTCGCATACAAAGAAAAGCTGTATGCATTTAAAAAAAACAGTGTGATGTAAAAGCCGAAAAAAAAGGTAACGGCTTACAAAAAAAAGATAACGGCTTATTAAAAAAAATGAAAAGCCGCAAGTATGTTTTGTTTTCCCCAGAGGTCCCCATCATTTTTCTAGTTGTCAGGCCAGAGTTTTCATGTGAGCCATAGGGACTCCAGAGCAGAGGACCATTCCCTTGAGGGCAGGGGTTTTCATGTGGTATCATAGGTACACCAGAGCAGTGCACCATTCTCTGAGCCAGATGGGAGAGACCCAGTTCTCCGACGAGGAGACTTCAGGCGCAGTTTCAGACTCGATGGTCAGATTACGAGTCTTCAGTTGACTCACACTCCAGCCCGTCTGTCCTCCTCACCTGCACGGCATGAGAAGCAACGTCCTCGACTGCAGCAATGTGCGCGTTGGGTTGATATTGTCCGTAGTGTCCTGTAGCGTGAGTTGAGTTTCTTTCTGTTTGTCCAAGCTGAGCATTGCATGCTCCAGCTTGAGGGGGAGTGTTAGAGTATTTGGTAGTGCGCCATGTTGAGTTGTAGCAGGGTAAATGGATCCTGGAGAAGATCCATTTACCCCATTCTGTGTTTAGTCCCACATGGACCAACGGTGGGACTTGGAGGCACTGGGAAGGCTATATAAGGAGCCCCAGACCTCCTGTACTCATTGAGAAAGTGCAATACAAGACACGCCCCTTTGAGGGCTTCTCCCGTGGTTTCATCCCGCTCCTCACGGAGTAGGGTTCCACGTTAAAATCCCGCTGTTCTTCTTGTTCTTTATTCTTTTCCATGTTATGCTTCCGCATTCTTCATATTTTATAACAAGTCCATTCCTTTTTACCTTGATTACAGATGAGTTGACTAGTCACATTTAGGGTGAGATACCTTGGTGTATGTTGTTCGCCAATGATATTGTGTTGATTGATGAGACTAGAGATGGAGTAAGCGTAACACTTGAGGTTTGGAGGCACGCCTTGGAGACTAAAGGACTTCGTATAAGGAGGGCTAAGATTTAATATATGGAGTGCACATTTGATGGAAGTAGTAGGGAAGGAATCGATGTGAAGATTTGAGATAATAACATTCAGAAGAAAGATTTTTTAGATTCTTGGGATCTATTTGCAACATGACGGGGAAATCGATAGAGATGTTACTTATAGAGTACATGTAGGTTAGCTAAAGTGGAGTGGAGCCTCTACTGTTCTATGTAATAGTAGATTTCCTTTTAAAATCAAAGGAAACTATTGCAAAGCAGCCGTGAGACTTGCTATGCTCTATGAATCTGAATGTTGTCGTGTAAACCATAGACATGTGCAAAGAATAACAATAGAGAAATAAAAATGCTAAGGTGGATATGTGGTTATACACGAAAAGATCAGATTCAGAATTATACGATTAGAAGGAAAGTTGGTGTCCCTCCAATAAAGGATCCGATAAGAGAAAATCACTTATGATGGTTTGACCAGTTGCAATGGAGGTCGGCTGATGTATTCATTAGAAGATGCAAGATTTGGGATGTTGAGCCAACTAAAAGAGGACGAGGAAGGCTTAAGAAGTATTGGAATAAGACTATCTGACGGGATCTTAGTTATTTGGATCTAAGCTCAAGAATGACCCAACACAGATCCGAATGGAGGCAAAGAATCCATGTAGCCAACCATACTTAATGTGGGAAAATTCTTTGTTGTTATTGTTGTTGTATTGATAGTTTCACATGCTTACAACGGTCTAGTTATTTAGGATATATCTATACAAGATTGATGCTTAAATTTGGTCTATTTTGTATTCATATTTACTATTAAACACGCTCAATTATCTCTGTAAACTCTTACCATGAATCTCCTGTCTAGACGGCGGGCATTGCCCACCAATGTTAGGACTTAGGAGAAGTCACATAATGAGCAGGGTAAAGCAAGCAAGACATGATTGAGAGCATATTAATGTTGTCATTTATAATATATTATATGTTTGCCAAATAAAGTATAAACTTCATTAAAGTATATATAATCATAGTTTTTATGTAACCTACATATTTTAGTGACAAATATGTAGCCTGATACTTTAATGGCAATTGTAGCCCGTGAATCTTTCTTTGATCTGATTTAAATTTAGTAGAAAGATAACTAGAGTTGGTTTATCTTTTCTTTTATTGTTCTATCTCTATATTAGATATAATATCTTTTCTTTCATTAGATATTATATGCTATATATTAATTTCATTGATATATATATTATTGTAGGGTTGTTTTTTCTATAAACCGAGGCTCATGCCTCGACCACCTCGAAGCTACAAGCCTACTCCCTGCCTCGGCTTACATGGAAAATTTTTTGTTCTACCTTAATTTTTTTCAAACCTTGGTTAGCAACTTGCTTTTATGTGAGCTTCCAACACGTACCCAAGAGGCTGTCTGGGAACTGATGACGAGAGAAAAAAATGGGGGCAAGGAGGAAGTGTATTGACTTGGGTGGGGGGCAGAGGAGCTCCATGGCAATTGCCCTTTGAGTATGGGAAAGAGGCTAGTAATTCGTCATTTAGTTACTTTTGACCTTAATAAACTCTACAAATCTCTTCAGGTCTCTAGCTTCGTTAGATGTTATAATCATTCAGCATGAAGGTATGAATGCTGACCACTGTGACAGTGCATTGGTTTAGAAAGGGAGCAACCATCCCTAGAAATCATCTACGCTACAAGGCTGGAACTCTTTGACCTCATGCTTTCCAACTAGTGTATGAAAGCTCTGGTCTGACCTCTCACCATTCTCAGAGAAAAATCAAGATCCCCATGTGCCTGGTTAATATACTATCATGCCTGTCATTTGGGGCCTTAGACCAGGAATGTATGCCACACTTGCTGCTGCTTTCCGTTAGTAGTTTAGAGCGAAAGCGGATTGGAGACTGCATTCACAACTATAGAAATATGTTGTAAAGTCTCGTAACCTCGCACCTTTTCTCGTCCGATGCCTCTCGTTGCTCTACCTTCGTCTGCGTATGATAAATTCTTGCTTTTTGCTATTGGAAGATCTTTCCAACCATATTTCTCTACGAGACTCGACATCTATTGATCTAATGAACTCAACAAGTTAGAGACGGTGGGTTTCAACTGGCTATCAGTGGAGATAGCCCTACCTCCTTTTGGTTGGTGCCATTTTGGTGGTGGTCCCCCTTCCTGTTGAAAGATTGTTTTGTTCTGACCAACCGGGGACCCTGTTCTGCAGGCCTTGGATGTTTCTAAGGTGGTCAGTAGGCAATGCATTGCAGTTTCTAAAGGAATAGTGAATCTAATCTATGTGGACTACGTTTTGGTGGGGGAGGGGGGAGGGTTGGGATAAATGCCCTGCAAACTTACTCAGACTTAGTTGATCTAATCTATGTGGACTATGTTTGGGGTGTTTCAGGTATGATAATTGTTATGTAGCAGACAATTTGAATGTATGGAGATGCTTACATTGTAGAGACTATATTCATGACCTCCCCACATCATTGTCAGGTGAAGCCTGTCATCTAAAAACTTTGTTGTTATGCGATCAACAAACTTGGGGGATTGTGGTTTGGTGGAACAAGTGCCATTCATGCGGGGGCTTTGAGTAGCAGGTGCATCTCAAGGACGTAGCCTCCAAACATCATTCTGATTTCGGATCACCTCTGTAATTGGTTTTGGGAATCCTTCTGTCTTGGGGATCCTTTTGTACCAAGGTGCTATATAATCCCTTTAGGTTAGGACTTCTATTTGTCTCCTATAGACTACCATTTTACCATCATAAAAAGAGATCCACCATCTTTGAGGAGAGTAGGCCAGTTAAGGGTGAAACTTGTACATCCATGTTTTGTGATGTCTTGCTTTCTTGTATGTTAGTTTGGTTTGCGTTGTATTTTCCCCATGTGCAGCAGAATTTGTGCTTGGCATCCTGGCATGTGCAATCATGCCTTTCTTGCAATCCCAGAGATCAAGTTGGTTGGTTATGTTTACTAGCTTTATGCTCAATTCTCCTTGACCAAAGATTTGATGGACCACCACAAATGATGGAAACCTTAAGTGGTTGTTCTATGGACTTGATAGCGGATTGTTGCATTTGGAAATACAATGTTTCATGGTCTTCGCATTCTTTTAGGACTTGTTTATCTCGTGGTCCATGGTTGACCATTTGCTTGCCAGAGGACGATTCCAGGGAAGATTATGTACTTTACTTGATTGCCTCTCTGGAGGAGGATATTTTCTAAATGTAAAATCCAAATGTGTGTCGAAATTCAGTTATCACTTGCATTTTCTGCACCTCTTGTCAGGAGGATGTACATCTTTTGTTGGGTGATTATTTCGTGGCTTATTTTTTTTATGCTTTTTGGAGAAGTTATTTGTTGATGTGCTGGTTATTGGTGACACTTTGATAAGCATTGGGCCTAGATGGTTCTTTTGGTTCTAGCAAAAAAGAATCTGTGTTGAGTTTACTTGTTATACAAAAAATTGTGTACTTGCTGTTTTGTTAATGTTTTTTATGGATGAACATGGATATTTAGTAGTTAGCACTTTGGTTTCTAAAGAGCTTAAATGCTGATTTCCATGTCAAGAAATGTCCATCGACTCTGTTAGTGATGGTATTTTAACAGGCATATGCGGTGAAACCCTGTAGGACTACTTGGTAATTATGTAGGTTTAAGCTAGTTATGTGCAATATCCAACCATTACGTGGGCATTTAAGTAAACAACCTTATATGGATTTGCCACCTATTACCTATTTTAGTGAGTTCATTTTAATCTTCATTTAATACATAAAGCTGCCATTACCCCATTGTTATAGAACATTTTCCCTTTTTCTTCTCAGATATATTCATCAAACTGAAGCTTTTGTTGAAAATTGAATGTGTTAAAATGGTTTTACACGTAGATAGAGGCTGTGGTTCTTTATTTCCTCCTTATCAGTTCATTTATTGAAAATCCTTGTTAATTAATGTGTTTAGTTTGGATAAATTAATTAGGCTGTAAATAAAAAGCGTCGTAAATGCCATTGCGTGGTTAATATCGCAGGTGGGAGAAGTACCAGATTGAGGAGGAAGCCACTCTTGGTCGTGGAAAACGTCTAAGGAAAGCTGTATCTTATAGGGAAACATTCACGTCTCTACCGAATGAATCTTTGAGTGAGGTAATCTACTGTAATTGAAGTATTTCTGTCCAAACTACATATGATGCTATCTAGTTTCATGTCTGGCGCATTGGAATGTGGCCGAGTTTGCTTGTCTTGGATTTTCTGCAGGCATTGCTTCAAGTACAAATGCTAAAGTTAAAAAAAACCACTATTGTAAAAATATATTTCATTTATTGCAAGTCAACATTGCACTTACTAACGTTTTTTTCCATCATCATCTAAGTTTATAGCAAGGCCTTAAATGTCGGTTTCGGTCACCATTTCGGTATCGACCAAAATAGAATTTCGATGGAATTTCGGTGGAATTTCGATCGAAATTTCGGTCATTTTTTGTACTAGGAACCCCGTATTTCGATCATTTCGGTTGAATTTCGATTTCGACTGGATATCGATATTCGACAGAAATTCGACCGAATTTCGCTGAAATTTGAAGCCATGGTTTATAGTACTAACTGGCTTTTGAATTTACTTTCTTATTTGGTAAGAAAATTCACTCTGGGGAGAATTGATGCAGAATGAATTTGGAATTGAAGAAAAGTTAGGAAGGTGAGAAACGTTTGAAAGTGTTTTGGATGGGGAAGCACAAAGATGTGCCTAAAGAGAGGAATAATGAAGGAGAAGATGGAGAAACTCCAAATTTTGTATTACTTAAATATACATAAACCCATTGTATAAAATGAGATTACAACAATAAAAAAAATTAATAAAGCCACAACTCAATTTCTATTTTAAGTACCTATCCATTTTTAAGATTTTATTTATTTAAATCAAAATAAAAAGTCACGATAATCTTAAAGTAGACTAGAATTCAGTCGAAACCTAATTTCAACCTTAATCCCAATGCGTATACATGTGTTAACTCGCTTCTGCTTCGAAAACCCTATCTTTTAATGAGTTGTCTAAAGAGTTTTTTTCTTTTGTGCATTCCTCTTGTTTTTTTGCATAGGAGGATGGAGGTGCAATTTCTTACCCTTTCAATCCAATGTCTTATTTCAGAAAACTTGCACATAATGTTAGGGTTGAATTGTGTCCATTGACGCCATTTAGGCATTGACATGGTTTCTAATTTAGTTTGTTTCCAAGTTCTCTATTTTTATTTGTACTCATTCGAGGATTATTATGTATTTGCCACTTATTCAGTTATAGGGATTTATACTATGTAAGAAATCTTAACCCATGAATAAAATTCATCTCATTAGGCTCCCGATTTTTCTCAACATAGTATCAGAGGGACGATCCTAGATCAGAATTCGTACACAAATCCCCGTTGCCACCTACAAATCCCATCCTTCGTTGTCATCCCCCACTTCATGCAGAGCCTTCCAGCACTACGAGCAACCCTCGCGTAAGTCTCCAAAATCGTCGTCCCACGCAGTCCTCCAGCATAGTCGTGAGACTCTAGCACCCTTGCGTGGGCAATCAAGCCCCTTGCACGGGCCCCCGACGTCGTTACCAGCCACCCCATGACAGGCTCCAACCCTAACACACCCTCATGCGCGCAATCTCCACGTCATGTGGGGCCCTTTGATCGCATCACGCATCCCTAGCCACCTTTCTCTTGCGTCATCATCTCTTTTGGTATGCACAGAATCCAATCGGCTCGTTACTGACTCCTTAGCGGAATCATTATCGTTACTCATGCGTGAATAAACTGATTCCGAACTTCGTTGATTTTTTCTCTCTTAGCACGACGACCACAACTCCAGTTTAGACCGAGCTCCTATTGTCCACATCTTCCATGGTGGTTCATGGACTTCTATCGAACTCTAGGGAATAGCTAACTATTTGGTTTGGTCTCATGCCTTAAATGTTTCATCGACAATTACTTGGAAGATATATGTTCTACGAAGGAACCTATGAAGGAAACAAACAAAGACTATAATTCATGTGATGAATTGCAACAGTGAAAAATAATTTTTTTATAGAGGAAAAAAATTTGGTGGAAGAAAATGGAAGCGAAAGAAGAGAAAACTTGCTGGATGTGAGTTATTTGGGGAAGATGAACCAATGAGATCGCATGGAGAGAGAAGAGAGAAAAAAAAGGATAGAAATGCGATAAATCTCAGTTTTTAATTAACTCAATTCAACATTGGACTACCATCGCCTTTATATAAAAGGAGCATGATTAGGGACATAGAAAGATCATAAAATAAATAAAATCAAATCCTAATTCAAACTTTAAATATCTTTAACCTACTAACTACTTAATATAACCAACTAACTAGTTGATTCGAGATCACACGCGACCTCGTTATTTAAAAAGGATGAAAATTGCAACGACTCAAGTTGACTTGATTCTAATTTAACTAGACTCTAATTAATAGACGGCAATATCTAATTGGACAAAATTGAACGTTGAATATTCAATTTTACCCTAATTTGTTGTTCCACACTGCATCAATTCTCCGCCGCTTCGAAAAACTCATCTCCAGATGAGTTGCTCGAATTGTCATTTGCAATGTGTTAGGAATTGATCCTTTGTGTTGTAATAAATGTTGTCCACTTCCATCCTTCAATGTTTCTTTTGTAGTTCGGAGAGGGGCTTAGTTGCAAGTTTCCCATCCTCAAAAGAATACTCTCCCTTTCTTTCTTTTCCAAGTTTAACTTTGTCTTAAACTACTTTTGGTGGAAAGGCTTTCATGCAAATATCCCGAGACCATTGAACATCCTTAATTTTATGGGATCAGATGCGCTTTCCTAGAGAGAAACACGAAGTTCTTCGCCTTTCCACTCCCTGCGATGGCACTGAACCCTAATGCTAGGGTTCCAACATCGGCTACGACGTGGAATCACATAAGGGCGGTGTTGACTGTATCTTCCCCAATGACATCGGATAGTGATGGGTCAGCATCAGTGTTGCTTTCCACGATGGTATCGGTGCCCTATTCGATGGAGGCCATAGGAAGGGTGGTGGTGGTTGGTGGGGATTTCAGTGAGCGGATCTATGGTTCCAATATTGCAAAATTTCGACGAAATATCACAGAAATTTTTATTTCAATGGGGTCTATATATCGAAACCTGCATATATGTCGATTTCTAGGATTTCTCCTGAAATCTTGTGAGATATCGGGCCATCTCGAGATATCATCCGAAATAGCGAATCTTGAATAAAAAAATCTCCAGTTTGACGAGGTAGATCGAAACATCGATCGAAATTCTCCCATTTCAATCCACTTTCTGGTGCTTGGTGCTTGATGCTGGGAGTTCCTCCATGGTTCTCCAAGCCCATATTTCGCCCATTTCTTCAAGGTAAGCCAAAATTGGCCAAATCTTCATTTTAGGGATTTTATTCCTAAGATGTTGATTTTGCTTGGTGTGGTATTTTTTAAGATATTTTGAATATCTAGATTAATTTTTGGAGACTAAAATTAGGGGTTTTGTGTTTTAATGTACAATAAGGATGAGTTATGAATGTATTTACTCGGATCTCGTGTATAACATGTAGTAAAGCATACTTTGGAAATAATTTGTGAAATCTATGGAAGAGAAAATTAGGGCTTTTGTGTTTTAATATGGAATCATGATGAGTTTTTTAAGGATAAACTCAGATCTTAAGTTTGGACGTAGAAAACATGATTCAGTTTTTTTGGTAAATGAAATTTAAAAATTAATTCTGAATATCAAACCTTAGATCTATACATAATTTTACATGTTGTGTGTTTCTTAAGTGCTTTTTCTCGAAAATGGTCCCGTAATTGCTCGATCTAAGACCCTAATGTATATATCTAAGGTGTTTTTTTCTTCTTAAAATCAAAATATTAAGAGTATGCTTTCAATTTTAAACACCAAATATTTAAGTGCATGTGCATATTAAGTGTTAAAAACATTGAAAATATATTAATTCTGAAATTAAAACATAAATAATTAACAAATATTTAATTGTTCGCATTGTATGGGCCATGAATGATTGTTATGCAATTTCCTCGTAGGTTTTAGTGATCATCATCATGGCACATTCCAGATCAGGATCTGTCAGTTCTAAGGATTTCATTGGGGACATTGGTTAGAGGTATGCCTCCTCTCTTTATGGCAACAAAGCCAAACCGCAATGTAATTTTTGTGGGAAGAAGTTGGGAGGAGGGGAATCACAAGGATGATACAACATCTTGTTGGAAATAACTAGAATGTTGTTAATTGCACACGCTGCCCAAAGATGTGGGGGACAAGGTGAAGGCCAACTTGGATGTGAAGAAGGATAGGGATACAAAGAGTGTAAGGAGGGATGGACATTTCAAAAAGTTCATGTTTGAAAAAGAATTCAATGTCCCCTCAGATTCAAACGACGATGACTTTGTCTACCCCGTCGATATTCAGAATACAACGGAGAGGAAGGCATACATGAGGGCAACAAAAGAATCAATGAGGAGTCAGTTCGAGAGGAGAGAACTCGGTGGTGCACAAGACAACTTCTTTGGTGCAAATGACAGTGGGAGTGGTTCTGGAGGTGCACCAATACCACCACCCACCAAAAATACAAGGGGAAGGGAATTGAGCCCTTCTTGATGAGGAGTGGATCCATGCAATACAAGCCAAGCAAGGATTCGAGGTAGAAGACGGTGAAGGGCATGTTTACCAATGCACATGAGAGAGTGGGAAAGTCCATCAACAAGCTCCTCTTTTTTTTAATTCATCAAGCTCTTCACTGGGGAGAGCATTCTTGTCAACATTTCTAGCAGGCCTTTATGCAGCATGCCATTGATGGGATCGCTGCAGCAGGACCTAGAGTGAATGCTTCCACATCCTACGATATAATGAACAAGTATCTCGGGATGGAGAAGAAGGAGATGAATGAGTACATCACCAAGCTGAGGAGGAGATGACCAGAGTATGGGGTAACGTTGATATGCGATGTGTGGACGGGCTACACAAGGAAGCAATCAACTTCCTCGTTTATTGCGATAGAAAGATCATTTTTTTGAAATATGTTGATTCATCTGAATATGTGAAAGACCGCAAGTACCTATTGAAGTTGATGGACATCATCAAAGATGTTGGGAAAAAGAACATTGCCCAAATTGTAACGAATATATACATCAATTTCAAGAAAGCGGGTGAAACAATAATAAAGTCTGGTATATCTTATGTAATAGCCTAATTTATTTTTCGTTTTTTATAACACTTTAGAATTTGAGAATTGTGCTTGTTTGTGTGCTGCGTACAAGGTTGCAGAAAGCGGTAGTCGGTACTCGGTCGGCGGGGTCACTGACTAAGGATTAATCAGCAGTGGACGATTAATCAGATTTAGTCGGTCATTAGTCCGTTTTGACTTTTTGGATTATTTTAAATATATAAATCATTTTTATACATAGATTTGTACATTTTCTATACTTTCATAATGAAATAAAAGAAGTAATTGACTTTAAATATAACATTATTGCATACTAGAATAAGTTTACTTATTCATTAACATGGATTTCTATATTTTCTATACTTACATAATGAAACAAAAGAAGTTAATAACTTTAAGTATAACATTAAACATATTTGGAATAAGTTTGCTTTAAAAAAACAAAAAATAAAAAAGTATTAAAGCTTGTTGTAAAAGTCGTCCGAGTAGTCGGCCCGACGAGTCGGGCTGATCGACTAATGGCCGACTAGGCCTAATAGAGTCGGCTACCACTCGACTCGACTAGTTGGACCGACTAGTCGGCCTAGTTGGTCGATTTTTGCAACACTTTAGAATATGAGAATTGTGCTTGTTTGTGTGTTGCTTATTTTTTCAATCTCAAGTACCTGTGTAAGAATAATCGTGGTACAAATACTGACCTTCTTGCAGCTGTACAAATTGTAGTGGAGAAGCTCGTCAAGGACGAGAAGACACATACCTTGTGCATGAACGAAGTAATTTTGATTTTGGATCTAAATTGTGACTCACACAATATTTTTTACGAGTATTATGTAACAATTTATGACTTCGACCTATGATCAGGTGAAGTTCTTCAGGGATGCCTTGGGTTCCTTCGGTAGACTGCGATAGTTAGACGTGGCAGTACTCTTCCTGGCAAGGATGAAGACAAATAAGTCCATTGAATGTGCAGTGGTTTATTTCTATTATTGATTTATCTCCTTTTGTATTTTCGACAGTCGAATAGTGGTTACTATACGAGATGAAAGCTCCCACCTACGGAAAGTGGCAGTGAAAGTGTTGTCTCAAACTGCATCTTCTGCTGATTGTGAGAGGAACTGGAGCACATTCAATTTGATCCATTCAAAGAGACGTAACATGTTGGGTGAACAAATGCTCCATGTTCTTGTCTACATGAATTACAACTCGAGGCTGGAGATGAAATATGCAATGGAGGACCAGGGCAAAGAGGACTACACAAACCCTATTGATCTTGCAGACATTTTCAAGATGCACGATAAGAATGCTGATGAAGATGTTCTCAAGAGGTGGATGGATTCCAATGATGCTCCCGTTCTCGATTAATCGGGTGGAAGGCCAAAATGGGAATATAAGCCAACAAATGGGAGCAGACGTATGTGTCTATCTGGGTAGATTCGAACAGATTACTGACCCACTCAGAGGGTTGGAGGTTGATGTTGATGCAATTGTTGATGAAATTCTCTCCACTTATTTCAAATCCAAATCCAAGTCAAAGGATGACAGTGGAGATGATGATGCTGATGATGTTGTCGACGGTCGTGGTGGATCTGGTGATTGAGAAACATATTCAGGGAGGTCAGCAAGGGGGTCATGAACCATAAGATAGAAGATTCGAGGAAGGGCTCCACGCAGGGTGTGAATATATGGAGCGACAAAGGAACACACATGGACAATTTGTTCTAAGTCTAAGACTTATGGATTACGATGCATACTGTCATGGCCATCATCCTACCAACAACTACACGGAGGATTTGATATCATCTGTAGGTTCCTTAAGTTGCATGGACCTTGACAACCAATATCATAGAGGAACACCAAGTCCCCTGGGCGGATACGTATCATCACACGAGAGATCATTTGTTGTCTTCTCAGAATTCTTTCGTGCTCCTCTTAGACCTCCTCCTCCGGCGTCATATGGTTACAATGGGTATGGAGGATATAACAACCATGACCTTCAATTTCGACGAATTTCGATCGAATTTCGATTTTGGACGATATCGATATTGAAACCATGTATAATATCAATTTCCAGGATTTCGGCCAAAATTTCAATCGAATTTCGGTCCATTTTGGTTCATTTCGATCCATTTCGACTGAAATTGTTTTAGATCACCATATATCATGCCTACGTCACTTATTAATATTCATAGGTACTATTTAGCCACTAAATGAAATTTGTAGGTCACTATTTCAACCACCATTGCAATATAGGCTGCTATTCCAACCACCTTTGTAATAAATAAGGCCATTAAGGGTCATCTTTAAACCCAATAAATATAATGCATATGTTCTCATTCCATCTCACAACTTCACAAGTTCACAACCCAACTTAAGTCTTGGAGAGCCAAGTTTCCAAATTCCAAGCAAGGTAAGTATTTTACCATATTTTTCCATAACACGTCTTTTTTTTTAACATACTTCAAGATGCCAAATATGTATTTTTTCATCTTTGAATGCTGACTTCAGAATCTTCATAGTTAGAATCTTTATATAATCATCTTGTTATCTTTTCCTAGGCCAACTTGGAGAGCAAAATATGATATTTTACCATTTGACAACTTCATATAACCATCCTCTTATCTTTGCAATAAAAATATCGGTTTGTTATGCATCTCATGACTAACACGCTAACAAACGAATGTTATTCTAATTGTCCCTTGACCATTGGTGCAAATGCCAAGCATGATGAATCAAAAGGCCAGACATATATTGAGACTGTTACATGGGTCATTTACAAGGAAAAAATTATTCTTCCTACTAATATCTTAAGGTTATCTAATCAACATAGAAATTCATATTAGCATGGGGTACATTATCATTTAACCCGAGGTCATAATTTAGACATAAATTATTACTTATTATCTAGCAGCCTTATGCATTTAGCCAGAATGGATCCATTCAACTAAGGTAGCTCCATCCTTTCCACCAAGGAAGGAATCGGAAAGAGTATATGGATCCACCAATGAATTCATGGTTTAGTTAAATTCATCCCCATCCCAAATAAGAATGTAATACTAGTAACTTAATGGTTAGTATTAGTAAGCGCAGACTTATTATGTGATTGATGTATCATGTGATCTTGTAACCTTTATTATAACATTTAATATTTCAATTTTAAAATTATCTACGCATTTTGTTAAATAAAAGTAGTATTCTTCTTTTGAGAATCGGTAGAAAATCTGTATGTCAAAATTTAAGTTTATGTGCTGAAGTATGAAATTTCACTCTGGATGGTCATCGATATGTTGACCGAAATTGTTATTTAAGTTAAGGCATTGATCATTATAACATCTTATTATCAGTAAGAAACTTGTATTTCTATCTCTATTATTGTTTAAACAACAATATAAATATTAAATTTAAAAAAAAAAGAGTTTTCAAGTCATTTCCCCAATTTCTGACCATTTCACCGAAATTCCACCAATATTCTTTTTCCGGGTTGACCAAAACGAAACCGAAATCCGACATTTGAGTCCTTGATAACATCTGCAATGGTGAGAACTACCAAGGTAGCCAACCTGAGCAGAGCCATGGTGGCTTCTTTGGTGGTAACAATTATGGTTTCCCATGAGTACATCCCTCCTCCGCGAAGATCTTCTCCTACTCCGTCGTCGTCGTCCCGAGGATCTCAAGCCAGTACTTCGCAACCCCGTCGTGCCACTCGTGATACCGGATCTAGTATTGCTTATCAACATCTCGGGATACTCATAGGCATCGATGACCACCAATACATACAATATGTGATGGATTACAAGGTCATGTACTCGTCATACATGACATGGGAGAACTACTGCGAGTACATTGATTCTGCAATACATTATGAGAGACAACAAGGAAGGGGAGTGATTCAGATCCACCGCGAAACTCTTGGTTCTGAACTGAACTCATCACCATGTAATATCTTTTAGCTTTTATTGCATTAATTATTAATGTGCATGTTCTTATTTAGTCTATGTGAATGTCTTTTCACTTGTTGAAAGACTGTTAGTCTTTCATTAAGCGTTAACAACGATATGTTCGATATGATAGATATGTGTGACATACCGTTGTAGTCATAGACGGTCGATATGCGTGCTATAAGCCTATAAATGTATATTTATTGTTTCATTGTTTGAAAAATTTAGATTAACTCCATTTGTAATATCTAACATATTGTACAATATGGCTGATCTGATCGATATGATCGATATAAGGGACATATAAGCGATATATGTGACATAATTGTATATTTATAAGTTATTTATTATTCTAATAACTTGAAAGATCTTAATTTACAAAAATTTAAAAATATGGCTTTTTGAGCCATCTCTGACATTTCCACTAAAATCGTCGAAATTTCCCGAAATGTTGATGAAATTTTTTCATAGAGGGCCACCGAAACGAAATCGAAATGAACCTTGAGTGGATCGGAAGGAGGAAAAGGCGACGGTGGTCGCGTCTTTGGTTGAGTTGGCGACATCAACAATGCTGGTGTTGAGGTTATAGAAGGTGGTGCCAGTAATGGGTTTGACCTGTAGTAAGTGATGGGTTTAGGGGAGGCGGTGGCACCAAGGCATGGGGATGGTTGTGATATGGGAAAGGGTGATAGTGGTGTGGCTTGTTTGGTAGGAGGATGTCGCGACAGGGTTAACGTGATGGAGGGTGCCCACAATGGGGTTAGAGGAATCGACAGAGGGCTTGGGATGGCTGAAGCAGGTGGTGATGGGGGTTGTAGCAGGGTCGACGGTGTTGGTGGAGGTGCGGAGGCCACATGATGGGGGTGCCAACGAGATTGTGGTGGTGGAGGCTGCGAGGGGCCTGGAGGAGTTAGCGGAGGGGTTGTGGTGGTGGGTTGACTGACATGTAACGTGGAGGAAGGAATTGGAGGCTCAAGGACCTCTTAGTCATTGACTGCAACATCGTCTTGTTCTTTCATTTCTTGCTTAAGAGACTCTCGAATCCTCGGATCTTGCATCGATTTTGATAGAGTTTTAGATTCGACTTGATCTGGAGCAACATAGACATCACTTTTTGTCCTCGACGCATGTTAGACGGCTTGTTGAATGGGATGCTATGACCTTATTCCTACACGAATGCATGAAAGGATCGTCAAATCGTGGGATGATTTGTAGGATATGCTCTAATACTAAATGATGCAAATTAAAATTTACAATAGTGAAAACTATTTTTTTATGGAGGAAAAATATTTGGTGAAAGAAAACAGAGGCGGCAGAAGAGAAAACTCGTCGGATATGAGGGATTTAGAGAAGATGAACCACATATATAGTGTGGAGGGAGAAGAGAGAAAAAAGGAGTGAAATGAGATAAATCTCAAATTTAAATTAACTCTTGAATGAATTCAACATTGGACTACTATCCCCTTTACATGGGAGGTAGGGTTACAAAAATTGAAAGATGATAAATTCAAATAAAATTAAATCCTAATTTACAATCTAAATATCTCTAGTCGACTAATTACTTACGAAATCACATGCGACATCATTATTTAAAAAGAAATAAAATCACAACGATTCAATTAATTGTAAATAAAATTGACTCAACTCTAATTTAATTAGACTCTAATTAATAGAGAAAAATATATTCGGACAAAATTGAATGGACGAATGTCAATTTTTCCTTAAATTGTTGTCCATGTTGCATCAATCATGGCCGGGCAATAATTATCATGTCATGACATGGATGACCATTAGTGTATAAATGTCAAGCCTAACATTGCTGCCATACAAGGAGACCACTAAAGACATGTGGGAGGAATTAGCCCAGGCACATTCGCAGTAGACTACAATTCACGACTTTTGGATATATATATATATGTAGATTTAATCCGCTTCTCAAGGAGATTCCTCACTCGTGGAATACTACTGATAACTCGCTGACCTATATGAAGAACTTGACATCTCCCAGCCAGCCCGTTGTGCCAAATTGGTGGTAGAATGATCCGAGTGGCATGTTTACAGATTCCTTGCTAATTTATTTCCTTGTCATCAAACCATGAAGGACCGGTTCCTCACATATGATACTTTTCCTTCCATTAATGTCATCTTTGGCCCACAACAACTTGAGACTTCCACCATTACGCATGCTATGGAGAGCTCTACTTTTCTTGTAACATTTGGATAAGGTGGTCTCCACAGTTCTCGAGGAGGTCGACGCCGTGACTCTGGCCGTGGTCATGGCTGCACCTCTTCTCCTTGCATTCATAGACATTGGTCCAACCACCCCTTTGAGAGGTGTGAGCAAAGCTTGGCAAACCTCCACAATCTAATTTGGCACCACACCTGATTATGATGCATCTACGACAAAGGTGACACTAAATCATGGGCTAACATGACAAACTGCCCACTTTCTGCTATAGACCACTCCAAACTTATGCAACTGCTATAGAGTTCTACTTATGAGAGTATTAATACAGCGAATGTGGCTATAATCTCAATTACTGTAGCTAACTCTAACTCTGCTTTTCCCTCAATGCCAACTTATACAATTGACTCTAGCACCAAGGTTGCAAAAAGCAGTATGCGATATTTAGTTGGTAGGGTTACTGATTACTGATTAAACGATATGAGGGAGTTTAAACGGAAATTAAACGGGTTATGCAGTTTTACATTTTTAATTAATAAAAAATATTACATATATAAAATAATAAAAAATTATAAATAAATATGAAAGATATATGCTCCGCTTTTTCATTCCTAAACCCACAAGGCTCCAACCTTGATATATATTTCCTCGCTACTCAGCATTATTCTATCCTTTATTTCCCTCATAATAAATACGGATTGATATCCCCTTGACTTCCTCAGCATCAGAAACCTCAGAAAGATTGCTTAATACATTCAGAATCTCAGGAGAAATCTCACTATCTGGAGTCTGGAATTCGCCCAAGAACTGCCACCGAGTAGGGAGAATGAGAGGGGCGTGCCCTCGGAGTCACGGGTCAACAACCCTCAGTCAACAACTATGATAATTGGAGATACGGATAGGGGCTCAGTTTCCTAAAGCCCGAAACCATGTCCCTGAGATTTGATAAAAGAAAGGTGCCTCCGCGGTGGAGACGTTGGGAGGGGATAAGTTCTCCGGAATATGACGGAACGAAAGACCAAGGAAAGGAAGAAGAATGCACCATTCACAATATAGATCAAATATTGTCAAATTCAAGGAACATTTCATCCAGATATCAAAATAGATAGTATAAACAACTAGAATTCATAACCTAATGTCCAAATAGATAACATAAACAATTACAATTCATAGCATGAATCCAAAAAATCATGAATAATGATGATTATTTGAAGAAAGTAGATACATGTTTTAGAAGGCCGTTTAAGGCCGTTTAAAAGATTGCTTAAGGTCATTTAAGACCGTTTAAGGCCGTTTATGCGGCCCGTCCGTTTATGGGATCGTTTTTGCTTAAACGATGCAATCGAGCACCACATGCGTTTTGCATCCCTGTCTGGCACATCTAGTCAAGGTTTTAGAAATCGGTAGTCTGTACTCGATCGAAATGCTCACTGACTAATGATTAATAGTCTATCAGACGACTAATCGGATTTAGTCGACTATTACTCGGTTTTGTATTTTTTAGTTATTTTAAAAATATAAATCATTTTTATACATATATTCGTGTATATTTGCATAGATTTGTACAATTTTTATACTATTATAACGACACAAAAGAAGTAATTGACTTTAAATATAACATTAAGCATATCGGAAAAAAATAAATAAAAAGCTCTATGTGAAAATCGGCCGAGTAGTCGGGTTGACCGACTAATGATCAACTAGGCCTACTCGAGTCGTCTACCCCCTGACTCGACTAGTTGGACCGACTAGTTAGCCTAGTCGACCGACTTTTATAACAGTGCATCTAGTCACTTGATTGAAGGTAGCCTTCTGACTTCTTCAAAACTTTTATCCATTGTGCGGTCAATTTTCTTAGCCCACAATGCCCTTTCACCGGTCACTATAGCTTGAATTATAGAGTTTTCCTCTAAACTCAAGCTATGAGGAGTTTTTTGTACTTCAGATCTTCCTTTTATCATATGGTTTGTTCATAGATTATGTGTAGAGCTGAACTGCATAATGTTTTTTTGATGAGTGCTATTATTACTTTCATGACATCCAGACGATGCAGATCTTTGGTAGTAGCCATGAGAAGAATGACCTATACTACCTTGACATCCTCGCAGATTCCATTTTTGCTAGTACCGACTCTGTTTATGTTGACCCGCCTATGGCATTTACACCTAGATCATCCTTATATCAGAGCTCTCTCTCTTATATGTTTCTATAACTGACCTCGCAAAAGTCTTTTACGTGTGTAGCATGCCAGTTTAGCAAACAATTGGGCTTCTTTTCCTTAGAGGGTTGAGCCTCGTGGTTCATCTACTTTTTCTTTAGTCCATTGTGATATTTAGGGCCCTTGCTCAATCGATATTGTGGAAGGTCATAAGTACTTTGCTGTCTTTATTGATGATTATAACATATCTTCTTGGGTGTATTTAATAACAGAGCGACGCGAGGAAAAAAATAAATTTATCAAGTCTTTTTCTGAGTTCATAAACAATTTCTCTGAGTGTATTTAAAATTTCAAAACTAATAACACTCTTGAGTTTGTTCAGCATGGCTTGTCTACTTTTTTGCTACTCGGATACCCTCCTCCAGACTTCATGTTTGTACACTTTGCAGCAAAATGAAGTGGCAGAGAGGAAACTCTATCATCTTCTGTATATTGTGTGTACCCTCCTTACTCACATGGAAGTCCCTAATACCTTCAAGTTATGGGTGATGCCATTCTTACTGCTACATAGCTCATCAATCAGGTATTCTCTTCGATCCTCAATGGGTTAACTCCTTTCTCCCTTTTGTATAGAGGTGGCGAATCCTTTCCACTACAATTAAGGAATTTTTATTGCGTTGCCTTTGTTCGTAACATTCATACCACAGATAAACGGTTTGCTCATTTAATCAATCGTGTCTTCTGTGGGTATTCTAATCTCGAATCCAAAGCTTACATATGTTATGACCATGTCAGTCAACGCTATCACGTTTCCGACGATGTATACTTCTTGGAATAGACTAATTACTTCACCAAGTATTTTAGTGATATTTCCTTAGAGTTTTGTCCACCTCAAAATGAAGCACATTATTACAGCATGAGTTGGATCTTTTACCCGTTCATCTCTTGCAGGGTGACGGCCGTTCTTCAAGTGGCCCCATAACTGCAAATCCAGATGCTCCTTCAGAACTTCCATTGCTTTACGAAAGTCCAAACGGTAATGTATTCTATATCCCTCGTCACATTTTACTTCTATGGATAGTCTATCCATTTGTAACATGATTTTCACAAATGCTCTTATGATGATCATGGTTCCTTGCGATCATCATAGTGTTGTTTAGGACCATGGTTGGAAACATGCCATAAATGAAGGGATCGGTGCGCTTACTTCGATGGGCACATGGGACCTTGTACCATGTTTGCCAAGTGTGATCCATGTTACCTGCACATGGGTCTTCATGACCAAACACTCATATGATGGTTCAAGTCAATCTTGTAACAAAAGGCTTCACCCATACCTATTGCGTTGACTAGTTTGAGACCTAGCATGGGGCTAGAATGGGATCTATTCTCACGATTCTATTCATCGCAACCAACAAGAATTGACCCATCTCTCTGCTAGATACAATGAAGACCTTCCTCTATGGTGACATGGAGTGGGTATTCATGACACAAACCTGGTTATTCCGTCGAAGGGGCACATATATGCTGACTACTGAAGACCCTAAAGCAAAGACGATGGGCATGGTTCAACAAACTTACTTCTGAGATCAACTCTCTTGGTTTCCGCATGACTGCATTTGACTATTCACTATGAACATTAGACGAAGCCGCTTAGATAGCTTGATACTTGTTTATGTTGAGTGACATGATTATTACTGGTGATGACATCACAAGCATTCTTGAGACCAATACCTTCCTCTAAAAGGTATTTGTCAATAAGGACCTTGGCCAACTCTGATACTTCCTAGGTATTGAGGTGATATGCACGACATAAGGATTATATTTGTCACATTGGAAGATTGTTGGGATATTCTTGCGAAAGCTGGCTTATGTGGATGCAAACCATCATCTACCCCGACTGAATAATAAAGAAACGCCACCTCTACTGATCCTATGTTTGTAGATACCATACATATAGAAGCTTGGTGGGCAAGCTCTATATCTCTTCGTTGCTAGGCCTACCATATTATTTATATGTTGTGAGCAGAGACTACAACAATTGGCAGGTTGTTCTCTTAATCCTTAGATACCTTAAGGACTCTTCAGGAAAAACCCTCTTCTAGGGGACTAACGACCATGCTGATATCATCTCTTATGCGTACAGGACTATGCTAGTTTTCTTGAGGACAATAATCCATTATTAGTTTCGTCATTCTTGTCGGTAAAAACCTTGTTGCATGGTGAAGCAAGAAGCGTACCATAGTCTCTACATCATGCGTGGAAGCGGAGTACAGGGCAATGTCTCATGCTATATGTGAGATTACTAGGCTTGTTATTCTTTCACATGAACTTGGACTCCTTGCTTCAACTCAGTTCCTCTTTACTGTGATTAAAAATCCGCTACGTATGTTACTACCAATCTTGTTTGGCATGAGCGGACCAAGCATATTGAGGTGGACTGCCATTTTATTTAAGACACTATACGAGGTGGGAAGATCAATACTCTGCACATTTCCATATTATTCCAACTTGCGGATATATTTACCAAAGCACTTCCCAAGAAACACATATCATTGTTGACTTCTACATTGGGCGTGGTCAATGGATATGCTCAAACTTGCGGAAGAGTGTTGTTGTCATTTGGCAAATATAACCACCAAGGTGATTTTTATTTTAATTTATTTGCAAGTTCTCTATTTCCTTTTGTAACTCTTCACGGATTATTACATAATTGCCACCTATTAAGCACTAGGTTTCACGATATATAAGAAACCATACCCCATGAATATTTTCCAATGGATTTTCAGTTTTTCTCCAGTGTCCAATTTAGTAGCGGTGATGTGTGATTGATCTTGTTGGTGGTTGTGCAAGGGCGACATGGTGATATTGGTGAGGAGGGTCGGTTGCTTTAGTTGGGAGGGGGGTCGTGGATAGATGGGGGTAGTGACATGGTGTTGAAGTCAGTGGCAAAGGAGATAGTGAGGGAGGTTGATTGTGGTGTTGAAAGGTGAAGGAGGAGGGTGTTGGTAGGGCGTTGACGGTAAGAAGTGGCGGGGTGTGGGGGCAATGTGGATGAGAGTGGTCGATGGGAGGATGGGGGGGAGTTGTTGATAAATGTGGGTGGTGAAGTCAATGGGGAAGGAGATGGTGGGGAGGTTAACGATGTTGTGCAATTGTGATGAAGAAGGAAGGAGAAGGGGTGAACGATGGTGGGGCAGTGTTGAAGGGCGAAGAGGGAGGAGGATGTTGGCAGGGGGCGACTATGTAGATGGAGGGTGGTAGATGTGAAGGCTGTTGGGGATGACAGCGAGAAAATGGGGCTAGGGTTGGTTGTGATGGTGGTTGGCACACCATCACAGCGGAGATTGTTGTGGGCCTTGTGGCCCCAAACACATGGGTTGGACTGTGATGATGACTCGATGATTCTGGGAAGAGTCGCTATTTGGATGAAGATCAGTGGCTTAGTCGGATCCAATAGTAGTGGTGGCACATGTGTTAATGGTGTAGGCTTTGAAATTGTCAGTGAAGATGCAATATCTTTGGAGGCGTCATGATCATCGATGACATTGCTGATTATGGAATATTGTTCTTCCTTTTTTGAGCTTTCTTTTTTTGCATCGTTGGGTCTGCATTTTATAACTTTCAAAAGAATTGCAACTCTCTCTCTATATGTTGACAGCTTGTGGCTAAGAGATGTCTACTTGTACATTTTGAGCATCCTCATAATGTGTTAGATAATGAAATCATGTGGTCAATTTGGATGCCTTGTTTTGATACTAATTGACACACAAAAAACTTAGTGGGAGAAAATATTTAGAGGGTGTCAGAAAGAAGGGGAGAAATGCATGTAGCACGTGATTTCAAGTACATAAGCATGAAAATGTGCGGGAAGAGGAAGAATGACGAATTGGATGGAGAAACTCCTGCACGTGCTTGATGAATCTCGGATTCATCACTCTAAATCTCATTTATTAAGCTTAAGTCCCAAAAAATCAACTGCATTTCTGCATTTATTTCGCATAATTAGCATTCAGGCATGATTTCATAAGAATTGCATTTTAGCGTTAATTTCTGCATATTTTAAGAAGCCAAAAATCCAAGCCCAGATTGACCTGTAAATAGCCCGATTTCCCCTATTTTTAACTCCTCCATGCTAACACCACATACCACAAAACCACCTCCACTGTGTACATATCACTCACAAGAATAAATAAAAAATACAAAAAAATCACTAACCGAAATAAGTGGACCAAAAACCCAAACCCTAGTTTCAGGATTTTCGGACTAAAAGCCACATATCTTCCCCATCTAGTGTCCGATTTGATCCTACTCACTTTTGAACTAATGCACATTCAATTACCTCCAAAACAAGACCAAGTTCAAGTGAATCGGAGCTCGTATGTGAAAGTTGGGTTTTGGGCCTCTTTTGTACATTGTATTTTCGCGGTTTTTGACCTTGTATTTTATGAACTTATTTTCTTCATTAATAAAAATCCAAAAAAATTAGATTAAGGTCTCTTTTATTTATCTTTGAGTTTTCCATATTTTTCCGGATTTTTATCGTGATTAAAAATGACAAAAAAAATAAAAACCAAAAATCAAGGTATTCTATGTACATGGGATACCCCAAAAATTCACTTTTCACATTTGACCGAATTTGGCTTTGATGTCTTCATGAAAGTTGTAGATCTCGTCGAGACGAGCAATTTTCGTGAAGAAACTTTTTCGATCCGAGGTCATTGGCTATTTCTTTTTGATTTTACAAAGGTTTTAATTTCGATTTTTCTGGAGCTGACACGTGGCAGCCCCAGAGGCCGCCACGTGTCAGCGTTTTTTGGGATTTTTTTAATCTCGTTTTTATTCTTAAAAAAAATAAAAAAAATAAAAAATAAAATAAAATAACCCGCACGTGCGTCGCACGTGCCACCCAGGCACGTGCTCCGCCTGCCCTCATCCCCTCGCCACGTGGCGCCTCTTTGGCCGTCCGATCTCGGCCGATCGGACGGCCCACCCACATCTCCTACCTCCCGCGCCCCCCTCCTCCGTAACCTCCGCCGCACCTCTCGCCAGCTACCAACCACCTCCGCTGACCGCCCAACGGCCCCGGATTTCCTCCTTCATCCTCGCAACCCCCTACCCGATCTCGCTCTCTCCTATTTAAACGCCATCACCGTCACGGGTCTCCCCATCCGCCGATCACCCCTTGGCCTTCCTCCCGGCGGTGACAGCGCTGGTGGGTTGCCATTACGGCGAGATCCAAGGCGGCGACGCCTTGCCGTGCACCGCCCTCGCGCGAGCTGCCTTCGCTCCGGTCCTCCGTCGAGCCAACGACTACCGTCGCCATCTTCTTCGCACCTCCTCCAACCACGACGTTCTTCTCCGACACCGCCAGCCGCCTCGCGACGACTCCTTCATCGACACCTCTGGCCATCCCGCTTCGTCAACATCGTCTTCACCGAACGCTGCCGCGAGCATCAACACTCCAGGAGGATCACCTCGCCATCTCCAGGATCTTCCCCGACCACAGCCTGCATTCCGCCAGGAAAGGCCGAGCATCTCCGCCAGGAGCAGCGCTCTCCGCAGCACTCGCCACCGGCCTCCAGGGCCGAGACCCCAGCACGTGCTAGGCACGTGCGTGGGGGTCTTCCCCAGCAAGAAGCGGCCCAGGGGTCACGTGCTGCGCACGTGCCCCTTGGGCAAATTGTAATTGTGCCCCCGGAGCTCCCCCTTATTGCGCCTCAATCCACCAGGCCAAGGGCACGTGCGCAGCACGTGCCTCTTGGTAAAATTGCAGAGATTCCCCCCCAGTTTAGGTAATTGCATTTAGGTCCCCGTCTGCACTTTTATTTTTATTTAATTATTTATATTCATTGCATTTACCCCCCTGCATTCCCATTGTGTTTTGAACATCTCTCTACATTATTTTATTAATCCAAAAATTGCATGATATCGGTTAATTAATTATCTACGTTTTGACATGCTGTGGATATTTTCATGATTTACGGTTGATTAATAAATAATTGTTTTGCGAAAATTGGAATATTTTGCTCAATCTGTGCTCTAAAATTCATAGTTAATTAACCGTTGCTCTAAAAAATCCCCAAAAATCACATATCGTAGAAATTATTTTGATTAACATTGTGCCCAAAAATCATTGCATTTGCATGCATATTTTGCTCTATAAAAATCATTTTGCATATTTCACTGTTTAATTTTTAATAGGTATTAGACCCTACATTTTTGTAATCTAGGATTTTTCTAAGATCCATTACCTCGTGATAGATCTTAGATAATTTTAGTTCTCGAAAATATGTAGGTTTAATATTTATTAAAATTAAATATTGAAAATTAATTTGTTTGCATTTAAAAATTCATAAAAAAAATTCATATTACATCCAAAAATTCCAAAAAATTTACGGTGCACTCATTTCATCGTCATTTACATTGTGGCCAAGTTTCGTAATTTTCGGACATCATGTGAACGTAATTCACATTTTAGTCCCTAAAATAGGCCGAACTTGCATTTTGCATCTCATATTGCATTGAAAAAATCCAAAAAAAGACCGCCTTGAAAACCGAACTAAAAATTGGATAGACATTAATCTAGGTTGTTCCTTTGCCTCCTTGTGATCGACCTTGGGACTTGCCCAAGTAAAATAAACATAAAAACCACTTGATTAAATTTGATTAAAAATTGTGGTTATTTCTTGACTGTTTCCGATTGCCGCCTACAACGAACGACTTTCATTAATTTCACGCACGAACGATAAAAACGATTTCTTATCGCGGCTTTTGCGGGCTCGTCAGATGGCGCCGTTGCCGGGGAGGCAAACGGCTTAGTTTTTTGTTTTGAAAATTTTTTGTTCGGTTTTTCGAATTCGGGTAGTCTGACCCCCGAATCTTTCATTGTAAATCCCATTTTATTGCTTGTATTTATTTTTCAGCATTTCTTTCATTTATTTTATTTTTGATTATTTTGAGTCACTCTCTTACATTTTCTCTCTTATTTTTCTTGCGAGGTACCCGGCGCACGTGGAGCGGTTTTTCAGGGAACCGACGCATCTGCACCGACACCCGAAGAAACCGCAATTAAATTAAGATCGAGTCGAGTCGTGAGAGAGAGTATAGTCTAGGTTTTTAATTTCTGCAAATTTCCATTTCTGCTCATTTACAGCGGTGTCCGTTCGGACTCTCGCGCATGTAAAAAAGACCTTGAACTTTTTCTGTGGTGTGTCGTGGCCTGTTTCACTCTCCGGTGAGGGTGGGGCTCGACTTGAGTGGCGAATAGGATAGACCTGCACATACGGCTCTTAGAGCATTTATATTTTTGCTTGTGCTCGTAGGATCTTAAGCCACACTGCACATTAACTGAGACGCACCTTAGATCGTTCAACTTAGCCAAAAATTTAACTCAATTCTTCCCGCTAATAGAACTTTCTGCATAGGTGCGGTTTTTATCGGCTTGCACGCATTTAGTGTAATTTTTAAAATTCTGTATTGCATCCCACATGGAGATTGCGAGGAGGCACTGTAAGTCTTCTAACTAAGCATTCATCATAGTTTTCCGCGTGCATCGGCTTTTCCCGAATTCCTCTCTCTTGTTTTATCACATAAATCTAAAGGAAATTGGGACTGGACGGTAGACGTGTGTTTTTGCTCATCTAAATTTTTCAATGATCACCTCAGTAAAATTGGGACTGCTAAATATAGCTGATCAAAATAATCCATAAAATCAAGAATTTCTGCGGGAGAGCAACCCCGACATTGTGTGATTTATCTTGCAACGAGGAGAGAGACACACATTAGGATAGAGCCCAGCTCCAAACCTAACATCTCGTTTAAACGGCTTGCAAGATTTATTTTATCACCAACTAAAATTGAAAAGATAATAGCCGAACTCTTACGGCTTCATTGTGTGAGTTGGTGAACCCGGGGTTTGAATTGTGTTTGCATTGGTGTGCGTGAACCGATTTCAAGATCAATAGCCGCACATTCGATAAAAATTCTCTTGACTATCCCGTGCAATCATTTCTTCCCTCTCTTGATTTAAACCTCATAATGGAACTCTTGTCCAAAAACTCTCACAGATCCGACTCTCCATTCCTCTCAAAAATGACCGAACACCCATCAGGGCTATATTATGAAAATGAATTTGTTTCGGTTAGGCCCAAATCAACTCAATCCCCTTATTTCAATAGTCCTCCAACATTTGCGGGAGGCTTTCACCCGCAGATAAATTCGCCCTCCTCATTAAATTTCTATTCGAACAATCCAACCGTAAATAACCACCTACCATCTCGGACCGAATCATCTTATTCTCAGTTTCTCGCCAATGAAACTTTTCAAGATCAAAATCCCTTCAAACCTCATGACTGGCAGAGAAACCAAACTCAGATGGATAGACATGCACTGAATAATCATCGACATTGGATTGACCATGATAGACCCCTCGTCAGACATGATGCTCATACAGAGGACTGGACTGACCGCTTAGAAACACATAAACCCTGTATGTTGACTCCACAATATCAAGGTCTGACTAATCAACGACACATGTCTGAACCTTATGAGCATCCTCCTCCCATTATTTTTGAGGAGAAATTTTCAGAAAATAATGATCATATTTCGGATATTCCAAGAAGCTCTCCTCTCAGCACAAAGAGAAAAATGGAAGATGAAATTATCGAACATACACCTACTGCTCCCATAATTAATCATGAACCAAATCTTGAGGAGGATATTTCGAGGATAAATAAGAAATTCAAGTCAATAGAAGAGAGATTTCAAAAATTTACCGATCGATTCATCGCATTCTATGGTGGCTCGGACAGTAAAATGAATGAGGAAATAACTGGATCTGAGATTGAAAATTCTGAGGATATTCAAGGGCCTATGGACAGTTCTGAAAATGGTTATGCTGCTGACCACCACCCTGAACACCAGAGCCCCTCTTCATCTGAAGAACACCCCACACCCCACACCACCCAGAAAATACCAAAAAAATGGAAATATTTGAAAATCACAAAAAAAATGAAAATTCAGAAAATTTCATAAAAATTAAAACTGAAGATGATCTGAGGAATTTGGATCCAACTGTACGGGAAGCACTGGAAAAACGCTTGATATTTGAACTTCCCTTTATACAGGCCATTGAACACTTCCCCGACCTTAAAAGATTTATAACAGATAAATTAATGAACAAAAAGTCGGGCAGAATACGAACAAAGACTGAAAGACATATCTTGTCGATGGCCTCCTCCTTGGTGTTGAGGAGAAAAACCAAGAGCCGCATAGTGAAGCGGTTGCCCAGATTTGACTGCAAAATCAAAGACACAATTTTCACCCATGCTCGGATTGATGATGATTCACCAATTAATATCCTCCCGACCTCTGTATTCCATGAACTCAAACTCGGACCGATTCGGAAGATACGAGAGATTGTACAATTAGCGGACCGATCGATAAAGCGGCCGAGAGGAACCATTTCTGTCATCATGAAATTCCAAGGTGCTCCGCTCAAGGTAGAATTCACGATCATTGATATTGAGCATCAAGGAGAATTTACCCAGTCTCCAATCATTCTCGGAAAGCCATTCTTGGCATTGGCCAAGGCGAGTATCGATTGTGAGACTCGGGAAATCAATTTCACAGCATTGGAAGCACTCAAATCTGACCCTATCTTTGAGGAACCACGATCTTCTGAGGCAACCCACGAAGTCCCCAACAACCATAACCATGAAGCGGTAGAAGAGCCCTACCCCGCAACCACACCTGAGATAGCAGTTGTTGATGAGACTATTGGTTTAGAAAATCTCCCCCATGCTCCATTCCCAGCCGCTCTCACCATGGACAATCATGTATATGACTCATATGATCCGGAGACTTATGCATGGGCACACCCTGGGTCAACATACTCTGACTACATGGATTACATCAACTCAACTCAGGATTGCACCAACATCGAATCAATGGAGAAAGAACATGCAGAGACTCTCCCCAATATTCAAATCCCCGAGGATCTCAAAATAGACAAATCTTTCTACTACGATCCTGAGACATATGCATGGTCACACCCTGGAGCAACATTCGCTGAATATCTTGACCAAATCATCCCAAATCGAGAGTGCTCAAACATACAAGAGACTAAGAGCACGCACACAGATCGAGCACCGACCAAGGAAACTTCAAATGGCTATTCATCTGGATACTCAAGTAAACCGACACCTTCACGGCGAAATAAAAAGAGAGTTACCTTTGACCTTCCGGAGGAGGTATCGTCTGATGGTCCCTCATCAGGTCCGGAAAAGGTAGTCTACATGAGTGAAGTATGTTCGGCAGCCCTAAAGCCATATCTTCGTAAGGATCCAAAATTCAATTCTCATTGGACAACTCCCGTTCCTAACTACTACTCATCCAAAGCTGATGCTCCTGCCCTCTTCAAGTACACTGGAATTCTTTCGTATGAGCTGACTGAGACCGGTGCTTCTGAGCTATCATCTGAGGACAAATTGATTGACCCCCAAGAAGGAACGAATTCTGAGGAAACAATTAAAGAAACAAAAAGATATGCAAACTTGGAGTATGTCCACTTTCAAATACTATTCCTCTGAGGATAACTCTGATGATGGATATCTTTCATCTGACTCAAACACTTCATCTATTATCCATCATGATTTTTCTGAGGATGACACTGATTGTAGTTGGGAATCATATGCTCCATCTTCACCTCATCATTATGATCTCCCACCGCAGGCTCACAAGAAGATCAGTCGAAAACCGCCTTAATCATTCGGCTACCCACCCTCCCTCCCGACCACATTGGTCTCCTTGTACAGCTTCTTCCTTTATTTAGGCCAAGGCCTAAGTATAGGGGGGACCAATGCCATCTGTATATATCATTCTTCTCCTAACTCCCATTCGCTCCATTTCCACCGTTCTTCCATACTTAGGCTGTCCAGAGCCTAAGTATAGGGGGAGCCGACATCCACCTGTATATACTCTCCTCATTCCCTCTGTTCCGCTTTACTTCCTAACCCATTGTACATAAATTTTCCACTCCCTTACGCTTAGCACGAGCTATGTCTTTATTACGCTTTTTTGTGCTCTGAGGACACAACACTCGCTAAGTATAGGGGGGTCTGTATATACTATGTATATATTTTACCCATATCTCGTACTTTCGCGTAAGTCTATATGTATTTACGGGGTGGGTACTAACTTCAGAAAAAAAAGAAAAAAAAAAGAAAAAAAAAAGAAAAGAGAGTTTTTCTACTAACACTGACTTGCCCAAAATTTTTGAAAAAAAAAGGCTTCTGATTCCATTTTCTGCATAAAAAAATCCCTTGCATAAAATGACAAAAAAAAATGCGTCTGCATTGCACACACCTGCACTTCATCCAACTTTACATGCATTTGCATCTGTGAAAAGTCATTGGGTTCTGAACCGAGTTATGAGCCGAAACCGAGAGTGGTCTGGGCTTGCCCTTAATCCACCTAATTTTCAGAGGAACTTCACAGAGAAATAGGATTTTAAGAGCTTCAGGTCTTTTGACGTAATTCTTTAAGTTCCACATGACAATGTGCAGCGTTTGACTCTTAGTGTCTAACCTGATCTCTTCATTCTGGGTACAACTCTGGAATAGGGAATTAATTTGCACTCTCGCACTATGCACTTAGCTCAACCCAGACGGGATGTTGGAAGACTATGTGAGTTTCTTTTCTGGTAGCGTGGAAATCTAAAGACCGGAGTACGGGTTGAAATAAAGCTTCGGAAAAGGGATGGACGGCTGGGCACAATTTTTTCTAAGACCCCAAAAAATGTACGGAATAAAAGGATGCTATATCCGTAGGGGCAAAACAAGATCCAAGCAGAACCACCAAAAATTCCAAATACAAAGAAGCATTCTACCAAATAAAAATTCGACCAAAAAGGTTCAAGCTTCAAGAAACCTGCAGATCTTGGTGGAGACTTGGCTACACTGGCCATCTTCACAAGGAGGGGTGACTACACTGGCCACCCCCTCCAGTTCTTTTCTCTTTCTTCTATCTTCTCCCTCATTCGATTGTGAACACAGCGCGACAGACCTTAGAAGGAAATACCTGACTCCCCGAGGACGAGTTACTGGAAAGGAGAGGAGCATGGTAGTCCGGCATTCTGGATGGGAAGAGCTAAAACCCTTCACACACACGAGTCGGTTATTCAGTGTTCATAGGGTATACTTTGGGAAGAGGATTGATCTAAGATGACTTCTGAGCCGAAGCTGTAACAATGATGTGCAGAACTTGAGGGCTGTTGATTTTAAAATTCTAAGTCTCACAGAAGTTCCGCCACACTACTAATCCAAAGGTCGAGTTTAGTTTCATTCTCACCTTCAGTTCATGGTCTTGGTATGGAACCCAGTCTCATTTCACTTCATGGCATTTCTTTTTGATGCTCAGGGACGAGCATGGTTTAAGTATAGGGGGATGATGAATCTCGGATTCATCACTCTAAATCTCATTTATTAAGCTTAAGTCCCTAAAAATCAACTGCATTTCTGCATTTATTTCGCATAATTAGCATTCAGGCATGATTTCATAAGAATTGCATTTTAGCGTTCATTTCTGCATATTTTAAGAAGCCAAAAATCCAAGCCCAGATTGACCTGTAAATAGCCCGATTTCCCCTATTTTTAACTCCTCCATGCTAACACCACATACCACAAAACCACCTCCACTGTGTACATATCACTCACAAGAATAAATAAAAAATACAAAAAAATCACTAACCGAAATAAGTGGACCAAAAACCCAAACCCTAGTTTCAGGATTTTCGGACTAAAAGCCGCATATCTTCCCCATCTAGTGTCCGATTTGATCCTACTCACTTTTGAACTAATGCACATTCAATTACCTCCAAAACAAGACCAAGTTCAAGTGAATCGGAGCTCGTATGTGAAAGTTGGGTTTTGGGCCTCTTTTGTACATTGTATTTTCGCGGTTTTTGACCTTGTATTTTATGAACTTATTTTCTTCATTAATAAAAATCCAAAAAAAATTAGATTAAGGTCTCTTTTATTTATCTTTGAGTTTTCCATATTTTTCCGGATTTTTATCGTGATTAAAAATGACAAAAAAAATAAAAACCAAAAATCAAGTTATTCTATGTACATGGGATACCCCAAAAATTCACTTTTCACATTTGACCGAATTTGGCTTTGATGTCTTCATGAAAGTTGTAGATCTCGTCGAGACGAGCAATTTTCGTGAAGAAACTTTTTCGATCCGAGGTCATTGGCTATTTCTTTTTGATTTTACAAAGGTTTTAATTTCGATTTTTCTGGAGCTGACACGTGGCGGCCTCTCCAGAGGCCGCCACGTGTCAGCGTTTTTTGGGATTTTTTTAATCTCGTTTTTATTCTTAAAAAAAAAATAAAAAAAATAAAAAAAAAAATAAAATAACCCGCACGTGCGTCGCACGTGCCACCCAGGCACGTGCTCCGCACGTGCTCCGCCTGCCCTCATCCCCTCGCCACGTGGCGCCTCTTTGGCCGTCCGATCTCGGCCGATCGTACGGCCCACCCACATCTCCTACCTCCCGCGCCCCCCCTCCTCCGTAACCTCCGCCGCACCTCTCGCCAGCTACCAACCACCTCCGCTGACCGCCCAACGGCCCCGGATTTCCTCCTTTATCCTCGCAACCCCCTACCCGATCTCGCTCTCTCCTATTTAAACGCCACCGCCGTCACGGGTCTCCCCATCCGCCGATCACCCCTTGGCCTTCCTCCCGGCGGTGACAACGCTGGTGGGTTGCCATTACGGCGAGATCCAAGGCGGCGACGCCTTGCCGTGCACCGCCCTCGCGCGAGCTGCCTTCGCTCCGGTCCTCCGTCGAGCCAACGACTACCGTCGCCATCTTCTTCGCACCTCCTCCAACCACGACGTTCTTCTCCGACACCGCCAGCCGCCTCGCGACGACTCCTTCATCGACACCTCTGGCCATCCCGCTTCGTCAACATCGTCTTCACCGAACGCTGCCGCGAGCATCAACACTCCAGGAGGATCACCTCGCCATCTCCAGGATCTTCCCCGACCACAGCCTGCATTCCGCCAGGAAAGGCCGAGCATCTCCGCCAGGAGCAGCGCTCTCCGCAGCACTCGCCACCGGCCTCCAGGGCCGAGACCCCAGCACGTGCTAGGCACGTGCGTGGGGGTCTTCCCCAGCAAGAAGTGGCCCAGGGGTCACGTGCTGCGCACGTGCCCCTTGGGCAAATTGTAATTGTGCCCCCGGAGCTCCCCCTTATTGCGCCTCAATCCACCAGGCCAAGGGCACGTGCGCAGCACGTGCCTCTTGGTAAAATTGCAGAGATTCCCCCCCAGTTTAGTTAATTGCATTTAGGTCCCCGTCTGCACTTTTATTTTTATTTATTTATTTATATTCATTGCATTTACCCCCCTGCATTCCCATTGTGTTTTGAACATCTCTCTACATTATTTTATTAATCCAAAAATTGCATGATGTTGGTTAATTAATTATCTACGTTTTGACATGCTGTGGATATTTTCATGATTTACGGTTGATTAATAAATAATTGTTTTGCGAAAATTGGAATATTTTGCCCAATCTGTGCTCTAAAATTCATAGTTAATTAACCGTTGCTCTAAAAAATCCCCAAAAATCACATATCGTACAAATTATTTTGATTAACATTGTGCCCAAAAATCATTGCATTTGCATGCATATTTTGCTCTATAAAAATCATTTTGCATATTTCACTGTTTAATTTTTAATAGGTATTAGACCCTACATTTTTGTAATCTAGGATTTTTCTAAGATCCATTACCTCGTGATAGATCTTAGATAATTTTAGTTCTCGAAAATAAGTAGGTTTAATATTTATTAAAATTAAATATTGAAAATTAATTTGTTTGCATTTAAAAATTCATAAAAAAAATTCATATTACATCCAAAAATTCCAAAAAATTTACGGTGCACTCATTTCATCGTCATTTACATTGTGGCCAAGTTTCGTAATTTTCGGACATCATGTGAACGTAATTCACATTTTAGTCCCTAAAATAGGCCGAACTTGCATTTTGCATCTCATATTGCATTGAAAAAATCCAAAAAAAGACCGCCTTGAAAACCGAACTAAAAATTGGATAGACATTAATCTAGGTTGTTCCTTTGCCTCCTTGTGATCGACCTTGGGACTTGCCCAAGTAAAATAAACATAAAAACCACTTGATTAAATTTGATTAAAAATTGTGGTTATTTCTTGACTGTTTCCGATTGCCGCCTACAACGAACGACTTTCATTAATTTCACGCACGAACGATAAAAACGATTTCTTATCGCGGCTTTTGCGGGCTCGTCAGATGGCGCCGTTGCCGGGGAGGCAAACGGCTTAGTTTTTTGTTTTGAAAATTTTTTGTTCGGTTTTTCGAATTCGGGTAGTCTGACCCCCGAATCTTTCATTGTAAATCCCATTTTATTGCTTGTATTTATTTTTCAGCATTTCTTTCATTTATTTTATTTTTGATTATTTTGAGTTACTCTCTTACATTTTCTCTCTTATTTTTCTTGCGAGGTACCCGGCGCACGTGGAGCGGTTTTTCAGGGAACCGACGCATCTGCACCGACACCCGAAGAAACCGCAATTAAATTAAGATCGAGTCGAGTCGTGAGAGAGAGTAGAGTCTAGGTTTTTAATTTCTGCAAATTTCCATTTCTGCTCATTTACAGCGGTGTCCGTTCGGACTCTCGCGCATGTAAAAAAGACCTTGAACTTTTTCTGTAGTGTGTCGTGGCCTGTTTCACTCTCCGGTGAGGGTGGGGCTCGACTTGAGTGGCGAATAGGATAGACCTGCACATACGGCTCTTAGAGCATTTATATTTTTGCTTGTGCTCGTAGGATCTTAAGCCACACTGCACATTAACTGAGACGCACCTTAGATCGTTCAACTTAGCCAAAAATTTAACTCAATTCTTCCCGCTAATAGAACTTTCTGCATAGGTGCGGTTTTTATCGGCTTGCACGCATTTAGTGTAATTTTTAAAATTCTGTATTGCATCCCACATGGAGATTGCGAGGAGGCACTGTAAGTCTTCTAACTAAGCATTCATCATAGTTTTCCGCGTGCATCGGCTTTTCCCGAATTCCTCTCTCTTGTTTTATCACATAAATCTAAAGGAAATTGGGACTGGACGGTAGACGTGTGTTTTTGCTCATCTAAATTTTTCAATGATCACCTCAGTAAAATTGGGACTGCTAAATATAGCTGATCAAAATAATCCATAAAATCAAGAATTTCTGCGGGAGAGCAACCCCGACATTGTGTGATTTATCTTGCAACGAGGAGAGAGACGCACATTAGGATAGAGCCCAGCTCCAAACCTAACATCTCGTTTAAACGGCTTGCAAGATTTATTTTATCACCAACTAAAATTGAAAAGATAATAGCCGAACTCTTACGGCTTCATTGTGTGAGTTGGTGAACCCGGGGTTTGAATTGTGTTTGCATTGGTGTGCGTGAACCGATTTCAAGATCAATAGCCGCACATTCGATAAAAATTCTCTTGACTATCCCGTGCAATCATTTCTTCCCTCTCTTGATTTAAACCTCATAATGGAACTCTTGTCCAAAAACTCTCACAGATCCGACTCTCCATTCCTCTCAAAAATGACCGAACACCCATCAGAGCTATATTATGAAAATGAATTTGTTTCGGTTAGGCCCAAATCAACTCAATCCCCTTATTTCAATAGTCCTCCAACATTTGCGGGAGGCTTTCACCCGCAGATAAATTCGCCCTCCTCATTAAATTTCTATTCGAACAATCCAACCGTAAATAACCACCTACCATCTCGGACCGAATCATCTTATTCTCAGTTTCTCGCCAATGAAACTTTTCAAGATCAAAATCCCTTCAAACCTCATGACTGGCAGAGAAACCAAACTCAGATGGATAGACATGCACTGAATAATCATCGACATTGGATTGACCATGATAGACCCCTCGTCAGACATGATGCTCATACAGAGGACTGGACTGACCGCTTAGAAACACATAAACCCTGTATGTTGACTCCACAATATCAAGGTCTGACTAATCAACGACACATGTCTGAACCTTATGAGCATCCTCCTCCCATTATTTTTGAGGAGAAATTTTCAGAAAATAATGATCATATTTCGGATATTCCAAGAAGCTCTCCTCTCAGCACAAAGAGAAAAATGGAAGATGAAATTATCGAACATACACCTACTGCTCCCATAATTAATCATGAACCAAATCTTGAGGAGGATATTTCGAGGATAAATAAGAAATTCAAGTCAATAGAAGAGAGATTTCAAAAATTTACCGATCGATTCATCGCATTCTATGGTGGCTCGGACAGTAAAATGAATGAGGAAATAACTGGATCTGAGATTGAAAATTCTGAGGATATTCAAGGGCCTATGGACAGTTCTGAAAATGGTTATGCTGCTGACCACCACCCTGAACACCAGAGCCCCTCTTCATCTGAAGAACACCCCACACCCCCACACCACCCAGAAAATACCAAAAAAATGGAAATATTTGAAAATCACAAAAAATTTGAAAATTCAGAAAATTTCATAAAAATTAAAACTGAAGATGATCTGAGGAATTTGGATCCAACTGTACGGGAAGCACTGGAAAAACGCTTGATATTTGAACTTCCCTTTATACAGGCCATTGAACACTTCCCCGACCTTAAAAGATTTATAACAGATAAATTAATGAACAAAAAGTCGGGCAGAATACGAACAAAGACTGAAAGACATATCTTGTCAATGGCCTCCTCCTTGGTGTTGAGGAGAAAAACCAAGAGCCGCATAGTGAAGCGGTTGCCCAGATTTGACTGCAAAATCAAAGACACAATTTTCACCCATGCTCGGATTGATGATGATTCACCAATTAATATCCTCCCGACCTCTGTATTCCATGAACTCAAACTCGGACCGATTCGGAAGATACGAGAGATTGTACAATTAGCGGACCGATCGATAAAGCGGCCGAGAGGAACCATTTCTGTCATCATGAAATTCCAAGGTGCTCCGCTCAAGGTAGAATTCACGATCATTGATATTGAGCATCAAGGAGAATTTACCCAGTCTCCAATCATTCTCGGAAAGCCATTCTTGGCATTGGCCAAGGCGAGTATCGATTGTGAGACTCGGGAAATCAATTTCACAGCATTGGAAGCACTCAAATCTGACCCTATCTTTGAGGAACCACGATCTTCTGAGGCAACCCACGAATTCCCCAACAACCATAACCATGAAGCGGTAGAAGAGCCCTACCCCGCAACCACACTTGAGATAGCAGTTGTTGATGAGACTATTGGTTTAGAAAATCTCCCCCATGCTCCATTCCCAGCCGCTCTCACCATGGACAATCATGTATATGACTCATATGATCCGGAGACTTATGCATGGGCACACCCTGGGTCAACATACTCTGACTACATGGATTACATCAACTCAACTCAGGATTGCACCAACATCGAATCAATGGAGAAAGAACATGCAGAGACTCTCCCCAATATTCAAATCCCCGAGGATCTCAAAATAGACAAATCTTTCTACTACGATCCTGAGACATATGCATGGTCACACCCTGGAGCAACATTCGCTGAATATCTTGACCAAATCATCCCAAATCGAGAGTGCTCAAACATACAAGAGACTAAGAGCACGCACACAGATCGAGCACCGACCAAGGAAACTTCAAATGGCTATTCATCTGGATACTCAAGTAAACCGACACCTTCACGGCGAAATAAAAAGAGAGTTACCTTTGACCTTCCGGAGGAGGTATCGTCTGATGGTCCCTCATCAGGTCCGGAAAAGGTAGTCTACATGAGTGAAGTATGTTCGGCAGCCCTAAAGCCATATCTTCGTAAGGATCCAAAATTCAATTCTCATTGGACAACTCCCGTTCCTAACTACTACTCATCCAAAGCTGATGCTCCTGCCCTCTTCAAGTACACTGGAATTCTTTCGTATGAGCTGACTGAGACCGGTGCTTCTGAGCTATCATCTGAGGACAAATTGATTGACCCCCAAGAAGGAACGAATTCTGAGAAAACAATTAAAGAAACAAAAAGATATGCAAACTTGGAGTATGTCCACTTTCAAATACTATTCCTCTGAGGATAACTCTGATGATGGATATCTTTCATCTGACTCAAACACTTCATCTATTATCCATCATGATTTTTCTGAGGATGACACTGATTGTAGTTGGGAATCATATGCTCCATCTTCACCTCATCATTATGATCTCCCACCGCAGGCTCACAAGAAGATCAGTCGAAAACCGCCTTAATCATTCGGCTACCCACCCTCCCTCCCGACCACATTGGTCTCCTTGTACAGCTTCTTCCTTTATTTAGGCCAAGGCCTAAGTATAGGGGGGACCAATGCCATCTGTATATATCATTCTTCTCCTAACTCCCATTCGCTCCATTTCCACCGTTCTTCCATACTTAGGCTGTCCAGAGCCTAAGTATAGGGGGAGCCGACATCCACCTGTATATACTCTCCTCATTCCCTCTGTTCCGCTTTACTTCCTAACCCATTGTACATAAATTTTCCACTCCCTTACGCTTAGCACGAGCTATGTCTTTATTACGCTTTTTTGTGCTCTGAGGACACAGCACTCGCTAAGTATAGGGGGGTCTGTATATACTATGTATATATTTTACCCATATCTCGTACTTTCGCGTAAGTCTATATGTATTTACGGGGTGGGTACTAACTTCAAAAAAAAAAGAAAAAAAAAGAAAAAAAAAGAAAAGAGAGTTTTTCTACTAACACTGACTTGCCCAAAATTTTTGAAAAAAAAAGGCTTCTGATTCCATTTTCTGCATAAAAAAATCCCTTGCATAAAATGACAAAAAAAAATGCGTCTGCATTGCACACACCTGCACTTCATCCAACTTTACATGCATTTGCATCTGTGAAAAGTCATTGGGTTCTGAACCGAGTTATGAGCCGAAACCGAGAGTGGTCTGGGCTTGCCCTTAATCCACCTAATTTTCAGAGGAACTTCACAGAGAAATAGGATTTTAAGAGCTTCAGGTCTTTTGACGTAATTCTTTAAGTTCCACATGACAATGTGCAGCGTTTGACTCTTAGTGTCTAACCTGATCTCTTCATTCTGGGTACAACTCTGGAATAGGGAATTAATTTGCACTCTCGCACTATGCACTTAGCTCAACCCAGACGGGATGTTGGAAGACTATGTGAGTTTCTTTTCTGGTAGCGTGGAAATCTAAAGACCGGAGTACGGGTTGAAATAAAGCTTCGGAAAAGGGATGGACGGCTGGGCACAATTTTTTCTAAGACCCCAAAAAATGTACGGAATAAAAGGATGCTATATCCGTAGGGGCAAAACAAGATCCAAGCAGAACCACCAAAAATTCCAAATACAAAGAAGCATTCTACCAAATAAAAATTCGACCAAAAAGGTTCAAGCTTCAAGAAACCTGCAGATCTTGGTGGAGACTTGGCTACACTGGCCATCTTCACAAGGAGGGGTGACTACACTGGCCACCCCCTCCAGTTCTTTTCTCTTTCTTCTATCTTCTCCCTCATTCGATTGTGAACACAGCGCGACAGACCTTAGAAGGAAATACCTGACTCCCCGAGGACGAGTTACTGGAAAGGAGAGGAGCATGGTAGTCCGGCATTCTGGATGGGAAGAGCTAAAACCCTTCACACACACGAGTCGGTTATTCAGTGTTCATAGGGTATACTTTGGGAAGAGGATTGATCTAAGATGACTTCTGAGCCGAAGCTGTAACAATGATGTGCAGAACTTGAGGGCTGTTGATTTTAAAATTCTAAGTCTCACAGAAGTTCCGCCACACTACTAATCCAAAGGTCGAGTTTAGTTTCATTCTCACCTTCAGTTCATGGTCTTGGTATGGAACCCAGTCTCATTTCACTTCATGGCATTTCTTTTTGATGCTCAGGGACGAGCATGGTTTAAGTATAGGGGGATGATGAATCTCGGATTCATCACTCTAAATCTCATTTATTAAGCTTAAGTCCCTAAAAATCAACTGCATTTCTGCATTTATTTCGCATAATTAGCATTCAGGCATGATTTCATAAGAATTGCATTTTAGCGTTCATTTCTGCATATTTTAAGAAGCCAAAAATCCAAGCCCAGATTGACCTGTAAATAGCCCGATTTCCCCTATTTTTAACTCCTCCATGCTAACACCACATACCACAAAACCACCTCCACTGTGTACATATCACTCACAAGAATAAATAAAAAATACAAAAAAATCACTAACCGAAATAAGTGGACCAAAAACCCAAACCCTAGTTTCAGGATTTTCGGACTAAAAGCCGCATATCTTCCCCATCTAGTGTCCGATTTGATCCTACTCACTTTTGAACTAATGCACATTCAATTACCTCCAAAACAAGACCAAGTTCAAGTGAATCGGAGCTCGTATGTGAAAGTTGGGTTTTGGGCCTCTTTTGTACATTGTATTTTCGCGGTTTTTGACCTTGTATTTTATGAACTTATTTTCTTCATTAATAAAAATCCAAAAAAAATTAGATTAAGGTCTCTTTTATTTATCTTTGAGTTTTCCATATTTTTCCGGATTTTTATCGTGATTAAAAATGACAAAAAAAATAAAAACCAAAAATCAAGTTATTCTATGTACATGGGATACCCCAAAAATTCACTTTTCACATTTGACCGAATTTGGCTTTGATGTCTTCATGAAAGTTGTAGATCTCGTCGAGACGAGCAATTTTCGTGAAGAAACTTTTTCGATCCGAGGTCATTGGCTATTTCTTTTTGATTTTACAAAGGTTTTAATTTCGATTTTTCTGGAGCTGACACGTGGCGGCCTCTCCAGAGGCCGCCACGTGTCAGCGTTTTTTGGGATTTTTTTAGTCTCGTTTTTATTCTTAAAAAAAAATAAAAAAAAATAAAAAAAAATAAAATAACCCGCACGTGCGTCGCACGTGCCACCCAGGCACGTGCTCCGCACGTGCTCCGCCTGCCCTCATCCCCTCGCCACGTGGCGCCTCTTTGGCCGTCCGATCTCGGCCGATCGTACGGCCCACCCACATCTCCTACCTCCCGCGCCCCCCCTCCTCCGTAACCTCCGCCGCACCTCTCGCCAGCTACCAACCACCTCCGCTGACCGCCCAACGGCCCCGGATTTCCTCCTTTATCCTCGCAACCCCCTACCCGATCTCACTCTCTCCTATTTAAACGCCACCGCCGTCACGGGTCTCCCCATCCGCCGATCACCCCTTGGCCTTCCTCCCGGCGGTGACAACGCTGGTGGGTTGCCATTACGGCGAGATCCAAGGCGGCGACGCCTTGCCGTGCACCGCCCTCGCGCGAGCTGCCTTCGCTCCGGTCCTCCGTCGAGCCAACGACTACCGTCGCCATCTTCTTCGCACCTCCTCCAACCACGACGTTCTTCTCCGACACCGCCAGCCGCCTCGCGACGACTCCTTCATCGACACCTCTGGCCATCCCGCTTCGTCAACATCGTCTTCACCGAACGCTGCCGCGAGCATCAACACTCCAGGAGGATCACCTCGCCATCTCCAGGATCTTCCCCGACCACAGCCTGCATTCCGCCAGGAAAGGCCGAGCATCTCCGCCAGGAGCAGCGCTCTCCGCAGCACTCGCCACCGGCCTCCAGGGCCGAGACCCCAGCACGTGCTAGGCACGTGCGTGGGGGTCTTCCCCAGCAAGAAGCGGCCCAGGGGTCACGTGCTGCGCACGTGCCCCTTGGGCAAATTGTAATTGTGCCCCCGGAGCTCCCCCTTATTGCGCCTCAATCCACCAGGCCAAGGGCACGTGCGCAGCACGTGCCTCTTGGTAAAATTGCAGAGATTCCCCCCCAGTTTAGGTAATTGCTTTTAGGTCCCCGTCTGCACTTTTATTTTTATTTATTTATTTATATTCATTGCATTTACCCCCCTGCATTCCCATTGTGTTTTGAACATCTCTCTACATTATTTTATTAATCCAAAAATTGCATGATGTTGGTTAATTAATTATCTACGTTTTGACATGCTGTGGATATTTTCATGATTTACGGTTGATTAATAAATAATTGTTTTGCGAAAATTGGAATATTTTGCCCAATCTGTGCTCTAAAATTCATAGTTAATTAACCGTTGCTCTAAAAAATCCCCAAAAATCACATATCGTACAAATTATTTTGATTAACATTGTGCCCAAAAATCATTGCATTTGCATGCATATTTTGCTCTATAAAAATCATTTTGCATATTTCACTGTTTAATTTTTAATAGGTATTAGACCCTACATTTTTGTAATCTAGGATTTTTCTAAGATCCATTACCTCGTGATAGATCTTAGATAATTTTAGTTCTCGAAAATAAGTAGGTTTAATATTTATTAAAATTAAATATTGAAAATTAATTTGTTTGCATTTAAAAATTCATAAAAAAAATTCATATTACATCCAAAAATTCCAAAAAATTTACGGTGCACTCATTTCATCGTCATTTACATTGTGGCCAAGTTTCGTAATTTTCGGACATCATGTGAACGTAATTCACATTTTAGTCCCTAAAATAGGCCGAACTTGCATTTTGCATCTCATATTGCATTGAAAAATTCCAAAAAAAGACCGCCTTGAAAACCGAACTAAAAATTGGATAGACATTAATCTAGGTTGTTCCTTTGCCTCCTTGTGATCGACCTTGGGACTTGCCCAAGTAAAATAAACATAAAAACCACTTGATTAAATTTGATTAAAAATTGTGGTTATTTCTTGACTGTTTCCGATTGCCGCCTACAACGAACGACTTTCATTAATTTCACGCACGAACGATAAAAACGATTTCTTATCGCGGCTTTTGCGGGCTCGTCAGATGGCGCCGTTGCCGGGGAGGCAAACGGCTTAGTTTTTTGTTTTGAAAATTTTTTGTTCGGTTTTTCGAATTCGGGTAGTCTGACCCCCGAATCTTTCATTGTAAATCCCATTTTATTGCTTGTATTTATTTTTCAGCATTTCTTTCATTTATTTTATTTTTGATTATTTTGAGTCACTCTCTTACATTTTCTCTCTTATTTTTCTTGCGAGGTACCCGGCGCACGTGGAGCGGTTTTTCAGGGAACCGACGCATCTGCACCGACACCCGAAGAAACCGCAATTAAATTAAGATCGAGTCGAGTCGTGAGAGAGAGTATAGTCTAGGTTTTTAATTTCTGCAAATTTCCATTTCTGCTCATTTACAGCGGTGTCCGTTCGGACTCTCGCGCATGTAAAAAAGACCTTGAACTTTTTCTGTGGTGTGTCGTGGCCTGTTTCACTCTCCGGTGAGGGTGGGGCTCGACTTGAGTGGCGAATAGGATAGACCTGCACATACGGCTCTTAGAGCATTTATATTTTTGCTTGTGCTCGTAGGATCTTAAGCCACACTGCACATTAACTGAGACGCACCTTAGATCGTTCAACTTAGCCAAAAATTTAACTCAATTCTTCCCGCTAATAGAACTTTCTGCATAGGTGCGGTTTTTATCGGCTTGCACGCATTTAGTGTAATTTTTAAAATTCTGTATTGCATCCCACATGGAGATTGCGAGGAGGCACTGTAAGTCTTCTAACTAAGCATTCATCATAGTTTTCCGCGTGCATCGGCTTTTCCCGAATTCCTCTCTCTTGTTTTATCACATAAATCTTAAGGAAATTGGGACTGGACGGTAGACGTGTGTTTTTGCTCATCTAAATTTTTCAATGATCACCTCAGTAAAATTGGGACTGCTAAATATAGCTGATCAAAATAATCCATAAAATCAAGAATTTCTGCGGGAGAGCAACCCCGACATTGTGTGATTTATCTTGCAACGAGGAGAGAGACACACATTAGGATAGAGCCCAGCTCCAAACCTAACATCTCGTTTAAACGGCTTGCAAGATTTATTTTATCACCAACTAAAATTGAAAAGATAATAGCCGAACTCTTACGGCTTCATTGTGTGAGTTGGTGAACCCGGGGTTTGAATTGTGTTTGCATTGGTGTGCGTGAACCGATTTCAAGATCAATAGCCGCACATTCGATAAAAATTCTCTTGACTATCCCGTGCAATCATTTCTTCCCTCTCTTGATTTAAACCTCATAATGGAACTCTTGTCCAAAAACTCTCACAGATCCGACTCTCCATTCCTCTCAAAAATGACCGAACACCCATCAGGGCTATATTATGAAAATGAATTTGTTTCGGTTAGGCCCAAATCAACTCAATCCCCTTATTTCAATAGTCCTCCAACATTTGCGGGAGGCTTTCACCCGCAGATAAATTCGCCCTCCTCATTAAATTTCTATTCGAACAATCCAACCGTAAATAACCACCTACCATCTCGGACCGAATCATCTTATTCTCAGTTTCTCGCCAATGAAACTTTTCAAGATCAAAATCCCTTCAAACCTCATGACTGGCAGAGAAACCAAACTCAGATGGATAGACATGCACTGAATAATCATCGACATTGGATTGACCATGATAGACCCCTCGTCAGACATGATGCTCATACAGAGGACTGGACTGACCGCTTAGAAACACATAAACCCTGTATGTTGACTCCACAATATCAAGGTCTGACTAATCAACGACACATGTCTGAACCTTATGAGCATCCTCCTCCCATTATTTTTGAGGAGAAATTTTCAGAAAATAATGATCATATTTCGGATATTCCAAGAAGCTCTCCTCTCAGCACAAAGAGAAAAATGGAAGATGAAATTATCGAACATACACCTACTGCTCCCATAATTAATCATGAACCAAATCTTGAGGAGGATATTTCGAGGATAAATAAGAAATTCAAGTCAATAGAAGAGAGATTTCAAAAATTTACCGATCGATTCATCGCATTCTATGGTGGCTCGGACAGTAAAATGAATGAGGAAATAACTGGATCTGAGATTGAAAATTCTGAGGATATTCAAGGGCCTATGGACAGTTCTGAAAATGGTTATGCTGCTGACCACCACCCTGAACACCAGAGCCCCTCTTCATCTGAAGAACACCCCACACCCCCACACCACCCAGAAAATACCAAAAAAATGGAAATATTTGAAAATCACAAAAAAATTGAAAATTCAGAAAATTTCATAAAAATTAAAACTGAAGATGATCTGAGGAATTTGGATCCAACTGTACGGGAAGCACTGGAAAAACGCTTGATATTTGAACTTCCCTTTATACAGGCCATTGAACACTTCCCCGACCTTAAAAGATTTATAACAGATAAATTAATGAACAAAAAGTCGGGCAGAATACGAACAAAGACTGAAAGACATATCTTGTCGATGGCCTCCTCCTTGGTGTTGAGGAGAAAAACCAAGAGCCGCATAGTGAAGCGGTTGCCCAGATTTGACTGCAAAATCAAAGACACAATTTTCACCCATGCTCGGATTGATGATGATTGACCAATTAATATCCTCCCGACCTCTGTATTCCATGAACTCAAACTCGGACCGATTCGGAAGATACGAGAGATTGTACAATTAGCGGACCGATCGATAAAGCGGCCGAGAGGAACCATTTCTGTCATCATGAAATTCCAAGGTGCTCCGCTCAAGGTAGAATTCACGATCATTGATATTGAGCATCAAGGAGAATTTACCCAGTCTCCAATCATTCTCGGAAAGCCATTCTTGGCATTGGCCAAGGCGAGTATCGATTGTGAGACTCGGGAAATCAATTTCACAGCATTGGAAGCACTCAAATATGACCCTATCTTTGAGGAACCACGATCTTCTGAGGCAACCCACGAAGTCCCCAACAACCATAACCATGAAGCGGTAGAAGAGCCCTACCCCGCAACCACACCTGAGATAGCAGTTGTTGATGAGACTATTGGTTTAGAAAATCTCCCCCATGCTCCATTCCCAGCCGCTCTCACCATGGACAATCATGTATATGACTCATATGATCCGGAGACTTATGCATGGGCACACCCTGGGTCAACATACTCTGACTACATGGATTACATCAACTCAACTCAGGATTGCACCAACATCGAATCAATGGAGAAAGAACATGCAGAGACTCTCCCCAATATTCAAATCCCCGAGGATCTCAAAATAGACAAATCTTTCTACTACGATCCTGAGACATATGCATGGTCACACCCTGGAGCAACATTCGCTGAATATCTTGACCAAATCATCCCAAATCGAGAGTGCTCAAACATACAAGAGACTAAGAGCACGCACACAGATCGAACACCGACCAAGGAAACTTCAAATGGCTATTCATCTGGATACTCAAGTAAACCGACACCTTCACGGCGAAATAAAAAGAGAGTTACCTTTGACCTTCCGGAGGAGGTATCGTCTGATGGTCCCTCATCAGGTCCGGAAAAGGTAGTCTACATGAGTGAAGTATGTTCGGCAGCCCTAAAGCCATATCTTCGTAAGGATCCAAAATTCAATTCTCATTGGACAACTCCCGTTCCTAACTACTACTCATCCAAAGCTGATGCTCCTGCCCTCTTCAAGTACACTGGAATTCTTTCGTATGAGCTGACTGAGACCGGTGCTTCTGAGCTATCATCTGAGGACAAATTGATTGACCCCCAAAAAGGAACGAATTCTGAGGAAACAATTAAAGAAACAAAAAGATATGCAAACTTGGAGTATGTCCACTTTCAAATACTATTCCTCTGAGGATAACTCTGATGATGGATATCTTTCATCTGACTCAAACACTTCATCTATTATCCATCATGATTTTTCTGAGGATGACACTGATTGTAGTTGGGAATCATATGCTCCATCTTCACCTCATCATTATGATCTCCCACCGCAGGCTCACAAGAAGATCAGTCGAAAACCGCCTTAATCATTCGGCTACCCACCCTCCCTCCCGACCACATTGGTCTCCTTGTACAGCTTCTTCCTTTATTTAGGCCAAGGCCTAAGTATAGGGGGGACCAATGCCATCTGTATATATCATTCTTCTCCTAACTCCCATTCGCTCCATTTCCACCGTTCTTCCATACTTAGGCTGTCCAGAGCCTAAGTATAGGGGGAGCCGACATCCACCTGTATATACTCTCCTCATTCCCTCTGTTCCGCTTTACTTCCTAACCCATTGTACATAAATTTTCCACTCCCTTACGCTTAGCACGAGCTATGTCTTTATTACGCTTTTTTGTGCTCTGAGGACACAGCACTCGCTAAGTATAGGGGGGTCTGTATATACTATGTATATATTTTACCCATATCTCGTACTTTCGCGTAAGTCTATATGTATTTACGGGGTGGGTACTAACTTCAAAAAAAAAAAGAAAAAAAAAAGAAAAAAAAAGAAAAGAGAGTTTTTCTACTAACACTGACTTGCCCAAAATTTTTGAAAAAAAAAGGCTTCTGATTCCATTTTCTGCATAAAAAAATCCCTTGCATAAAATGACAAAAAAAAATGCGTCTGCATTGCACACACCTGCACTTCATCCAACTTTACATGCATTTGCATCTGTGAAAAGTCATTGGGTTCTGAACCGAGTTATGAGCCGAAACCGAGAGTGGTCTGGGCTTGCCCTTAATCCACCTAATTTTCAGAGGAACTTCACAGAGAAATAGGATTTTAAGAGCTTCAGGTCTTTTGACGTAATTCTTTAAGTTCCACATGACAATGTGCAGCGTTTGACTCTTAGTGTCTAACCTGATCTCTTCATTCTGGGTACAACTCTGGAATAGGGAATTAATTTGCACTCTCGCACTATGCACTTAGCTCAACCCAGACGGGATGTTGGAAGACTATGTGAGTTTCTTTTCTGGTAGCGTGGAAATCTAAAGACCGGAGTACGGGTTGAAATAAAGCTTCGGAAAAGGGATGGACGGCTGGGCACAATTTTTTCTAAGACCCCAAAAAATGTACGGAATAAAAGGATGCTATATCCGTAGGGGCAAAACAAGATCCAAGCAGAACCACCAAAAATTCCAAATACAAAGAAGCATTCTACCAAATAAAAATTCGACCAAAAAGGTTCAAGCTTCAAGAAACCTGCAGATCTTGGTGGAGACTTGGCTACACTGGCCATCTTCACAAGGAGGGGTGACTACACTGGCCACCCCCTCCAGTTCTTTTCTCTTTCTTCTATCTTCTCCCTCATTCGATTGTGAACACAGCGCGACAGACCTTAGAAGGAAATACCTGACTCCTCGAGGACGAGTTACTGGAAAGGAGAGGAGCATGGTAGTCCGGCATTCTGGATGGGAAGAGCTAAAACCCTTCACACACACGAGTCGGTTATTCAGTGTTCATAGGGTATACTTTGGGAAGAGGATTGATCTAAGATGACTTCTGAGCCGAAGCTGTAACAATGATGTGCAGAACTTGAGGGCTGTTGATTTTAAAATTCTAAGTCTCACAGAAGTTCCGCCACACTACTAATCCAAAGGTCGAGTTTAGTTTCATTCTCACCTTCAGTTCATGGTCTTGGTATGGAACCCAGTCTCATTTCACTTCATGGCATTTCTTTTTGATGCTCAGGGACGAGCATGGTTTAAGTATAGGGGGATGATGAATCTCGGATTCATCACTCTAAATCTCATTTATTAAGCTTAAGTCCCTAAAAATCAACTGCATTTCTGCATTTATTTCGCATAATTAGCATTCAGGCATGATTTCATAAGAATTGCATTTTAGCGTTAATTTCTGCATATTTTAAGAAGCCAAAAATCCAAGCCCAGATTGACCTGTAAATAGCCCGATTTCCCCTATTTTTAACTCCTCCATGCTAACACCACATACCACAAAACCACCTCCACTGTGTACATATCACTCACAAGAATAAATAAAAAATACAAAAAAATCACTAACCGAAATAAGTGGACCAAAAACCCAAACCCTAGTTTCAGGATTTTCGGACTAAAAGCCGCATATCTTCCCCATCTAGTGTCCGATTTGATCCTACTCACTTTTGAACTAATGCACATTCAATTACCTCCAAAACAAGACCAAGTTCAAGTGAATCGGAGCTCGTATGTGAAAGTTGGGGGTTTTGGGCCTCTTTTGTACATTGTATTTTCGCGGTTTTTGACCTTGTATTTTATGAACTTATTTTCTTCATTAATAAAAATCCAAAAAAAATTAGATTAAGGTCTCTTTTATTTATCTTTGAGTTTTCCATATTTTTCCGGATTTTTATCGTGATTAAAAATGACAAAAAAAATAAAAACCAAAAATCAAGTTATTCTATGTACATGGGATACCCCAAAAATTCACTTTTCACATTTGACCGAATTTGGCTTTGATGTCTTCATGAAAGTTGTAGATCTCGTCGAGACGAGCAATTTTCGTGAAGAAACTTTTTCGATCCGAGGTCATTGGCTATTTCTTTTTGATTTTACAAAGGTTTAATTTCGATTTTTCTGGAGCTGACACGTGGCGGCCTCTCCAGAGGCCGCCACGTGTCAGCGTTTTTTGGGATTTTTTTAATCTCGTTTTTATTCTTAAAAAAATAAAAAAATAAAAAAATAAAAAATAAAATAACCCGCACGTGCGTCGCACGTGCCACCCAGGCACGTGCTCCGCACGTGCTCCGCCTGCCCTCATCCCCTCGCCACGTGGCGCCTCTTTGGCGTCCGATCTCGGCCGATCGTACGGCCCACCCACATCTCCTACCTCCCGCGCCCCCCCTCCTCCGTAACCTCCGCCGCACCTCTCGCCAGCTACCAACCACCTCCGCTGACCGCCCAACGGCCCCGGATTTCCTCCTTTATCCTCGCAACCCCCTACCCGATCTCGCTCTCTCCTATTTAAACGCCACCGCCGTCACGGGTCTCCCCATCCGCCGATCACCCCTTGGCCTTCCTCCCGGCGGTGACAACGCTGGTGGGTTGCCATTACGGCGAGATCCAAGGCGGCGACGCCTTGCCGTGCACCGCCCTCGCGCGAGCTGCCTTCGCTCGGTCCTCCGTCGAGCCAACGACTACCGTCGCCATCTTCTTCGCACCTCCTCCAACCACGACGTTCTTCTCCGACACCGCCAGCCGCCTCGCGACGACTCCTTCATCGACACCTCTGGCCATCCCGCTTCGTCAACATCGTCTTCACCGAACGCTGCCGCGAGCATCAACACTCCAGGAGGATCACCTCGCCATCTCCAGGATCTTCCCCGACCACAGCCTGCATTCCGCCAGGAAAGGCCGAGCATCTCCGCCAGGAGCAGCGCTCTCCGCAGCACTCGCCACCGGCCTCCAGGGCCGAGACCCCAGCACGTGCTAGGCACGTGCGTGGGGGTCTTCCCCCAGCAGAAGCGGCCCAGGGTCACGTGCTGCGCACGTGCCCCTTGGGCAAATTGTAATTGTGCCCCCGGAGCTCCCCCTTATTGCGCCTCAATCCACAGGCCAAGGCACGTGCGCAGCACGTGCCTCTTGGTAAAATTGCAGAGATTCCCCCCCAGTTTAGTTAATTGCATTTAGGTCCCCGTCTGCACTTTTATTTTTATTTATTTATTTATATTCATTGCATTTACCCCCCTGCATTCCCATTGTGTTTTGAACATCTCTCTACATTATTTTATTAATCCAAAAATTGCATGATGTTGGTTAATTAATTATCTACGTTTTGACATGCTGTGGATATTTTCATGATTTACGGTTGATTAATAAATAATTGTTTTGCGAAAATTGGAATATTTTGCCCAATCTGTGCTCTAAAATTCATAGTTAATTAACCGTTGCTCTAAAAAATCCCCCAAAAATCACATATCGTACAAATATTTTGATTACATTGTGCCCAAAAATCATTGCATTTGCATGCATATTTTGCTCTATAAAAATCATTTTGCATATTTCACTGTTTAATTTTTAATAGGTATTAGACCCTACATTTTTGTAATCTAGGATTTTTCTAAGATCCATTACCTCGTGATAGATCTTAGATAATTTTAGTTCTCGAAAATAAGTAGGTTTAATATTTATTAAAATTAAATATTGAAAATTAATTTGTTTGCATTTATAAAAATTCATAAAAAAAATTCATATTACATCCAAAAATTCCAAAAAATTTACGGTGCACTCATTTCATCGTCATTTACATTGTGGCCAAGTTTCGTAATTTTCGGACATCATGTGAACGTAATTCACATTTTAGTCCCCTAAAATAGGCCCGGAACTTGCATTTTAGCATTCTCATATTGCATTGAAAAATTCAAAAAAAGACCGCCTTGACGAACTAAAAATTGGATAGACATTAATCTAGGTTGTTCCTTTGCCTCCTTGTGATCGACCTTGGGACTTGCCCAAGTAAAATAAACATAAAAACCACTTGATTAAATTTGATTAAAAATTGTGGTTATTTCTTGACTGTTTCCGATTGCCGCCTACAACGAACGACTTTCATTAATTTCACGCACGAACGATAAAAACGATTTCTTATCGCGGCTTTTGCGGGCTTGTCAGTGCTTCCTGCGATGATGGGAGCTTCTTCTATTGTTTCTTCGTTTTCGTTGTTGGCAGTAATATATATGTGAAGGCTTCAGAATGCTCTAATTTTGTGGGTATGAACCTGTTTCCTTGACTCCATGATTCCAAACATGGCTGTATGAATGTGGATATGCATCATAGTCTAGATTACATGCTTTATATTTTGCTCGACAATACTCAATAGGTTCGTTGAATGCTGGGAAACGATTCACATGCTATTCTCTGATAGCTATTGACCCAGAAGAAAGTTAATGTAGAGAGAAAATGGAGAATGAGGAGGAGATAATAGGAGGAAGTTCCAATTTTTCTTTAATGTTAACTCCTCTTACACAATGATTACCATCCCCTTTATATGAGGGGTGAAATTAAAAATCAAAATAGAGGAAATTAACTAATCTAACTGACCTAATTTTGATGTTTATTACTCAACCCAATCACCAATTAGAGATCACATGCGATCACTTTACAACAACAAAGCCTTTTCCCACAATTAAGTAGGGTCGGCTACATGGATTCTTCGCCTCCATTCAGATCTATCTTGGGCCAATCCCGAGTTTATATCAACAAAACTAAGATCCCTTCGTATGGTCTCTTTCCAACACTTCTTGGGCCGTCCTAAAATCAAATTTGCAATGGACTCAAATTGAACAAATTTAACTACTAACCTAACACTAATTTAACTAGAAAATTAGACAGGAATCAAAGAACAAGTCCATTTTCGCCATTATTCCCAATCCCGGTTAAAATCTCCCAAAACATCTTTAGCAATTTTTCTAGCACAATTTGCCATAGGATCTTACATCTTGTCAGTGTTTCCGATGATGTCCAAATCAGTTTCTTGTAGCATCTTCTCAAACTCTCTTTTTCCTTCAAACACACCTCTGGTTTTCTTCTTCTTTCCAAAACTAATAGATGACTTGGATAAGTATATTGAAATTTTACTTGTTATAATACTGTTGATGTTTCTACTACACATTCTAATAATGATTGTATGAAATCATTAATAATCCTGATGCTAAATGTCTACATCTTTCATGCATTCCCAATGGCATGGTTTCCTCACTTTCTTGCATCCTTTGGTTTCTATGAATATATAGATAAATATTGAAAGTCAATCCAATGTTAATCTATTGTTCTAACACATTCTTGCATTTTGAGTGGCATCCATAGTCCTTAAATCTATTCTTCTTGTTGTTTTCCTGTTCCTGTAGAGTGGAAACGAACAGGAACCAGAGACTGAGTACACAGCTGCTGGGCGAGCTTTCAAGGAGAAATAGTAAGCCTCGTGCTTCCTGATTTTACTAATTTTTTATATTTAGTTTATACTGAAACTAAGACTGGACTTGTTTGCTACAGTACTAAGCTCCGGGCACATCAGAAGGAGCGCCTGGCTAGAAGGCAAATGGTGGATAACACTTACTTCACTGAAATTCTTCCTATACCTGAACCACCTAGACAAACTTTTGGTGCCTCTTTAGGGGAAGGTGTGGATACCATTAACCTATCAGATGCTGTTGAAGACCAGAATGTCTCGGATTACAATGAAGATAAAAAACCGGAGCTTTCTCTGGAACATATCAATAAGAAAATTGAAGCTACTTCAAGAGTAATCAGAACTGGGAAGCACAATAGCAAACGGTTTTGCAACTCTGATATCGATCTTTCAATGAGGCCATCTCTACCTCATTCTCCTGATAGTTTATCACCAAGCTGCCAGGGTAACAGCACAGACTTGTCAAGTTCATTGCCTGCCAGAAATCAGCTACCAGTTCTGGGTTTATGTGCACCCAATGCGAAACAAATGGACCAATTGCCAAAGAAGTTGCACTCTTTTCTCTGTCCACCTATACCAAATTCTGAGAAAAGAAGAAAGAGTGGTGGATCTGATTTTTCTCTTCCGCCAGTTACTGGTCCTGGATCGTCCGATGATATGACTGGCAAGGAAGCTACTGCAGAAAGAACATTATCATTGGATGCTTTTCCTTGTGGTTTTAGCCAGCATAGAAATATTTTACCCGACGGCTACTTCCCTTTCAATTCTGTAAGCTCTTCTTTTTGTTAACGTGTGTTAATTTTGTTATCTCCGGTTTGCCATTTAAAATGAGGGAGATGAGTGGTTGATAATTTTACCCTTATAAACAGATTGCATAATATTACATTCTTTTTAATGGAAAATATCTATTCTGCAGCGTCTTCCACCAACCTCTATGGAGCACTCCCATGATCATCTCAGTAATTCTGATGACGGCTTGTCTGCTTTTAGAGAGAAGATGGGACTTCCTGGTCTGGCTTTTGATGGGAACCTCGCTCCAAAATTCCCTCTGCCGGCAATGTTTTTTCCAAAGTCCCTTGCCGATGTCCTTCCCAGCTTATCTATGGACGCAAAGGTAGAGGTTATGAAGGATTCTAAACTTGACCTTCTCAATATACCCAAGATTCCAACATTCAAAAATATCAACGAGTCTATGAAGCAAAAACAACAAATGATGGAGACACCTCCACTACTGGGTGTTGACCAGTTGCAAGCACACCATTCTTCTTTAACTGAGAACCATAAGAAAGTTCTTGAAAATATTATGATGAGAACAGGTTCTGGAACAAATAAATCAATGAAAAAAAAACAGAAAATGGATGCATGGTCAGAAGAAGAGCTTGATGCCCTTTGGATAGGTGTTCGTAGGCATGGGAGGGGTAATTGGGAAGCAATGCTTAGAGATTCCAAGCTGAAAATCCTTAGGCACAGAACCCCCGAAGATCTGTCCATCAGATGGGCTGATGAGCAGTTGCAAATTTTGGATGAACCTTCTTTTCCTGTATCGAGATCTTTACATCCTGCATCTCTACCTGGAATTCCTGATGGAATGATGGCAAGAGCGCTATTTGGAAGTAAATTTGGTGGTCCTGGAACTCAGCCCCCATTTTTTCGGTCGCATCTCACAGATATCAGAATGGCATGCGATCTGTCGTCAAACACACCTATGGAGCCAACAGGTTTACTTGGTTCGATGGCAGAGGTTATTCCACCTTTTCTTCGTCCACCTGGAAAGCTTAAATCACACATTCCTGGAGATGCCCCTTGTTCCTCTGGCATAAATGAAAACCAACGCTTGCCTTTTGATTTTCCATTTCAACAAAATTCATTTCCCAGGAGTATTGCTGGTTCCTTGAGCCTCGGTCATCCAAACAGTTCTGGTTTGGTTCAGATGGATGACGGAGAAAGCACCAACAAGTTCCACAAGTTACCTATTTTTTTATGTAACTCATTGAATTTACCACGTGATCCACAATACAATATACCTTCTTCAGGACCCTATTCTGAAATGCCAGATGCTACGAATAATTATACCGGTTCCAGTCTTCCAAGGAAAGATGGCGAAGAGTGTGGTGGACATACTGTAAATAAGTTGCCTCACTGGCTTAGGGAAGCTGTGTCTATTCCAGCAACCAAGTCGCCTGAACCGAGCTTGCCACCTGTTGTTTCTGCAATCGCCCACTGTGTACGCCTGCTCTATGGGCACGATAAGCCAATGATTCCTTTGTTTACCATGCCGGGCCCTCCACCTTTAGAGCCCAAGGATCCAAGGAAAAGTTCGAAAAAGAAAAAGAAGTTGCATACGCTCCAGCAGCAGTATCCCGATGATGTTAGTTCCTCCAAAAGTGCTCAAGATGCTTCCTTCAGATCCTCGAGGCCAATCTTGCCCGCACCAGCAGTTGATGTTGGACCAGAGCTTGCAAGCCCTGACTTACCATCTCTGAACCTGCCTGTTCAGTCAGCATCTCCGTTTATAAACAGGGGCCATAAACCTATTCCTTCTTCTGAAGTACTTGGTTTTCTGGCTTCATCAGCAGCTCCTGGTCCTATACTGTCTCCACCTCCCATTGCCCCGAAGCTAGGATCTACTGAGAATCTTGCTTCCGACACACCAGAAACAATCGAAACCACCAATGTTAAAGACATTCATGGAAAACATAGAGCTGGCTGTAGCTCGGTGTTGAGCAGTCGGAGGAAGCTCAAGGATCTGGGTGACCAGGGAGATAGTAGAGATTCAAGTCAGACTAACTCAGATCTATACAAGAATGATCAATTTCAAGGTGAGGACATTTCCTCCGACAAAACTTTGTCTGATGGTCATCCGAGTGAAACGGAGCTTTAAATCTTCTCTCTATCTCTCATTAAGGCCCACACACTTCCATATTCAATTTTTTGTTGCATAATGGAAACATGGGTTCCTAATTTTCCTTGTAAATGTCTATATCTAATATGTATTTGGTACAGAAATTTGTTATTAGGCCTTCATGTCTTCATTAACGCGGCCACGCCTCCTCTGCCCAATGTTGTCTATATTGCTACACAAAAGATGAACAGTTTAGACAACTGTTCATCAGATCCTCTGCTTCCTTTTCTCTCCTTCTATAGGTCTTGGTTCCTCCAAAATTGCCATTTGCAATTAAGGACTTCTGCAGACATCCAGGAGCCCTTTTTGGTGTTGACTACTTTTCTGTATATAGAGGCTCAAGACTTTAGTCAGGAACAAAATTTATGATGTAGCAGCATAGGATCTGCTTATACTGGATCATAAATTAGGTAACCATTTTCGCCTTTTTTTAGGTGCATTTTCCTTTTCCTGTAGTTAGCCCCA
>JAZKJV010001462.1:2080470-2145470 GCA_037367405.1 Ottelia alismoides | reverse complement strand
CTTCGGGTGCTATATTGAAAATAGTTACTGATAAATAAAGTAAACTTACTGCTGCATGATTCAACGTTACTGATACATGTTCGAAAATTACGAGCATACCTCTATAGTTATTTTTCATGTAATAATTAAAGTTACTGATAAAATGATGAAAGTTACTGACGTCTTCTTCGAACTTACTGATAGAAGCTTCAAAGTTACTGATGCAAAATTCATAGATAATATGGGATATAGTTACTGATAACTAAAATAAACTTACTGATGCATGCTTCAATGTTACTGATACATGTACAAAACTTAATAATACATTTGATAAGCAAGAACTTACTGATTCATGCATCAAATTTACTGTTACATGTTTCATACTTACTGATACCAGTGAGTAGCATGAACTTACTGATACTTGCTTCTAAGTTACTAATGGATAATGAAAAAATTTATAGTATAATTTTAAAGTTACATGTAGTACGTACCAAAGTTATTTATCCTACTTATAATATTACCATCGTGATATTAAAAGGTATTTTTACAACAATATACTTTTTACCGACTTATCAAGTATCACAAGTTAGGTTAACATTCAAAAAACTTACTTCCAGCGAAAGTATCGGTTCGCGGCGGAGTAGCGAAGAACTTCTTGACGATTGCAACGCGGGCGGAGAGGGATAAAGACTGTTAGACAAGGTTAGTGATCATTTAACAACCCGACATCTTCCATTGTAGTGCTAAGCCAATTCCTATAAGAGTTTGGAGGAATTAGACGTATTAGGGTTACAAAAACAAATTCTTTTAATTTGAATACTTTCGTATGAATCCAATAGCTGCATGCATATTATTTATTGAGAACGATATTATGTTTACTGCTGCTTTAAATTACGAATGCTTAAAGATGCTATCGAAGAACCTACCAATTATTCAATCTTACATATGTTGATATGTAATGTGATTACATATGTTTACTAATTCATTCCAATGATGTATCTTATCTTACTAATGTTGTTGCTTTTAAATTTTACCGTTGCCTTATAATAATGAAGCTTAGAGATGGTTAACAAAGAAATACTGAAGATATTTCAAAATGTTGCTTGAGTTAATTAGTAAATTGCTGATGTTACTGTTGAAATCACTAACAAAATTATATCAGTAATTTGTTTAGTATTTCATTTACTACTTCTGCAGATGGATCAGGCAAAAACGTTTGATGTTTCATACAAGAGACGAACACCACAAAATTTAAAAAAGGAACAATGGAATCTGCAAGTGGTAATTTTGCTATTTATTATAAAAAATATAAATTCTAATTGAATTATGTATTAAGAAGTGACTTTATGCAGATACAAGCTTTGAGGGTGATAAAACTACTGAAGTTTCCACTGATAAGTTTGCATATTAACAGTCAAATTGGTAATAATGAATATCAGAACTTATTATTGACAAATATTTGTGCTATATAGAAAGAGCATCGGATTTGACTCTTGATACTGTAAAGGATAATGCAAAGATAGAACCATTGCCAGGTAAGCTAATATCTAATAAGATTGTAAGTTAAGAAAAGACTCTTAGTAATTGCAAAATATTAACTGATTTTAATTTCATTATTGCAGCAACATATTGTGTCCAACACAGTTGTTACATAAAACAATTTGTAACATATCTTGGTAACAACAAGTTGATTGGGAGGCAAAAGGAGTTGATAGATAAATCCGCTTTCTCAAGAATAGTATCGATTACAAAACTTGATATTAATTGTCAAGTCTTGGACTTTATTGTTCAAAGATATCATGGGGATCGGATTTTCAAGTTTGGAGAAAAAGAACTCATATTCTCAGATAATGACATAGGGTTGATTTTGGGATTGCCTTTATCCGGATTTCCTATACATCTAAGGGGGTTTTCATTTGAATGGCCAAATTCATTCGAAGAGCTTTTTTGCCAATCAAGCATGTTATTAAATCGTCATAATATTTGTGACATGCTTGATTCTTTAAGAACTCAAGAAGATGATCATTCAAATAGAATGTACATAAGATGTTTGATATCATTAATGTTTTGTACATGTCTATTCCCCGAAACCAACTTCTGCTTCCCAAAGGTCCTACTAAATTACATAGATTCAATTGAAGATACACGTTTCTTCAATTGGTCTAATGCAGTTGGGACTATGATAATTCAATGTTTGGAAGACATAGCGGAAAAAATGAGAAAGCGTTCATCATCTGATGGGAAGAGTACAGTTGGCTACTTAACTGGATGTGCAGTATGTTTATATGTAAGCTTTTTTCATCTCTATCTACTATTATGTTTTTAATAAATATTTAGCAGATAATTAACTATGTAAAATTTATCAGGCATGGGCTCTGGAGCACTTATTCCCATCACTTGCATTAAACCAAAATCTATTGCCAAGAATTAGAAAATGGTCAACTCCATGCAAAGTTACTATTGAACAATTCATGAACTTTGATGAAGATCAGGTACCCAAAATTTAATTTCAATTTCATTTGTGATTTTAATTTTAATTAAAGAATTACATTTCAAAGATAGGAAACTTTAATTACTGACAACCTGAAACATTTAACAATGTTAGTGCTTCACTTCATAATATTACTTGTAAAGGTTGTTGATTATCAATAAAGATACTGATAAAATAATAATAGTTACTAATGACTACTTCAAACTTACAGATACAAGCTTCGAAGTTACTGATGTATTCTTCAAAAATGCTATATTGAAAATACTTACTGATAAATAAAGTAAACTTACTGCAACATGATTCAAAGTTACTGATACATGTTCCAAACTTACATGCATACCTCTATTGTTATTTTACGTGTAATCATTAAAGTTATTGATAAAATAATGAAAGTTACCGTTGCCTTCTAAAAACTTACTGACACAAGCTTCAAGGTTACTGATGCATTCTTTAAAGATACTATGGTAAATAGTTACTGATAAATAAAATAAACTTACTAATGCATGGTACAAAGTTACTGATACATGTTACAAACTTAATTATACATGTGAGAAGCAATAACTTACGGATTCATGCTTCAAATTTACTGATACATGTTTCATATGAATATTGATTTCAATACTACTGACAACCTGATACATTTAAAAATATTATTGCTTGTCATTATTAATTTTACTTGAAAAGTTGCTTTTTATTAATATGAATTTGGATTGATAGCTAAAAATATTTCCTTGCATTAGATTGTTGTCCAGCTAGACTTTGAAGAAAAAGAGATATTCAAGATTGACCTAAATGAATTCATTTTTTATTATGAAACCTTCGTAACCGAGGGTTTCATCTCAACTGCTTATGCATTGCGTGTCCTTGTACCACAAACACGACAACTGGATGATTGTTCAATGACATCACTTTTGAAGTCTGCTCAACATCAAAATATACCAGATTGTAAATGTGAAGAGCACAAGAAGAAGATAAGTGATTTGGAGAGTTTAATTTCTCAACTGCCCACATTAGAAGAATACAAAAAAATGAAAGATCATTATGAGAATACTTTGAAGGAGAATGAGAAGCTGAAGCTCGAAATCTCTATTCTAAAACAATGGTTTGAGGAATTCTTTGCAAAATCAGTTAATGTAAAGCAACAAGAGGAGAAGACAACAAAGGTTGGTGAACAAGAAAAACAAAATAATATCACAAAAACTAATGAATCACCATACTTTGATCTTGGAATTGAGGAAGATTCGAAATATCGTGACCAACATAAACCAAATGTTCCAAAGAGGGGTAGAAGCAAGAAGCTTATCACTCCTAGCAGCATGTCAAAAAGGGTCAAATCAAGAAGAGCAATAAAGGAAGAAGAAAAAACCCAAAGCATTCCACTAAAGGAGAAAATAGTAAGGAAAAAAAGAAAGCTTGCAAAAAAGAATTTCGAGGAAGTGATGAATGTAGATGATGAAGATGAAATTCCAAAGATTGAAGACAACAAAGAGCAAGCTTTGGAGATATGAAATCAACCTATCATACTTTAGTGATACTGTTGCATTTAAATTTTATTGATTTTGTATCATTCAAATGATGATAGTTTAATAACTTACAGATGCTAAAATAATAACTTACAGTTGATTTAGAGATTATTACTTGTGTCAAATAATAAATTACCGATACTTACATAATCTAATTAAGTACTTCCTGATGCTTTAATTTACTAATACTTACATAAGCTTTATAATAACTTACTGTTGATTCATAGAATGTTATTAGTGTCAGTCAGTAACTCACTGATTCTTTATGTTACTCATACTTAGATTTGCTTTAAAATAACTTAACGTTGATTTTGAGAATATTACTTGTGTCAGATAATAAGTTACTGATACTTACATATGCTAACTAATAACTTACTGATGCTTTAAGTTATTGATACTTAAAGATACTTACATATGATAAATAAGAACTTACATATGCTTTAGTTACTCGAACTTACAGATGCGTTAAAATAACTTACAGTTGGTTATAAGAATATTACTTGTGTCATATAATAAAATATTGATACTTAGATTTGCTACAAAATAAATTACTGCTGTTTTAATTTAATGATATTTAAAGATTCTACATAATAATTTTCAATTATGCTAACTAGTAACTTACAGATGCTTTAAGTGAGTGATACTACATGATAATGAAGATTTAAGTAAATGATACTTACAGATGACATATAAGAAGTTACTGTTGATCTTTTAAATATTACTTGAGTAATTTTCATACTGAATGATACTTACATATGCTACATAAGAGCTTACTGTTGATTTTGCAAATATTACTTGTGTTATGTAAGATCTTAATGATACTTACAGATGCTTACATAATACAAATGCTTACATAATTTTGCTGATGCTTTAGATGTGTGAAATTTCAATGATGCAATAACATAAATTAATGATAAGGTTATATAAATATATTTATAGGTTTACAATTTAAATCCCATCGATTACGCTGGATATGATGCGATTTCAGAATCAGATAAGGCAACCATTCACGAATTTCTGAAAGATCCTGTCGCCAAGTAAGAAGAGATTTATTAAATTTATTAGATACATTTATTGGATAAATAATTATGATGATCTTTTTTGAATGATACAACTTAATTTACATTGCAGTATGGGAGCAACTTATCATGGTCCAGGAGATAACTTTTGCAATGGAATACACATTGAAGACCTACTATATAAAAAATGGTCATTGATGTCATTTTGGACATGCTCATGGATGTGTTATACAAATCATATCAAGAAAGTGACGTGGAATGCCTTTTTATTTTTGCAAATACGGCTCAGATGGTAATAGTACTTAACTATTTTTGGTTTTTAAGTTATGTTATATTGCCTAATTATTATTCATTTCAGCAATTGTTCCCAAAGACTGTGAAAATAGCAACTGAAGAAGATTATGACCCTCTGAACAATTTGTTCTCATGCACGAGAACAATGTTTGATAAAGTAATGGAGGCTTTTTGTGTAATCCACACCTCCAATCATTGGCATCTTCTTGTGGCTGATTTCGATGCCAAAAAATTCATTTCCTACAATTCACTTACTGGGATAAAGAGACACCTAATGGATGTTAGAAAATGGGTAAGTATAGAAACAAATTATGAGATACATTTATTTTTGAGTTTTTTTAGTAACATATTTCTTTCACAATTTTGTGAGGTTGATTGGATGGCAGAATACTTCATGCTATTCACTGGAGAACACCTGTAAAGTGGCCAGTAGAGATAGCAAAAGGAATCCCAATGCAGCGAAGTGATTCCATTGATTGTGGAGTTTATGTAATGAAATATATGGAATTCATTTGCAAGGGAAAAGAATCAGTCTTCCGAATTGAAGATATCCCCAAGTTTCGTGCCGAGATAGCCGCTATTCTACTTACAAGTGTGCAGAAGAAAGATTGAAAGAAATGAAATATCTTAGACATGTAATTAGAGAAGATGTATATATGTAACATGTAATATTCAAAATTTAAAGGTAGCATCTTTCTTTTGTACATGGACATCTTTATGAATGAGAAAATTTTGATGGATGTTGATTGTTAATTATTGATATTGTTATACGGCCTAAAGAACTTACTTGTGTTAAGTTCAAAGATTGTTTATGATGTATAAAGAAATACTAGAGAAACCATGCGTTGTTACCAGTAGAAATAAAGAGTTAATTTCAGCTTTGCTTCATACTTATTGATAGATCAAATTAAAGTTACAAATAACTATAATAAACTTACACTTTACTTCTGTTAACTATGGAATATACTGTAAAATAAAAAATATTTCATTTGAAAGTATTACAAGTTAAAATTTATTTCATTACACCTTAAAATAACAAATTTTCTAAATCCTATTAACGATTACTTACAGATACTTACAATAGATACATATATTATGTTTAAGTTACTAATACTTACAGATGATACATAATAACTTACTATTGATTTTGAGAATATTACTTGAGTCATTTTATAATTTACTGATAGTTAAATATGCTACATAATAACGTACTGATACATTAGAACTTACTGATGATTTTGAGAATATTACATGTGTCATTTAATGACTTACTGATAGTTACAATTGCTACATAATAAGTTAGTGATGTTTAAGTTAATGATACCTACAATTTATAGAGGAAAAGCTACGTAATAACATACTGTTGATTTTGCTACTAATACTTACTGATACTTACAGATGCTATTTTCGTCTACTACATGATACTTACTGATGTGTTAAGTTACTTATACATACAGATGCTACATAATAACTTACTGTTGCTTTTGAGAATATTACTTGTGACGTTATATAACTTACTGATACTTGCATATACTACATAAGTGTTAGACTTGTGAGCCCTGGACGAACCATTCTTACAATAAATGTTATTGTAATATTTAAGTTTATCAATAAAAGTTATTGATGTTTCACTCCCTTTCTGAAATTATATGAATGAATGCACTATAAGGTCCCTCTGTACAATTAGGGTTATGTACCATGGCTAGCTTGATGATCATATAGCTGTTGTTTCATTAAATGAATCATAGAGGCTGGTGTTTGGATGAATATCTAAGGAGTTAGATGGAGGACTCATCAAACACCGTCAAATGATTGTCAAGTGGAGATCTCCAGCCTGAGTAGGAGATGGCAATCCTTTCTCACATAGGCTGATATCTGACCGACCTCTTGATGCAGGTCCTCTGCATGGGAATAGTGATTCGGAGGTGTCAGATTAGTTAGGTCAATGGGTTGACCTAACGAGATCGAGATAACTTAAGTCCTATGTTGAATGCTGTCACAGCATAGGCACGCATCCTCCGACCGGAGATAGATATATTGCTATATATCTGAGTATGTACATTTGGCAGACCAATAGGTTGATGACCTAACCAAGGTCTATACACCGGCGAGCTGGTGTGCATATAAGGGTATATGAGCAATATGATCTCTCAAAGGGATCATACAGGTTCACTTGTGAACCGGAAGACATGAGCTCACTCATGAGGTATTGGGACCGATCAAATTCCATGCATGGTCGTCATGCTTTGGAAGCATGACATGAATTTGAAGTATGATATATGCTTTGGGAAAGCATATGATCGATACCAAATCCCAATGACCAAGATTGAGAAACTTAATGATTAAACCCTGAAGAAGACAGTCTAAAAATGATCTTGATCTTCGGGTTGATCATGGGTCTTCCAGTATGCAGGATGTACAGGTATTGGGAATACCTGAAGGGTGATGTGATCATAAACGATTGTATATCCATGACGCTTCCATTCCGAGGGAGTGATGAAACAGGTCTGGATTTTAGTGACTCCTTTCAGTAGAGAAGCAATCCGATCTTAGTCCAAGTGTTGGACATTGATCTGAATGAGATTCAGATTCAATGAGAAGATTGGATTTGCGGTCTTGATTTAATCAAGCATCTGTGGGAGGTTCGTAAGATCTGGATTTGAGATAAGATCTCAATATCCAAGTCACTATACATAGAATAATACAATCGTCCTGTCCTTATCTCCAAGTATCTGCGGAGAAAGCACATTATTCTTGAAAGGGTTCAAGAATAATTCTTTTGATGAAATATCCAAGCAAGGACTTGATGATTAAATGTGATTTAATTATGAAGCTTAAATATGAATATGATTCATATTGTGAAAATGATTATCTAAGATAATTAAATGAGATTTAATTATCAAGGATTAAGAGAATGTGGATAACACTATCCATGATATCTGTGTGTTATAAATATGATTTATAATATACATATATAAGAGAGAGAATTTATGTAAATAGCATTTGTTAATTAATAATGTGGATTGGATTCACATTTGTTAATTAATTAGAAATGCAATTTACTAACTAGTTTGGGTTGTGAATATGATTCACACAATATTCAATGGCAAGATTGAAATATTCACAAATTAATTTGGAATTAATTTGGTGAATATTTATTGTGATTAATTAAGGAATAATGTGATAAATAAAATGGAGAAAATAAAACCACCTCCATGGGTGGCGTCACCCATGAATTGTTCATGGGTGACGCCCCCCCCTTTTTAGGAGGTTTGTTGGCTCCATTTCATTTATCATATTATCTCTTAGTTAATTAATATTTAAATTGATGTTGTTGGTTTTAACCAACAACAATCATAGCCATTGATTTATCATGGACCAAGCATAGCCCTTGGATCCATGTGTCCCATGGATTGAGATCCATTGGATCCTAAACTAGTATAAAAGGAGGGCTAGGGTAGCATTTCCAAGTTACAACATTCTTGAGTTGAAGAACTTCTCTCTCTCTCATTCTCGTGTGGGCTCTCCTTAATATTCAAGTGGCCGTCCACTTTGTGTATTAGGAAGGAGAGCATTTCGGCTTCGCTTGGATCTTCGTCAAAGGATTGCGGGAAGGACGCGACTCATCATCGTGCCCGCAAGCGCATTCTCCGTGGGTCGGACTTAAGATAGGAGGATCTCTACTTTGGGATCTCGCGATCACAACCACGCTTCAAGAGGTATTCCTTGTACTTTGTGGTTTGATGAAACGATCCGAGAAGTGTTCTCGTGATCATGTGGTTTCATCTTTAAATTAAAAAATTTTAATTTCCGCTGCATCTAGCATCTAGTACGACTAGTTGCTCCGATTGCATACGATGCGATCGACACACTTCCGTGATGCGCTTAAGGATTCACAATATCCTTCAAGTGGTATCAGAGCCATAGGTCGAATAAGGTTTTGGATATGATCCATACACCTTAGACGATTTGGTTCTTGAAAGGGTTGCGAAATTTTTTACTGCATTTCAATTTTCGCACCTCTGTCTAATTGAATTTTTCTGTACTGTTTAAAATGTTTAAACACGAAATTTTCAATTGGATTTTGTTCCCCATTAAACAAGGAAACCATAGGACTTGAGTTTACTAAATTTGGACTTTATTTGCTCAAGATATGGCTTTTTGAATATGACTATATTCACTGTTGCGGGAACTGCGGATTTGAACGTAATTAATGAGATGATTACGGTTTTAATCCGCCTTGAAATGCGCGAATTATCACTTGGGTTCTTTAATAAATCAAATAGGCAATCTTTGGAAACTGAGTTTTGCAATTTTTGGATTTAAATTGATCAAGATAAGTTAATTTTAGTGATTGGGGGTCACTGCTGGAAATTAACAATTTTGATCTTGAACCTTGTGATATGTCATTCAATTATCATGATGAAAATTAATTGTTAATTTTCTGGAATAATTAGTGATAAATATTTGTGAAATATTTAAAGAAATAATTATTTCATTGAATGACACTTGCCTAAACCACAATGATGAGATGTTAGATCTTGATCATTGTTTCATCAACAAACATTGCTTTCATGAAAACTATAGTTTATCCTACAATAGTTGTAGGACAACTTTTACATGAAAAACCCTTTTGCTTGAATAGGATCGGGGATTTGTCTAGCAAATCTCCTTATAATCAAAAATGTTTTGATTTATATTATATGGTATAATTTTCGGTTGAAAAACCGATGAACATCTCAAAGTACATGATGGTCTATCTGGTATTATCCTTTCCCGAGGCGGATGTGGTGCCTAGTCGGAGAGCATTGGGGTCGCGGGTTGCAACGTATGTGGTCCGTCCCACTCTCGTCGGTACTGGCCATGACAGGGGGTAGGGACTGTATAATACCGGAGACAGACAATATGTATTTTTCTAATTATTAAAATTCGAATAATACGTATTTTGAGATTATACCTACTATTCAAGTAAAAGACATGTTTGTTGATGATTGGTTTAATGATTAATTTAATATGATTAAATTAATCATATCCAATAAACACTCTATTTTGAATAGATGTGTATTTCCCTTGGAAGAATTAATTATGTGAATAATGATTCACGATAATTAATTACAAAATTTGAATACGAGGTGGAGGATCACATAAGTGACATCCATGGTCTCCCGTCAAGGCGAAGGGTTTCCGTCGCCAGGGATTGTATGTAGGAGACGCCTGTCCGAAGTGACAGCTCCTGTATGCAAGCGCATCTGGATCGGGCTCTTTGCTTCTCGAAAGAGTAAGGCCGGCCGTATGCGTAGTGACCCCAATATCGAGTCCTCATATTATTGGGGCGATATTGGATTGCGCATAGCGAGTTCTAATCCTGTTGACGGTTGGTTCAATTAACAACGGGTCAACATCATCTTAGGGATGGTGGGCCCGGGTGTTAAAGACCGAATTGGGAATGCAAGTTGGACTTGCAAAGGCGGAATGAGTTCCCACTTCTTTTTATCGGAGTCGCAAGTTCTCATATTATTGAGATGTGACAAAGATAGGAAAGGAGATCCCAGATCTTGCTTGAGATATAGCGGTAAGTATATCTCTTATTTTGAAAGACAATTAGGGAATAATCTTTCAAAGTTGACCTAGCAAGACAAATTTGATTTAAAATACCTTAATCAAATTATTCTTAAAATGAATATATATTTATATATATTCTAATATAGTGCATTCTTAATTTCAGAAAATGAAGTCCATGAACCCACTTAGCAAGCTTCTAGAGGTCAACCAGTTGACCGGACCAAATTATTCGGATTGGATCCGAAATTTGGATCTTGTTCTCTCTGTAGAGCGCATCTCCTACGTGCTTAGCAAGGAAAAGATAGCAAACCCTGTGACTGATGAAGATAAATCATATAATGATAAATATGATGAAGACCATAATCTGGCAAGGTGTTACATCCTTGGGTCATTGTCCAATGTGCTTCAGAAGCAACATCTGGAAATGAACAATTGCCAAGAGATTATGCTGAATCTGAAAGAAATGTTCGGTGACATAAACCGCACACAGCGTTACAATGTGATGAAAGAGCTTATTCGCTGCAAGATGCAGGAAGGGACCTCTGTCAGAGAACATGTACTCAAAATGTTTGGGTACCTCTCTGAGCTGGAAACCCTGGGAGCATACTTGGATTCTGAAATGCAAGCTGATTTCATTCTCCTGTCGCTCCCTAAGTCTTTCAACAACTTTGTTGTGTCTTACCACATGAACAAAGGTGACTTCACAAACGCTGGGCTGTTAGCTGCATTGAAGTCTGCAGAAGACGTCATGAAGAAGGACGGCCCCTCTGCTAGTGCAATGGTTGCACATGTGAGAGGAAAGCGCGGGCGGAAGCAAGGTTCTCAGAAGGGCCCAGCCTCGAAGAGAAAGAAGAAGAATCAAGGAGTTGGTTCATCTTCTAGTGCTTCCACACTGATGACATCGAAAAAGACCGATGTCTGTCACCACTGCAAGAAGCCGGGGCACTGGCGGCGTAACTGCCCAGACTACCTGAAGTCCACTGACAAAGATAAAGCCCCAACAGGTATGAAATCTACTTTCATCATTGAAACTAGTTTTCTCGTTGGACGAGAAGGAAGTTGGGTTGTAGATTCTGGTGCTTCTGTTCATGTATGCAATTCGTTGCATTTGTTTCAGGAAACTAGGAATCTGGAGCATGGGGAGATAGTTATCCAGATGGGATCTGATGCAAGTGTTGCAGCAGCCGCCATCGGGACATGCAGACTATCGTTATATAGTGGTCGAGTCCTAGTACTTAAAGAGTGTCTTTATGTACCTGAAGTCAGAAGGAATTTAATATCTGTATCTAAGTTAGTTAGAAATGGATATTCCTTCATTTTTTGTAATAAATTAATCATAAACCGTTATGATAAATATATTGCGGATGGTATTTTGACTTCTGGTGGACTCTATGAATTGTGCATTGATGAATGTGTCATGAATGTTACTACCACTAATAATGGAAACCCCAAGAGATCCAGGGAGGATGGAAATCATTCAAACATGATTTGGCATCACAGGCTTGGTCATTTATCTGTTGATAGGATCAATAGATTGATAAAGGATGGACCTTTAGATTTTCTACAGGTTCAATCTTTACCTACCTGCGAACACTGCATTCGAGGTAAAATGACCAGAACACCTTTCCGTAACAAGGTTACGAGATGCGAGGGTATTCTCGACCTAATACATACTGATGTATGTGGTCCCTTCAATACCGCGACTAGAAATGGATATCGATATTATTTGACGTTTATCGATGACCATTCGCGATATGGATTTATCTTCCTGCTACGTCATAAATCTGAAACCTTTGAAAAGTTCAAAGAGTTTAAGGCTTTGGTTGAGAACCAAGCAGACAGGAAGATTAAACGGATTCGATCTGACCGAGGTGGTGAGTACCTCTCAGATGAATTCAAGGAATACCTTAAAGAGAGTGGAATTGTCTCCAATCTCACTCCTCCTGGAACTCCCCAACTTAATGGTGTTGCTGAAAGACGCAACAGGACCATCATGGACATGGTCCGTTCAATGATGAGCAAAGCACATTTGCCTCTTAGTTTCTGGGGATATGCAGTAGAGACTGCAATATATATCCTAAACAAGATTCCTAGCAAATCTGTACCCAAGACTCCTCATGAGCTCTGGTATGGAACCAAACCTAGTGTTAAGCACTTGAGGGTTTGAGGATGCTTGGTCCATGCAAAGAACGTGGACGCAAGTAAGCTAGAATCTCGCACTCGTGAGTGCTACTTCATTGGGTATGTTAAAGATGGTATTGGATACCAGCTTTATGACCCTGAGACCCAAAAGGTTTTTGTCTCTAGGGATGTGAAATTTCTGGAGGATGATTTCCTTAAAGGTCAAGACAAGAATGAAGTAGAGGAGCTCATTGAATCCCTTGAGGATTCTGAGATTCCTGAACCAGAAACTGAAGAAATAAATGAAGATGAAACACCCATACCTCTTCGAAGGAGTTCGAGGGTGGTTGCACCACCTGAAAGGTATGGATTCCATGTGTCAGGTGAGACTGACAATGATCCTTCTTCATACGATGAAGCACTTGCGGATCATGACATGGATAGATGGATGCTAGCGATGAAGTCAGAGATTGACTCCATGCATAAGAATGGTGTATGGACCCTAGAGGATCCACCTAAAGGGGTAAAACCCATTGGGTGTAAATGGATCTTCAAGAGAAAGAGGGGACCTGATGGGAAAGTAGAGACTTTCAAGGCACGGCTCGTGGCCAAGGGCTACACACAGAGAGAAGGCATCGACTACGATGAGACATTCTCTCCTGTGGCCATGCTTAAGTCCATCAGGACACTGCTGGCTATAGCTGCATCTCTTGACTACGACATCTGGCAGATGGACGTCAAGACGGCTTTCCTCAATGGATACCTCGAGGAGGATATCTATATGGAGCAGCCACAGGGCTTCATAGCTGATGATGGTAAAGTATGCAAGCTGAAGAAATCCATCTATGGGCTCAAACAAGCTTCTCGTAGCTGGAACATCAGATTTGACGAAACCATAAAGAGTTATGATTTTGTGCAAAACCCTGATGAACCTTGTGTGTACAAGAAGCTTAGTGGGAGCGCCATTGTGTTCATCGTGCTTTATGTAGATGATATCCTTATCATTGGAAATGATACAGGAATGATGACCAGTGTGAAGATTTGGCTATCCCATACCTTCGAGATGAAAGATCTTGGAGAAGCCTCTTACATCTTAGGCCTGAAGTTGTTCAGAAACCGAGAAAAGAGAATATTGGGATTATCACAACATGGATACATCAAGAAGATTCTTGAACGATTCCGTATGGATAGTTCGAAGAAAGGATTCCTCCCCTTAGGACATGGTATCCATCTGTCCAAAGGGATGGCTCCTCAAAGTGTTGAGGAAAAGAAGGCCATGGCTGGATGCCCTTATGCATCAGCCGTAGGAAGCTTGATGTATGCCATGATGTGTACTAGGCCAGACATCTGCCATGCAGTGGGAGTGGTAAGTCAATCCTGCTATGGAGAAAAACACTGGAATGCAGTAAAGAACATATTCAAATATCTAAGACGGACGCAAGATTACATCTTGGTCTATGGGGATGGTGATCTCCAAGTCTTGGGATATACAGATTCAGACTTCCAATCAGATATTGATGATCGAAAGTCGACATCAGGGTTTGTATTCCTGTTGAACGGTGGTGCTGTGAGCTGGAGAAGCAAGAAGCAGGACACTACGGCGGATTCAACAACAGAAGCCGAATACATTGCCGCATCGGATGCTGCAAAGGAGGCGGTGTGGTTGCGCAAGTTCATCTTGGAACTTGGCGTAGTTTCCTCTGATACTCCCGTCCCGTTACTCTGCGATAACACTGGAGTCATTGCCCAAGCAAAGGAACCCAGGTGCAATCAGAAGAGCAAGCACGTGGAAAGGAAATACCACATCATTTGGGAGATTCAAAAGCGTGGTGATATCATCATCACCAAGGTGGCCTCTGCCAACAACATTGCTGATCCTCTTACCAAACCTCTGACACAGAAGGTTTTTGACCAGCATGTAATGAGTATGGGTTTACGGATTGTACCTGAATGTTCTGAGGGCTAGTGGGAGATTGTTAGACTTGTGAGCCCTGGGCGAACCATTCTTACAATAAATGTTATTGTAATATTTAAGTTTATCAATAAAAGTTATTGATGTTTCACTCCCTTTCTGAAATTATATGAATGAATGCACTATAAGGTCCCTCTGTACAATTAGGGTTATGTACCATGGCCAGCTTGATGATCATATAGCTGTTGTTTCATTAAATGAATCATAGAGGCTGGTGTTTGGATGAATATCTAAGGAGTTAGATGGAGGACTCATCAAACACCGTCAAATGATTGTCAAGTGGAGATCTCCAGCCTGAGTAGGAGATGGCAATCCTTTCTCACATAGGTTGATATCTGACCGACCTCTTGATGCAGGTCCTCTGCATGGGAATAGTGATTCGAAGGTGTCAGATTAGTTAGGTTAATGGGTTGACCTAACGAGATCGAAATAACTTAAGTCCTATATTGAATGCTGTCACAGCATAGGCACGCATCCTCCGACCGGAGACAGATATATTGCTATATATCTGAGTATGTACATTTTGCAGACCATTAGGTTGATGACCTAACCAAGGTCTATACACCGGCGAGCTGGTGTGCATATAAGGGTATATGAGCAATATGATCTCTCAAAGGGATCATACAGGTTCACTTGTGAACCGGAAGACATGAGCTCACTCATGAGGTATTGGGACCGATCAAATTCCATGCATGGTCGTCATGCTTTGGAAGCATGACATGAATTTGAAGGTATGATATATGCTTTGGGAAAGCATATGATCGATACCAAATCCCAATGACCAAGATTGAGAAACTTAATGATTAAACCCTGAAGAAGACAGTGTAAAAATGATCTTGATCTTCGGGTTGATCATGGGTCTTCCAGTATGCAGGATGTACAGGTATTGGGAATACCTGAAGGGTGATGTGATCATAAACGATTGTATATCTATGACGCTTCCATTCCGAGGGAGTGATGAAACAGGTCTGGATTTTAATGACTCCTTTCAGTAGAGAAGCAATCCGATCTTAGTCCAAGTGTTGGACATTGATCTGAATGAGATTCAGATTCAATGAGAAGATTGGATTTGCGGTCTTGATTTAATCAAGCATCTGTGGGAGGTTCGTAAGATCTGGATTTGAGATAAGATCTCAATATCCAAGTCACTATACATGGAATAATACAATCGCCCTGTCCTTATCTCCAAGTATCTGCGGAGAAAGCACATTATTCTTGAAAGGGTTCAAGAATAATTCTTTTGATGAAATATCCAAGCAAGGACTTGATGATTAAATGTGATTTAATTATGAAGCTTAAATATGAATATGATTCATATTGTGAAAATGATTATCTAAGATAATTAAATGAGATTTAATTATCAAGGATTAAGAGAATGTGGATAACACTATCCATGATATATGTGTGTTATAAATATGATTTATAATATACATATATAATAGAGAGAATTTATGTAAATAGCATTTGTTAATTAATAATGTGGATTGGATTCACATTTGTTAATTAATTGGAAATGCAATTTACTAACTAGTTTGGGTTGTGAATATGATTCACGCAATATTCAATGGCAAGATTGAAATATTCACAAATTAATTTGGAATTAATTTGGTGAATATTTATTGTGATTAATTAAGGAATAATGTGATAAATAAAATGGAGAAAATAAAACCACATCCATGGGTGGCGTCACCCATGAATTGTTCATGGGTGACGCCCCCCCCCCCCCCCTTTTAGGAGGTTGGTTGGCTCCATTTCATTTATCATATTATCTCTTAGTTAATTAATATTTAAATTGATGTTGTTGGTTTTAACCAACAACAATCATAGCCATTGATTTATCATGGACCAAGCATAGCCCTTGGATCCATGTGTCCCATGGATTGAGATCCATTGGATCCTAAACTAGTATAAAAGGAGGGCCAGGGTAGCCTTTCCAAGTTACAACATTCTTGAGTTGAAGAACTTCTCTCTCTCTCTCTCTCATTCTCGTGTGGGCTCTCCTTAATATTCAAGTGGCCGTCCACTTTGTGTATTAGGAAGGAGAGCATTTCGGCTTCGCTTGGATCTTCGTCAAAGGATTGCGGGAAGGACGCGACTCATCATCGTGCCCGCAAGCGCATTCTCCGTGGGTCGGACTTAAGATAGGAGGATCTCTACTTTGGGATCTCGCGATCACAACCACGCTTCAAGAGGTATTCCTTGTACTTTGTGGTTTGATGAAACGATCCAAGAAGTGTTCTCGTGATCATGTGGTTTCATCTTTAAATTAAAAAATTTTAATTTCCGCTGCATCTAGCATCTAGTACGACTAGTTACTCCGATTGCATACGATGCGATCGACACGCTTCCGTGATGCGCTTAAGGATTCACAATATCCTTCAATAAGAACTTAATGTTGATTTTGCAAATATTACTTGACTCAACTAAGATCTTACTGATACAAATGATTACATTATCTTCTAAATTCTATTAACGATTACTTACGGATGCTTACAATAGATATATATATTATGCTTTATGTACAGATAATACTTACAGATGATACATAATAACTTACTATTAAATTTGAGAATATTACTTGTGTCATTTTATAACTTACTGATAGTTACATATGCTACATAATAACTTATTGATTCTTTAAGTTACTTATACTTACGGTTTATACTTGCAGATGCTACGTAATAACGTACATTTGATTTTGCTACTGATAATTACTGATACTTACATATGCTACTTTCATATACTACATGATACTTACTGATGCGTTAAGTAACTGATACTTACAGATGCTACATTAGAACTTACTATGTAAAATTGAGAATATTACTTGTGTCATTTTATAACTTACTGATAGTTACATATGCTACATAATAACTTACTGATTCTTTAAGTTACTTATACTTACGGTTTATACTTGCAGATGCTACGTAATAACATACATTTGATTTTGCTACTGATAATTACTGATACTTACAGATGCTACTTTCATATACTACATGATACTTACTGATGCGTTAAGTAACTGATACTTGCAGATGCTACATTAGAACTTACTAATGAATTTAAGAATATTACATGTATCATTTAATAACTTACTGTTAGTTACAATTGCTTCATAATAAGTTAGTGATGTTTTAAGTTAATGATACCTACAGTTTATAGAGGAAATGCTATGTAATAATATACTGTTGATTTTGCTACTGATACTTACTGATACTTACAGGTGCTACTTTCGTCTATTACATGATACTTACCGATGCGTTAAGTTACTGATGCATACAGATGCTACATAAAAACTTACTGTTGCTTTTGAGAATATTATTTGTGTCATTATATAACTTACTGATACTTACATATACTACATAAGAACTTAATGTTGATTTTGCAAATATTACTTGACTCAGCTAAGATCTTACTGATACAAATGCTTACATAATCTTGCTGATGCTTAAGATGTTCGAAATTAGAATGATGCAGTGAAGAAAGTGAATAAAAAAGTTTAAAACAAACACAATTGACAAGAACTTACAAATTACATAACATTAAACATAACAATATCATTCTAATTGAATAAAAATTGACTAAAAACACAAAACTTCAGCCTTGATAAATAGTACACAATTTACAAAAATTACAAAGAAGGGAACAAAATGAAAAAAATGGAATTCTTCTATAAATTGAAATGGGGTATGCCAGAATATGCTTCAGTCTTCTCATTCCTTTTAATATCAACCGACTTCAAACCTTTCGAATATCAGCTGCATTGAATATGTATCCACCTGTGTAATAGAAAAATTATAGATAATGTTAACATAATGTTAATATACTAGAAATACAATATGAATCATATCAATTAAAGAATTTCTCTTACCATCAAGTATTATTTGAAGATTTTGAAGGGCAATTCCTTGAATCATGTCCAGCATTGACTTTATGGCATAATTTGCATTTTCTACCCTTTGACGACTTCTCTTCACTAATTGACTTCAATCTATTTGTGCTGCCCTTTGGTCTACCACTTTTTCTGGACCCTTTTGGTTTTACTACATTGGGATCTTCTACAACAAATATTGTCTTATCACTTTTTCATTACCCTCGTGGACATCTTCAACATTAACAATGATCCTTTTGCTCTTAATAGCTTTGACTCCTTTAGAAGCATCTATAAGGACCTTCTTAATGTAATCGTATACTTCTTTGTTGCCACCAGCTTCCCTGATAAGTTCATTTGCCAATACCCTTAATTGACTGTTGTCATCTTGTACTGTTCTCTTCCTATAAAGTGGATAGTAACCATTTCTCTTGATATCTTTCTTCCATCTATTCAATAAAAGAGAGGAATAAACCTCTAACGCATCAGTGTGTTTTAAAACACTAATAATGTGTCTACAAGGAATACCCATTGATTCCATTTTCGTACAATCACATTTGAATTTATTATAACAAGCATGAAAAGTAACTTTGTTAAAATCTTCAATCTTCCCAATAGGATATACTCTGAATTGTATAACATCATCAACTGAAGGAAATGGAATCACATTTAGTTCAATACCTTCCAAAAGTTCGGTCTTAACCATGTAAAACAAAGTCTTTGTGAAATGCTCAGAAAATTGTTTTTTAATGCTCCACTGAGTAGCCAACTTGGGAATTTTATTCTCATTGTCATTGTCCATCATATTAGCATGCTCTCTCATTCTTTCAACTGCGGTTTGAAATCTGGTCATAAACTCATATAAACTATTAAGCTGATTGGCATGGTTAGTCAAGAAAGAATTCATGCTCTCGCTCCTCTGTGTTGTATTCATCTCAGCAAAAAAATATCTTCTCATGTAAATAGACACTCACTTTCTACGGATACGATGCATAACATTAATCCATCTATTTTTTTCTAAATTATATTCTGAAACTATTCTGTCCCACTCAACTTCAAAATCTTCTTCACTTTTTACATACCAAATAATCTTATTCAATGAAGGAATTGCTATATCAGCTTTTTTGGTTAAACCAATCCTCTTCTTCATGTTAGCTGTAACGTGCCAACCACAATATCTATGTTTGGTAGTGGGGAAAACTTCTCCTATAGCAGTATTAATGGATGGGCACTGATCAATAACAATTGACTTGGGAGCGACATTAACAGCCATCAGAAAATTTTTTAAAAGCCATACAAAAGAGTCATTTGTCTCATTCATTAAGAATGAATTGTAGAAGAATACAGTCTTGTTATGGTTGTTAACACCACAAAAAGAAGCAAAAATGAGCTTATATTTGTTCGTATCGTATGTTGTATCAAATGTAACAGCATCTCCAAATAATTTATAATCTTCCATAGAATAAGAATCTATCCACATGCAATGAGTTAAACATGAATCATCGTCTTGCTTGTACACATAAAAAAAATCAGGTGTAATGCTTTTGCAATATTCAAGATGTTCCAACAACATAACAGCATCATGACCTTCAACTTCTTTTTTCTGATCACGCTTCAGATTGTATATGTCTCTAGCTATTGAAGCAATACGTTCATCAGATCCACTTTGTTTGTCCAAAAATGCAATTTGTTTGGCCGTAGGGATGTTAACTTGAGACATAGAAGATAGTAAATTCTTTGTGGCTTTAGTTATTCTCCTATTCGGTCTCAAGTACTTCTTCTTACTTGGAGAAACAAGTTTATGGTTATGTTCCTCAACAAATGAGACTACATCCCACTGTTTTGATATCTGATTTAATTTCACACACAACTTTGCCTTACAACCACAACGGCTTATTCCACATCTTCTACCCTCGCTGTCTATTCCCTCGAGATTAGCTTCTACGTCAACCAATGTCAGGCTCGATGATATCTTCCTTTTTTTGGAATTTTGAACATACTGTCCTTCCTTCCAACAAACATATTTTTGAAAGAAAGATTCTTAACTTTGTTTTTCTGATCAAAACAATATTTGGTGCTACTCCTCCTAATATTAAAGCCAAGTTCAGTGACATATTTCTCATAGAACAGTTCACATTCCTTTAGATTTGAGAATGAAAGACCCTCGCGAGGAATAATAGCAGGATCTACGGCTGATATAGGAGAATCTTCATCATTTAAATCTTTAAAGCTTTCATATTCATCATTGACTAAAAGAATAAACAATAAAGAAATTATCAGTAGAAGGTAAAGACACACCTATAACTTCATCAAAGTTAATAAACTTGTAAAAAATAAGTACTAATAAATAAGAACTTACTTATGCTTTAAGTTAATAATATTTGAACTTGATTCTTAGAGGTGCTACGTAATAACATACTATTGATTTTTTACTGATACTTACAGATACCTACAGATACTATTACATATTCACAAAATTTACAAAATCCTATTCACGAAAACTTGAACTTATTACATATCATTTAATACTTATTTCCTGTAACACTATCAAAATATATGCATAATTTACTGATGCTTACAATAGATATGTGTAATGAGTTTTGTTACAAGTATATTGCTTCATACTTACTGATACATCAATAGAAGTTACTGATAACTATATTAGTATTACTCTTTATTTCTGTTAACTATGAAATGTATTACAATTTAAGATTTGTTTCATAACACCTTAAATTAACAAATTTACTAAATCCTATTCACGATCACTTACAGAGGCTTACAATAGCTACGTATAATGTGGTCTAAGTTACTGATACTTACAAATGATAAAAAGAATTTACTGTTGGTTTTGACAATGTTACTTTTGCAAGTTAATAACTTACTGATACTTACATATGCCACATAAGAAATTACTGATGCTTTAATTGAATGATACTTACATTTGTTAGTTACAGATGCTACATAATAACATACTGTTGATTTTGCTTCCGATACTTACTGATACTTAAAGATGCTACTTACATATACTACAAGGTACTTACATGTACTACTTAAAAACTTACTATTGAATTTAAAAATATTACTTGTGCCATTATATAACTTACTGATACGTACATATGCTACATAAGAGCTTACTGATACTTTTGCAAATCTTACTATTGATTTTGAAAATATTACTTGTGTCGTTATATAACTTACTTATACTTAAATATGCTACATAAGAGCTTACTGATTCTTTTGCAAATCTTACTATTGATTTTGAAAATATTACTTGTGTCATTATATAACTTACTGATACTTAAATATGCTACATTAGAGCTTACTGATTCTTTTGCAAATATTACTTGAGTCATTATATAACTTACTGAACTTACTGATACTTACATATGCTACATAAGAGCTTACTAATTCTTTTGCAAATATTACTTGAGACAGCTGAGATCTTACATATACTTACAGATGCTTATATAATACTAGAGCTTACATAATCTTGATGATGCTAAGATGTTCGAAATTTCAATGATGCAATGAAAAACGTGAAAAAAAGCCATATGATTACATAAAAAAAATAACTAAACTTTCAGAGTTCTTGTTGACATCAATCAGATCGAAAAGATTTCCTTCATCGTCCAAATCACATAAATAATCTTCACTTTCTGAACCATGGACTAAGTCGTCTTTCATAGTTGAATATGATATATCACGATCATAATCTACTCGCGAATGATCCATGCATGAACCTATATAAATACATATTAGCAACGAAAAACATGTAAAAATTAAAAAATCCAAATCAAAATACCTTTGGTTACAGATTGTGTGTTAACAAACGATCGATGCTATCTCGATTGAGAAAAAAAGGATTTTTTTCTCGATAGAAATTCGAGCGAGAAGAAAAGACACTTTTGCTAATTAGGGAAACTAATTATTTTTCATATTTACGAAAAAGGCGGTTACAAATGCGGTTCCTATAATCATGGGATTGCATGATTTCATCTAACGGTGCAGAATAAGGGCCCATTTTATCTCAAATGGGCACAGTGCCCTCTGGATAAAAATCCTATATATATATATATATATATATATAGGAAAAAATGGGGCTGCCCCCGCCCCATTTTTCGGCGTTTTTTTATTTTTTTTTGAAAAATAAAACCTTGTATATTCATCCATATATCCCTCCTACATGCCATTCGAATTTCGTCAGAAACATAGACTCCTACGGCCTCCATCTCGATGGTATCGATTTAAAAAAATCCTGTTACCGTTAAAAAATTACTGTCCGGATGGAGGCCGTAGGAGTCTCTGTTTCTGACGAAATTCGAATGGTATATAGGAGGGATATAGGGATGAATGTAAATGGTGTTATTTTTCAAAAAAAATAAAAAATTTTGCCCAAATAAGGCGGGGGCAGCCATGTTGGCTGCCCCTAGGGGGCAGCCACATATGACCCATATATATATATATATGAGGTAAATGGGGCAGCCCCCAGGGAGGAGCCAACTTGGCTACTCCCACCCCTATTTTTACCTTATTTTTTTATTTTTTTGGAAAATAAAAATTTGTATATTCATCATTATATCCCTCTCACATTCTATTAAAATTTCGTCAGAAACAGAGACTCCTACGGCCTCCATCCAAACATGGTCGATTGAAAAAATCCTGCGACCGTTAAAAAAATGACGTCTGAATGGAGGGCTTAGGAGTCTCTGTTTCTGACGAAATTTTAATAGAATGTGAGAGGGATATAATGATGAATATACAAATTTTTATTTTCCAAAAAAATAAAAAAATGAGGTAAAAATAGGGGTGGGAGTAGCCAAGTTGGCTACTCCCAGGGGGCAGCCCCATTTTACCCTATATATATATATATATATATATATATATATATATATATATATATATATATGGGTCATATGTGGCTGCCCCCGCCTTATTTGGGCAATTTTTTTATTTTTTTTGAAAAATAACACCATGTACATTCATCCTTATATCTCTCCTATATACCATTCGAATTTCGTCAGAAACAGAGACTCCTACGGCTTCGATCCGGACAGTAATTTTTTAACGGTAGCAGGATTTTTTTAAATCGATATCATCGAGATGGAGGCCGTAGGAGTCTCTGTTTCTGACGAAATTCGAATGGCATATAGGAGGGATATATGGATGAATATACATGGTTTTATTTTTCAAAAAAAAATAAAAAAGAGGCCGAAAAATGGGGCGGGGGCAGCCATGTTGGCTGCCCCTAGGGGGCAGCCCCATTTTTTCCTATATATATATATATATACATATATACATATATATACATATATATATAACATGGTCGATTTAAAAAATCCTGCGACCGTTAAAAAAATGACGTCTGGATGGAGGGCTTAGGAGTCTCTGTTTCTGACGAAATTTTAACAGAATGTGGTAGGGATATAATGATGAATATACAAATTTTTATTTTCCAAAAAAATAAAAAAATGAGGGAAAAATAGGGGTGGGAGTAGCCAAGTTGGCTACTCCCTGGGGGCAGCCCCATTTTACCCATATACATATATATATACACATATATACATATATACATACACACACACACACACACACACACACACACACACACAAACACACACACACACACACACACACACACACACACACACACACACACACATATATATATATATATAGGGACCCTTTCAAATGAGGTGGGGTCTCATAGTGATTATAGTGAGCCAACAATAAATACGGTTGGATTAAGATCGAAAGGATGGGATCAAAACCACTATCATTATATGAAATGGTTTTGACGAAATAACATTTCTATATATAGAGAATACAAACGTGCGATTTTAATGGGATAGTAGATAAAAAGCCGGAACTACAAATTAGGCAAAACTACTTTCTTAATAACAGACGCCAGGACTACTAATGTATATAGCGAATAGCAAATAGTTCAAAAAATATTACTTTTTTGATGTAGTTTATTGAATAGTACTTTAACAAGTTGCTATTGTATGAGCCTTTTTTTGAAATAAAGCCATTCAAATTTTGTTCATATTTTGTTGGTTTAAAAAGGCAGCACATGAGGGAAAAAGGCGGATCTACAGAATTGGGAAAACTAATTTATTAAAAACATACGCAAGAAGGTCTAATTTATATATTGATTGTCAACAAAATTAAAAAAAAATATTTTTTTGAGATTGTTAATTGAATAACACTTTAACAAATTGATATTTTACGATACTTTTTTGAAATGAAACTACTAAATTTAAAAAAAGTTGAGCATATTTTGTTGGTTTTAAAAGCAAACATGAGGATTAGTTAAATAAATTAGGAGGATAAAAAATTCTAATCCTTATGAAAACGATATTTTAATACGACCGATTTGCTTTTTTGAACAATGAAAATATGTTTTTGATTGTAAAATTTATTAACAGATTTTATATGAAAATGTTAGTTGGTAATTTAAAAAAATTAACAATAATTTGAAATTGTAACGTATAATAATACAAATATTATGATATGAAACGAAATAACATATACTACTTAATTTTAAAAATTAAGCGAATTTATTTAAAAGATGATGTCCTCAGCAAAGGATGTACTATGCTTTTTTAAATTAATAAAAAAAATATAAAATTTTGAATTTAATTACTTATTAATTATTAAATTTTCATTGTTTTTTAATAAAGTTGGTTTGAGTTTTACAAATATGTGAAGATATTTTGAAATACCTTATAGTAAATTACAAAAATTTCTTGCATTGTAAATTACAATTCCTATTACATGTTCCGACTTTACATATATAAATTTCAAATCCATCTTAATATGGAAAGCATTGATTAACTAATTAAGATAATGTATCGACGGATGATTATTATTATAATAAAAATATGGAAAGTAATAAATTACTTCCGTAAAGGGAGCTCTCATTCTGCTCCGACATTTCCGTCCAAAAAAACGAGAGACGGTTTTGGCTGGAGGAGGCCAAACATCGATTAGGTCTGTCGAACGAATCAGACGAAAGAGGATGAGCAGAAGGAAGGATACGACTGCGGCGGTGAGTCAAGAGGGGAAGGATTCCGCCTCTCGTGTTGCTGGTAGGAGGATGATGCGGAGAAGGTAATGATTTAAACTTTGTACAGTACATTAGATTTTTTATTTTTTAGGGTTTCAGTATGGTTTTGTAATAAAAAATTTGGGGGAAACATGATTTATGAAGGTATTATAGTAGTTTACATGGATATCTCATTATAATGGCATCTATAAGTTGATTTTAACTAAAAAATTAGCAATGTAATATCTTTCTATTGTCTTACAGTACGATGAAACAATAATAATTTGATAAATTGGAACATTATGATGGAAGAATTTTGACTGTTAATTTCTGTGAAGCGTTAAGAATGAATGTTAGAGAATAATGCACGTTAAATATAAATACATTCAACATATAAATTTAGATAAAATTATAGGTAAGTTACGAATAAAATATTAATCATTTTGATGCAGGTTAGAGATGTCTTCGTCTGAATCCGACTATGAGGATTTTGACATAGGATCAAATGCTGAGTTGCCTATATCCACTAGATCACCTGAAGGAAAAATGTGCAAGATCATTCTTTGAAGAAACAGAGAGGTATATAAAGAACAGAAACATTAGATTTATTCGATTTCCTGTTGAACTTTTTTATTTTAAAGAATTGAAACTTGTTACTGTTACAAATAAATTTCAGAGATGAATCACACACGAGATGAATTGAATGTCAAGACCACACAAGACTCCGAGCAGTGTAGAGAAGAAGAGATGTTTCAGAAATACGGATGTATGGATTAAATTGTAGAATATTTATTTTGAATTTGAATAATATATTAGTTATAATACATATTTGAATATAAATTTTTAATTCAGACAAAGGCTACGTGCAACATAGATGTTTCATAGAACACTTCGTCCATTACATAGATGGGCACAGACCTACTCCAAAATAACAATCTCTTATAAAAGACGGCTTTTTCAAGACTTATCAACATAGGAAATATTGATATAGAGAGGAAAATTTTGCAATGGCTGGTGGAGAAATACCAAGGAGGGAGGGATTTCCGATTTGGAAATAAGTTTGTGACCTTCAGCGATGATGATGTTGGTATCATACTTGGTTTACCAAGTACAGGATTTCCAGTTACATTTAGGAGGAAGCATATGCCTTGGAAAAGTTTGATATCAACTGAGCTATTTGACAATGGCATGGTTTTCAACAGGAGGAAGCTGATTCACGTGTTGATTGAGTACTATGATCGGGATGATGATAACTCTGTGACCATATATGTTGCATGTTTGATTTTGTTCATGTTTGCCACGTTCCTTTTTCCAGATTGTGCGTATTCTTTTCCAAAGGAATTGCTTCACTATGTTGAGTCATTAGAGGACACAAGATACTTCAACTGGTCAGATGATGTTGCTAGGATGATATTGTCAAATATGGACGTTGTCTTTCATAGGATTCAACAGCGAAGAAATGGAGCAGCACGCATAACACTGGGATATCTTACAGGATGCGTAGCTTGTTTATACGTAAGATATTTCTTAGATTTACATTATAAAAAAATTTATTATATATTATTCTAAGATTGAATTATTTTCAGGTGTGGATGCTTGAATACTGTTGCAAAGAGCTAGTTGTGAGTCGCGATTTGAGACCAAGAATTAGGAAGTGGAGTGGAACAATAAAAGGGCTGTCAAGGAGATTGGTTTCATTAAACAATGACCGGGTATTTATATTACATAAAATTATTTGGTCATATTGTAAAGAGATAAATGAAAAATTCTAATAAATGAATTCATATGTAGATACTATGCATTGCTTTATAATAAATTGTTTAATGAACTGTTAATAAACTATACTTTATTGATTTAAACCAGATCTTGCCCAACATTCATCCAACAAAGAATGAGATAGTGAAGATAGCACCTGATGAGTATGTCTTCCCTTATGAGAAGTTCCTCTTGAGTGGCTTTTCTGTGAGGAGACCAGAAATAATAATTGAAGAGGTCATCCCAGTTCCATTAGATGGTCCACTTAAGAGAGGACGTTTCAAGAAGGGTGTGTTTCATGCAATCGTGAGTGATGATGGGAAAGAAACTGAGGTTGAAAAGAAAATTTCAACAAAAAATGCTGTCAGTGTGAATCTTTGAAAATAGAAGTAACAGAGTTAAGAAATCTGATTGTGCATCTTAGAGGGGATTCAAACAACACAAACAATGATGGTAGGATTGTTCGGTATGAAACTGAGATCATGAATTTGAAGATGGAAAATAAAGAGCTTAAAGAAGAAATCCTGAAGTTGGTGAATCATATAGAATCAGCACTTAGTGAACCATTGGTAGAAAATGTGGAAAAGCATATTTCAAGCATTACAGTTACTGAAAGCATGGTTGAGACATGCGATCAACAAGGTAGGGATGATAAGGATACTTGTGAAAAAAACACAGAAAAAGAAATGCTTGAAAAAGAACAAGCTGACATATCTTTTGAAGGAAAAGATGGAGATGAGGAAAAAATTGGAACTAATAAAATGGTTGAGAAAAGATTGGAGATGGTTCACGAAGAGTTGCCGAACAATGATATTGAGAATGCAATGGATATACCTTCATTTGAACTTGAGTTTAATGAAGAAAGGAAAACATCATGTTTACTGATTAGTGAAACACCAACCAAAAGGAAGAGGGAAAAGACACAAGTAAATCCAAGCTCATTAGCAAAAAGAGTCAAGGAAAGGAGAGAGGCAACAAGAACAAGAACAGAAACTGCATACAAGGATCAAATGAAGAACAATGATCTAAAGAATAAATCGACAAAGAAGTCATCAAAGAATGCATCAAAGACGTCAGAACTTCATGATCATGCTGACTCGGAATCAGAGGTAAGAAAATAACTAAGAAACTATATAATATATTTATATAACGTTAAAAATTATTCTGTTCAGTATCTTTGCGATGCTCCGACAGATTTCATAGGATATGAATTCATAACATCTGAAGAGAAGGAAATAATTCAGAGATTCCTGAGAGATCCAGCTGACAAGTACAATTCTTTTATTATCTTACTACTGCTTCAATGATTAATATATATTAATAAACTATTGGTTAACCATATAATTGCAGGTTAAATGCAACTTATCATTCGCCGTACAAGAGTTACTGCAAAGGGAGGGAAATGCATAACTTCTTGTACGAGAAAATGATTGAAGACTCGGTATGTTTATAGCTGTTTTCTATTACAAATAAGGATATAATGAACAACTGTAATTATGAGTAAGACAACTATTTAAACAAATGTCTGAACCTTTGTAGATAATCGAGATGTATATGGAAATTGTTTGTCATAACCACCGTAAGGACGAAGGCATAATTCCATTCATATTCACTTCGATTTACAAAATGGTAATTCAATGAAAAACTTTGTATATACAGGTATAAACAAATATGATGCTAACTAACATATTACATCTAAAACTACACAGCAATTCTTCATCAACAATGTTGAAGCTGGAACAGACGAAGAGTTCAACAACTTGGAGAAATTATATGATGACCCTGATGATCTTATTGGCTTATCAAAAGTATTCACGGTCATTCATATAAGGAATCATTGGCACTTGCTTGTTACAGATTTGGAAACAAAGAATTTTTACTCTTACAACTCAATGAAAGGCAACAAATTCCACAAGAAGGATCTTTACAAATGAGTATTGAAAATTTAAATAGATTTTAAATTTATATTATATCATTCTATTAAATTTACTTATCTAACTACAATCTTATTTTCAGATGGGATGGATCAAAGAATACTTCAGCACAACACACTTGGGAGATAACGTTTTCAATTGGGGTCTAATATTTGTTAAAGACTGCCCTCAGCAACCCGCATAAAGCTTGGACTGTGGAATCTATGTCATGAAGATGGTCGAGTACTTATGCGAAAGAAAAGTATTAAACTTCAGTTGCGATGACATCCCGCGATTCAGAGCAGAAATTGCTTGCGAACTGTTGCGCATTAGCAGGGTGGAAAATTCGAGTTTCAAATGATGCAGAACCTTAACTTAGTTTTTTATGATACATTAGTTATGTGTTATCAGTAGTTGGACAATGGATAGAAACAATGTTACTCTATATATTTTTGATTCAAACCTTAGCATGTAGAACTGATTGTATATTTTGGGCCATTTTTTACCTTTATGATGAAAATGGTTATTGCTTTCTGCACTTTTAATGAATTATGATATATTACAATGTTAAATAATTGTGAATTATAAAATGTTAAGATAACAATACATCTATACGTTATTCGTTTTTTAAAGTAAATCAGTGGAAGGACCACTAAGTTCAGGTGATTAAATGCTGTTGATAATTTATGTCATTGTGCAATATTTAAGTTATATATGAATGTTGAAATGATTCATACAGTAATGTTATATCGTTGTGAAATATAACCTTTTAAAATAACCATAGATGTAAATGTTATTCTTTTTTAAAAGTAAATCATTGGAAGGACAAATAATTTCAGTCGAAGAGGTGCTGTTGAAAAATTATGGCAACGATTATAATTCCTGAGTAAAATATTAAAATTTGATATTGCTTTTTTACAATTAAGAAAGAAATATTACATACACGATTTTAATGGCGTCATGAATCTGTTTATGGGTTATAACTGGTATATTGACAGGTTTACGTTTGGAATTTGGAATATTGAACTTATATATGAAAGTTGATATGATTCATTCAGTAATCATTGGTAAGACAACCATATATTAAAAGAGTTTGGAATTTAAATTACAATGAATGATATACATTGATTGGAAAAACAAGCACATGTACAGAATATATAGAAAACAGTTGAATGCGAACAAAACAAACATTAAAAACTAAACACTATTTTATACAATAAAAGTTCGAAATTTGAATACATTGTTTTCATTATAAACATTGGAAATGTCTTATAAAAACAATCTGTTTTTGCTCATTGTAGCTGAATATAGCTGCAGTTTGCTGATAACAGTATCTTCATGGAATTTGATGAATCCTCTTGAGTATTTTAAGCAATTCCTGAAAAAAAAACAAAAACAATTCTATGAGAATAACATCAAATCCGACCAAGTATACTTTTGAAAATTTAAATGAAAAGATAAAATAATATATAATACAAAGTACCTTATTAGATTCCTGTCAAAAAACCAATACACTGAAAATATAATGTTAGGAATCACTGTCTCCGGAGCTCATTGATGAATCACTGAGAAGAATATCATTAAACATATAAATCAGCTTATTAATGAAGATTATATTAAATAAATACTAACCAATTGAAACATATAAATAATCACCTGTTAGAAGTTTGCAACTTGTTTGAAGGGCAGTTGCGAGAGTCGTGACCAACATTGAACTTGCCACATGATTTTCATTGCCTCCCTTTGTTTCTCCTTAGTTCATTAGTTGGCCTTTGCCGATTACCACTGCCCTTAGGTCTTCCACCACGACCACTTCCTTTCGTTCTCGCAGTGTTGGGATCACGTATAATTGGAGCATTAGCACTAGAATTTATCTGGCTAGAGTTGTTATCATTCAAATTATTTTGCTGTGATAAGCTAATATTTTGGAGCTGTGAAATAAGACTTTTAAGTTTCTTTTGAGTAAGATCGAATGAAGAAGAATCATCAACTGACAAAGCAATAACATTGGAGCATAATCTATTCAACTCACAAGCCCTTTCAATTTGAACATTCCGATTGTAAAGTGGATAACTTCCAGATTTCTTAACACTCTTTGTCCATCTTTTTAATATGTATCCATTGTCCAGAATCTCAAAATTTCTTGTCTTAAAAACAGCAAACAAGTGTCGACAAGGTATACCTTCGTATTCCATCTTGCCACAAGAACAAACAAATAGATTTGAATCTGTATAAAATGAAACCTCCCTGCTTTTTTCAGATCGACCAATCTTGTTGACATTATAGATTATTCTGCAGCTGGAGCTCTCAGATATTACAACATTCATCTCAATACCTTTCTTTAGCTGCTTACGAACGACATAGAACATAGTCTTTGTATATACCTGCCATAATTGATCTTCCATCTTTCATGTGGTGTCCGTAATTGGTCTCTTCTGATCTATTATCCAAGTCATTGTCCCGTTCTCTAAGCCTCTGAAGTGATGTCTGAAATCTGAAGATGAATTCAAGTAGTGAATTTTGCTTAGTTATGTGGCTTTGGAGAAAAGCATTCATACTCTCGCTGCGTTGGGTGCTCCGCATTCCTGCAAAAAATTTATCCCTCATGTATATATCAAGCCACTCATGTCTTATGCTGAACTTTTCGGCCAACCATCCATTATCTGATAAACCAAATTGATCAACTGCATCTACCCATCCATTTTCAAAAAGCTCAATAAAATGAGTACGCCAGACAAGGTCAGAAAAAGTTTTTAATGCTTTATCTATATCCTGTATACGACCAATCTTTGTCTTTAACTTGGACATTATGTGCCAGGCACATAACTTGTGAATAGTATTTGGAAAGGATACTAGAATAGCAGCGTGTATAGCATGGTCTTCATCAGTAACAATAGATATAGGGTGTTTTCCCATTGCCTCGATGAATTTGTCAAATAACCAAACAAAAGATTCGGTATTTTCTCTATGTAAAAATGCATTTCCAAAAAATATGGTCCTGTTATGATGATTGACACCACAAAATGATCCAAATACAAGCTTGTATTCGTTAGTCCTGTAGGTGGTGTCAAATATAATTGCATCGCCAAAAAGTTTGTAGTCAGCAATAGACTCGAAATCAATCCAGATGCAATGAGTAAGCCTGTTTTCCTCATCTGTTTTATAGGAATAGAAGAACTCAGGAGTCTTCCTTTGACAATTGCGTAAGTGATCAAATAGCAGATGAGCATCCAAACCATCTTTGTTTTTCTTTTCAGTTCTATTTAGATTGTATATATCACGAATAATACCACCAGCTTGACTATTAGTGATAAAACCATTGTCGATGAAAGCTGATTGCTTGGATGTAGAAATATTAACATCAGTCATTGATTTCACAAGCAACTTCGTAGCCCTTGAAAACCTTCTATTCGGTCTCAAATAACGTCATTTAGAGGGCGTTACAAGGTTGTGGTTATGATCTTCACTGAATTTAACAAAAAACCAGTCACCTTCTTCACGCCTATGACGAATAACAAGCATTGCATTGCATCCAGTTCTAACTAAACCAACCCTACGTTCTTCATGATAAAATTCAATATCATCACTGTAATCGCTATCCACTGAAACACGTACTTTCCGATTGCTCTTAAGATTAGAGAAACCTTGTTTCCAGCAAACAAATTTCTTAAAAATAACCATCTTTTCCTTTGTTACTCTGTTAACACCGTGACGAGTACTACTCTTTCTAACATTAAATCCAACAATAGTAGCATAAGACTCATATAACTGGTATGCTTGTTCAATAGATCCAAAAGTCATTCCAATGATTGGAGTATATGGATTTTCATATTCAGTGGACCTTTGTGGTGTAGGGCAGTCTTCTGTAAATAAAAACTAATTATAAATAATATTATTAACTTTATAACCTTTACTGCAATTTATATAATTTGATATGATTTAATGTAATTCGAATTAGATATTACAGCTCACCTGCAATTGATAACATAATAAAGTATTGAAGTTGTTCAGTACTTATTATTATAATGTTCTAAAATTTAAATATATATATATGTAATTTATTAAAATAAAATTCACATATTTTAAAATATTTACTATATTTCTAAATTTAACAAAAATTTTGTAAAAAAATTTACGGAATGATTCTATGAAGATGTCATGTGCGAAAAAGAAAAATGTAACATCTAAAGAGTATAATACGTTAAAGTACTGTTGAAAGTAGATAAATAAATTATTAAAATAACTATTGTTTTTATTAAACTATTACATTTTTATTTAAAAAAAGAGTATTAATTTTAAAAAATATACTGGTTATTTCAAAATAATTTATGCCTAAAATAAAGACAATTAATAATTTGTAAAGATTACATACAATTTCAAATATATATCGAATATTATTAAAAAAAGGAATAGCTACTTAAAATAATGGCTTTTAATTAAGTATTTCAGAAAAACATTGAAAAAAATTTATAAATTTCTTACAACATCTATAAGAAAAGAAAACATTCTGTACGAACCTTGGAATTCATGATCTCCATTACTTCGTTCAGAAGGACCATCAAGTAGACGGTGCGCCTGTTAAGAACATAAACAAATCAAACAAATTATTTAAAAACAAACATGGAAGAACCTGATACATATTTAAAAAATATAAACCTGGTGCTGGACGAGATTCGGATCATGGTATTCAACTAAAGCATCAGATGAACCGAGAAGAAGAAGTTGCTGAAATATGAATGATATTTTACACATCATGTGTTTATAATAATGTATGTATAAAGGAAAAAACTAAGATGAAAAGATGAAATAAGTACCTGGAAAACACCAACGTTTAAATTTTCTGAAGACATCGACAGAATGAACAGCTCTAAAACTGGAGACGATATTCGAGAACATTGAACAATGAGATAAGCTGGAATGAGAAATAAAACATAATAGGAATGTTTACCTAATTAAATCGAGACAATAAAGTTGATGATAATTAATATTTCCAAATCGAACATAAAAGTCGGAAATGTAGTTAATATGTTAAGATTTTCCATAAAAAGAGGATGGAAGGCGGTTTTGATGGTGGTTTTCTATTGGAAAACCGGATTTAATCATGACCATCAATACATATCAAACGGCTGTAATTTGTGGCTCATCATATTCACAATGAGACCCCGTCTCATTTGAAGTTTCTCCTATATATATACATATATACACACACACACACATATATATATATACATATATATATATATAGGAAAAAATGGGGCTGCCCCTTGCGGGTAGCCAACATGGCTGCCTTGTCCCATTTTTTCCACAATTTTTTTTATTTTTTTGAAAAATTTTACCATGTACATTCATCTATATGTCCATCCTATATGTCATTCGAATTTCGTCAGAAACAGAGACTCGTACAACCTTCATCCAGACAATCATTTTTTAACGGTCGCATGATTTTTTAAATCGACCCTATTTGGATGGAGGTTGTACGAGTCTCTGTTTCTGACGAAATTTGAATAACATATAGGAGGGATATATAGATGAATATACATGGTGAAATTTTTCAATAAAATAAAAAAATTTGCGGAAAAAACGAGGCGGGGCGGCCATGTTGGCTGCCCGCACGGGGCAGCCCCATCAAACCCATAGAGGATAGGGAGTATGCACCCAGGTGCATGTAATTTTACATGCACCAAGCCCTATAACTTCCACGTTTTTTATTTTTTTGAAAAATACCGCCATGTATATTCATCTATATATCTCTTCTATATGTCATTCCAATTTCGTCAGAAATAGAGACTCCTACGCCCTCCATCCAGAACTGGTCGACTAAAGCAATTCTTAGACCGTTAAAATTACATGTTCTAGATGGAGGGTATACGAGTCTCTGTTTCTGATGAAATTGGAATGACATATAGGAGGGATATATAGATGAATATACATGGCGATATTTTCAAAAAAATAAAAAAAACAAGGAAGTTATAGGGCTGGGTGCATGTAAAATTACATGCACCCGGGTGCATACTCCCTATCCTCATACACACACACACACATACACACACACACACAAATATATATATAGAGAGAGAGTTTAATGGGGCTGCCCCACACCATTTTCGGCGTTTTTTTAGAAAAATATCATCATGTATATTCATCCCTATATCCCTCCTATATGTCATTCGAATTTGGTTAGAAATAGAGACTCCTACGGCCTCCATCGTGACAGTCATTTTTAACGGTAACATGATTTTTTAAATCGACACCATTTCGATGGAGGCCGTAGGAGTCCCTGTTTCTGACGAAATTCGAATGACATATATGAAGGATATAGGGATGAATATACGTGGTGATATTTTTCAAAAAAATAAAAAAACGCTGAAAACGGCGCTGGGCAACCCCATTAAACTCTCTCTCTCTCTCTCTCTCTCTCTATATATATATATATATATAGGGCTTATCCAGAGAGCCCGGTGCCCATTTGGGATTTTTAAGCACGCGTGATCATCTATGTGATGATGATCATGCGATTCTGAGTAAAATTGATTAATTTTTAAATTTAGCGCTAAGAATGAGTTGCCATAACCACCTGATGTCGCGCAAAATGACCACTCGGATATAAGGTGCTAATCGGTCGTTGCGACCCAAGCAATCAAGTGCGAACAATCAAGAAAAATAGACCACCAAGAGAGATAAAAATCAATCAAAATGAGAAATAGCGGTCTTGTTATTTATTTAACCTGGTATAGCGACCAGGGTCGAACACAAGGAGCACGGATTGGCCTCACGGCCTACGAAGTAGTCAATCGGAGAAGAGAAGATATTTTTGGTGGTTTTTAAGGGTTTTTATATTTTTTTGGATTTTTAATATGTCAAGAAAATGATGAAAGCTAAGGAACTACACACTTCAACAAATTATTAAATGCATTAAAAATCAACCAAAAATTCCGACAAAAAATTTTTTATGTGTTTTATAATTTTTAGTGTTTTTGGAGATTTTTTGGGATTTTTCTGATGTTTATTTAATTATCTAAAAATCAAACAGTGACTGAAAATGTAGGTACTGTCCAGCCGAGCTAAAAGGACCTAGATAAAATATCTAGAGGCCCCAAATTAGCTGGGAGGTAATTTTCCTGTAAGGTGAATAAAACAAGGAAAATTTAGGCACCTAATTTATTATTTTTGGGTTTTTGGTTTAATTATTAGAATTTTTATAAGGTTTTGAGTGTTTTGTAATTTTTAGTGGTTTTCAGTAATGAAAAATAGCCAAAAATGGCTAGAAAATCAAACACAACAAAACAAGCAGTAGACAATTTTTTTGTAATTTTTGGACACTATTTAATATTTTTTTGGGGTTTTTAAAGTTAGACAGTATTGAAAATGGTGGTTTTTGATTTTTTTAAAAAATAACAACACAACTCAGAAATGTCTCCAAAAATCCTCGAAAATTTTACACTATGGCAGGAGCCATGTGTCCAATTGTTGTTGGATTTGGAGGTAATTTGCTATTTTATTCCAAAATGAAAAGGGAGCATAGTGCACAAGGACCAAAGTGCAAATATCCGGAAGTCTGGGGGGTCTGTGCAATTAACCCAGCAAAACACGCGCTACGCTCGTGCCTGGGGCACTCAGGGACCCAAATGTAATGAAAATAAGTCCCGAGGGCTATTTGGTAACAGGTACCAAAAACCCAGGGGCTTATCTGCAAATAACCCAACAAAATCCGCACATGCTCAAATAAAATACGCACAGGGGTATAAATGCAAATAAACACAAACTTTCATTCATTCATTAACAGTCATAAATACAGGGGTATGATATGCAAATAAGCCAAAAACTCACGTGTCGATGCATGTGTCAGACCATACACAGGGGCATAACTGCAAATAAAACTAAGCACAGGGTCTTCGATGCAAATATCCTAAAAACTAAACAACTACACTAGATAATTATAGGATTAAATGCGAAATGAAATAAACAGAAGGGCCTAAGGGTAGTTTACCCTTTATTTATGTGGACCGCAGGATGGAGGCCACGTGGAGAGATCAACGGTGGGGATCGGCTGGCGCTCCAAGACTGGGGTCCTCGAAGTGATCCGACGGCTGGGGCTAAGCCACGTGGTGTGATCAACGGTCGTGGCTCTCTGTGGCTAACCCTCGAGCATCGGGCGGTCCAGATCTATCCTCCTCAGATCAAACGGTGGCTGCTGCTCCTGAACGGACGGCCCAGATGCAAACTGGAGCTGGAGGTCTGATCGGACGGCAGCTGAAGGTCGAGGAAGAACAGGTGGCCGGCGAAGTTCGCCGGCCCAGTGCGTGCGGTCCTGACCTCCCCTGCTGCGTCTGAATATCGGAGAAGCTCCGGCGTGGTGCTCCGCAGCTGCTGGTAGCCTCCGATGGCCCAACCGAGCTCTAGGGAGCTCCGGCGAGGTCGGCGGAGGAACGTCTCCTGGCTCGATGTCGAAGGACCTCAGATGGCCCTCATTGAACCTGCAAAACAGTCCAGAAGGCTCGCGGGTCGAGGGCAAATTGCCTCGACCCGGTTAGGCGGGGTGACGGTGAACTGTGGGGCGATATGGGCGAGCTCCGGCGAAGGGGGGACATTGGAGCTCGAATCCCAGCTCCTCTGCGAGCTGGGTTGGATGGAACTATGGAGAAGGTGCGCGGGAAGGAGGCTATGGCTATGGTGAAGCCCGATGGTCGGATGATGGTCTGAATCGATCGGAATCGGCGGGGGACGGCGGAGCAGCGAATTGGGCGAAATATAAAATCCAAGAAAAAGAAAGGCCTAAGGGATTACCTGGGTGGACGAGGAGACTGGGGAAGAGCTTGCGCAGCTCTGGGTCGTCGCCTCGAGGAGCGTCTCCCTCCGAGGCTCGAGCTCCTGCTGGTGGCGGAGCAAGGCGGCGAAGCTTCGCCGGATCAGTGGTCACGCTCCCTCTCCTCGCTTCAACAGCACAGGACGCGAGCTGTCACTCTCACGAGCACGCTGGAGCTCACAGGGGGTGGAATCGAATGGCCAAAGATGGAGAAATGAGGTGGCGGAGCTCGGCTTTATACGCTGGAAGGGTCCGGGAAGACAGGCGCGGGTAGGGCGTGGAAGCGTGCGGATCCCGATGCAGGAGCTCCGGCGAGGGTCTCGGATATGTCGTGGACGGATCTGACCTGGGGTTTAGGTGGGAATCAATCGGGTTTAGGCGCTAAAAATTGGTAAAATCGGGTCGGGCGCCTAAGCCCGTGAGAAGTGGTCCTGGGGGGGTAGTTGACCGGGCGGTCAACATCCCCAGGGCCAATAGGGATCGGCCACGTGGATAAAGTTTGAAAGTGAAATAACAGGTGGCAAACGGCCGAATTTGTAAAAAGTTAAAACATGAAATATTTTTACTTTATTTTTTTCTATTTTTTAGTGATTTTTAGTTAATTTTTCAAAATAAAAATAAGGTATATACATAGTAGGTTATATATAGGTATATATACACTATATGGGATTTTAATTTTTTTGATTTTTGATTGTTATTTTTATACAATTTTATTCCCATTTTATATTTTATTTATTTATATTATAAAATAAGGAATACAAAGACATTTTTATTTTATTTTTATTATTTATCTATATAGGTGAAATAAATACATATGTACATCTATATACATGGTATATTTTTGTGTTTTTAATTTTTCTATTTTTATTTTGTTTTTGTTTTAATTTTTTTATTTTATTTATTTACATTATATAATATAGAATATTTACAAAGATTTTGGAAATTAATTTTATTTATTTATGAAGCTAAATAAATATAAAGGTGGGTGGTCTATGTACATGATGAGTGATGTTTTTCTCTTTTGTTTTATCTTTTTGGAAATTATTATTTATCTTTTTGGAATTTGTTTTATCTTTTGGTCTATTTACATTTTGGTCTATCTTTTGTTTTTTATCTTTTTGGAAAGATTTTGGAAATTATCTTTTTCTTTTGTTTTATACTTATGAGTATATACAAATATTTACAAGCATATTTTAAGCTATTTTTGTGAGGAAAATACTTTTATTTATTTACATAAATATTTACACACATGAGCCCCTATCTCCCTCTACTTTGGCTTTTATGCGGTCAGGCCCATGCTGAGCCCTCCCTTGGGTTAGGTTGCTCAATATTTATTCTAAATATTTCCCTCTTTTTCTTTTTAATCTTTATTCTTTTATTTTTGCACAAAAACATGCTAATTATAGGTTTTTACACAATGCATGCTTTTGGTAATTATTTCCATTTACAACTATATACATGCATTTGCAAAGGTTTTTGTAGCTAAAATATAAGAATAAAGAGTGATGAATGGGTATTCATCACCCCCTATACTTAACTTTTGCTAGTCCCTTAGCAAACACTTATTTGAAAAAGAAGTGAAAAAGAAAGAAAGAAAAAGAAAAAGAGGGGAATGTACATGGATCAAGGTTGAATATTAAACTTTCCTTCATTAAATTGAAATATGGAGCTCGATCAGATCTTTGGATTATTAATGTGTCGGAACCTTATTTAGACTTAAGCTTAAAACTCAACAGCCTCTAAGTTCCACAAATCCATGGACAAGACTCCTCAATAAACCAGATCAGAACAAGTCTACATACACAAACTCTAATGACTATGAATCTTTCCCTGCAGTGTAAGTGATATGTAGCTCCCCACCTCAGAAGTAACAAAGAAACAACCTCCCTCAACCTGGTAACTCTAATGCCTCGGTCTAGCAACTCTTTCCTCGAGAAGCGGGGTATTCCCTTCTAAGTTCAAGTGCAACCGGCTCAAGAAGAGGGGGAAGAAGTATAGACTTTTGGAAGCTCAGCCAGTGTAGCTAAGTCTCCCGCTGCAAGCTTCATGAGATGTAACATGGATACCATAAGCTTTTGCTTTATTTGACTATATACACTCTGGTGGGGTTATTAAATTTTCAGTCCGACCCACCACTTTTTTGGAGTTCTTTTTGCATTTTGCATTTTTTTTCAAGTGCCTCTGTACAACATATCTACATGGTGCAGCATATATACAAGAAATTTTCCTCTTGAGCCAGTAGACTATCCCTCTTTTGAAGCTTTATTGCAACCCACAACCTCTGTCTTTAGCCTTCATCACCACTAGACCAAGTTGAGGCGCACTTCCTTCACTAGAAGAAGAAGAGAGGTTCCGCCTAGAAGTACTACCCTCATATGCTACCCCAAGCCAAAGGAAAGTGCCTCCTCATTACCTCATCCGTGGAGAGCCATGTGTAAAGTGTTGGTGCAAGTCAAGCCATTGTCTCTAAGAGTCATGCGTGTGTTGTTAAGTGCTCTACTTAGGCTCATCAAGATGACATATGCTCATAGCCTAGTGGACTCAAAGAATTAAGTCCTTATGGACCTGAAAAGCCTTAACCCTAAGCCCTATAAGGTTCCTCTTAGAATTAGGTGGATTAAGATCTTATCCAAGCTCCATTTCTAGTTTAAATGTCAACTATCATCCAGGAAAAACTATATACATATATATACAAAGATGCTATTTACAAATAATTACAATCGTGCAAAATTTTTGAAAAATGCTTTGAAATCATGAATGGATGGATGCATGAAGTGCAAGTTTTGCAAAAGTATTTACAAATATTTACACAAGATTTTTGCAAACTTTTGATTTTCAAAACATTTTGGAAAAATTTTGTACTATATACATAGTTTTGATAAGAAAATATTTACACAAACTTTACACAAAAGATTTTTGAAAACATTTTTACAAAAATAATTTTGTACACTAGTTATGTATGTGCAATAAAAGAATGATTATTTACAGGAAAAATTTTTAATTTTTGTGATTTTTGGGGTTTTTAGCCATTTTATTTATTAACACACTCACACAAAGTACGAGTTATGGCTAAAGTATATATGAAATATACACACCCCCCTATACTTAGCTCGAACGATGTCCTCAGAGTGATAAGAGCGATGAAAAAGACATAACTCGTGTTTAGAAAAGGGAAGTGAAAAGGAATGGCTAAGTACATGAATGAATGAATGAATGGAATGAGGAGAACTCGGTAGTTTCCCCCTATACTTAGGATTAACTAATCCTAAGTATAGCAAGCTGTACATGAAGGGAAGTCCGAGTGAAGAATGAACAGAGTCTTCCCCCCCCCCCCCCTATACTTAGGGCAAAATATCCCTAAGTATAGGCAGCAAAACAGGGGCAGAAAGAATGAAAAGAATACCCACAGGTCCTACATCCCCCTTATACTTAGGGTAAAGTACACCCTAAGTATAGCATAATCATAAGATGAGAAAAGGGATGTGGGACTAAAGAATAGTGTGATATAGACAACTGGATCTATACAAGTCGGAAGAACAATGATAATCATGCGTGAGATGCAATAAATGTGAGTCAAGAGACCACATCTCACGCAAAATGAATAGGGGCAAGATCAGCGACACGCGACTCATGATCTAGAAATGGCTTGAGCCGCTGGTCGTTCACTCGAAAGGTACTCTCAGAAGACAACTCGGATATATCAATACTACCGTTGTCGTGTACCTTTCTGACTAAGTAGGGTCCCTTCCACTTGCTCTGTAGCTTCCCTGGAAACAAACGAAGCCTCGCATCAAACAACCATACTCTCTGTCCAATCTCAAAATGCTTGTGGCTGATGTGAGAATCATGCCACTCCTTCACTTTCTCCTTATAATGTAGGCTGTTTGAGAAAGTTGTATCTCTCAACTCCTCCAGGGCTGCTAACTCTGCCCTCCTCTGATCTCCTACACCATCTGGATCCATAAGAATATCTGTAACTGCCCATAGTGACCTGTGCCTCAACTCAACAGGTAAATGGTACGGCTTGCCATAAACGAGGCGAAAGGGAGATGTGCCCAATGGTGTCTTGAAAGACGTCCTATATGCCCACAAGACCGAGTCCAAAAGTTGTGACCAATCCTTTCGGTCAGGGCGGATGACTTTCTGCAGTATAGTCTTGATCTCCCTATTCGACACCTCGGCTAGACCATTCGTCTGTGGATGGTAAGGTGTAGCAACACGATGGTCTATACCGAACTCGCTAGCAAGGACCTTCACCTGGTCGTTGATGAAATGAGACCCCCCATCAGAAATCAGAACTCGTGGAACCCCGAACCGCGTGATGATGTGCTTCCTCAAAAATCTGCATACTGTCCTCGCATCAGTGGCTCGGGCGGGGATAGCCTCAACCCAACGACTAACGTAATCCACTGCCAACAGAATGTACTCAAATCCCTGACTCTTAGGGAATGGACCCATGAAATCGATGCCCCATGCGTCAAAAACCTCACAGAAGTGAATGGGCTGCATCGGCATCATATCACGCTGTCCACAAGTGCCCATCCTCTGACAGTCAGTACACCTCTTCACGAACTCATCAGAGTCGTTGAAGAGGGTAGGCCACCACAAGCCGGATTGGAGCACTTTCTGTGCCGTTCTCCTCCCAGAATGATGTCCTCCTGCCTCAAGCTTGTGGCAGTAAGTGAGAACGCTATGGTGTTCCTCCTGAGGAATGCACCGACGCCAGACGCTATCCCCTCCTTCGTGGTAAAGGATGGGATCCTCCCAGTGGTAGGACTTGGCCTTCGCAAGGAAGGTCTCAAGCCTCTGCCTGGGCTAATCTTGTGGGACTTTCCCAACAACGAGAAAGTTCACAATATCAGCATACCACGGGAGTGAGGCAATAGCAAGGATCGCCTCATCTGGGAAGGTCTCACAAATGGGATCTATCTGCTCAAACTCCTCAAGCTGCTCTATACGGGAGAGGTGATCCGCCACCACATTCTTGACTCCAGGCTTATCCTTGATCTCAATGTCGAACTCCTGGAGTAGAAGGATCCATCTAGTCAGTTTGGCCTTGGCATCCTTCTTTGCCATGAGGTATCGGATGGCGGTATGATCTGTATACAAAGTCACTCTAGATCCAATGATATAAGATCGAAACTTATCTAGGGCGAACACTACGGCTAGCATCTCCTTCTCTGTGACCGTGTAATTCCGCTGGGCGGAATCCAATGTGCGGCTAGCGTAGTGGATAGCAAAAGGAACTCCATCCCTCCTCTGTCCCAGCACTGCCCCTACAACAAAATCGGAGGCATCTGTCATGATCTCGAATGGGAGAGACCAATCGGGCGGCTGGAGGACAGGAGCCTCAATCACACACTGCTGGAGAGTCGCAAAGGACGAAAGACACTTGTCATCGACAAGGAACTCGGTGTCTTTCGTCAAGAGGTCAATCAACGGCCGGGCAATCCTGCTGAAATCATGAATAAATCTCCGATAAAAACCAATGTGCCCCAGGAATGACCGTAGCTGCCTCAAATTGGACGGCGGTGCGAGTTTTCTAATGACATCAACCTTGGCCGGATCAACCTCCATGCCCCTGTTGGAGATGATATGGCCAAGCACCATCCCTTGAGTCACCATGAAGTGACTCTTCTCCCAAGATAGAACCAAATGGTACTCAATACATCGCTGGAGTACTCGGTCTAGGCAGTCAAGATAGGAGTCGAATCCGTCGCCGTAGACCGAGAAATCGTCCATGAAGACCTCCAAACACTCCCCTACCATGTCCGAAAAGATCGACAGCATGCACCTCTGAAAAGTCGTAGGGGCATTGCATAGCCCAAATGGCATGTGTCGAAAGGCATATGTACCAAAGGGACAGGTAAAGGTGGTCTGCTCCTGATCCTCAGGAGCGATGGCCACCTGGTTGCAGCCCGAGTACCCATCCAGGAAGCAATAATGGCTCTTCCCTGCCAGTCTCTCAATGATCTGGTCAATAAAAGGCAGGGGAAATGGTCCTTCTTGGTGGCCTGGTTGAGTCTCCTGTAGTCAACACAGACCCTCCAAGAGGTGGGTAGTCGTGTAGCAATCTCCTCTCCCGACTCATTGATCACAGTCGTGATGCCCGTCTTCTTGGGCACCACATGCAAGGGGCTGACCCACTTGGAGTCGGAAATGGGATAAATAAAATCTGCACTCCACCATTTTGATATTTCCTTCATCACGACCTCTCTCAGGTTGGGGTTCAGCCGCCGCTGGAACTCACGCGATGGCTTCGGCCCCTCCTCGAGATAAATATGGTGGGAGCACACTGATGGACTAATCCCATGGAGATCTGCTACGCTCCATCCGATTGCCTTGTGGTTCTTTTCAAGAACCCCCATCAAACGGGATTCTTGCTCTCCAGTCAGATCGGCGGAGATGATGACTGGGTACATCTCAGGTTCACCCGCAAGGAACCGATACTTCAGCGAAGTAGGGAGCGGCTTCAGCTCTGGACAGCTGGGTGCTGGCAAATCTGGCCTCGGAAGAAGGTGCGTGAATGCTGCTAAATCTGCCAAATCTACCTGGGAGAAAGAATACGAGCTCTCGCAAACTGGATCTGGAGAAGGCTGCTCAACTGTGCTGTCTCTGATCTGCTCTGCCTCTACCTCCTCCTCATCTGTAGGCTCTGGTGGACTCAGGTCTGGCATCTGATCATCACAATCTGCCCAATCAGACTCTGAATCCGAGGGATCTGCATCAAACAAGGTGGCATCAGTACCACCATCACACAAGGTGGCCTCAGTACCACCATCACTAAGAACCGTGTCGCGGTCGAGAACTGGCTCTGCTGCCTCTGTAGTATCCTGGACCAAGGCTGTGCTCTCCAAGCTCTCCTCTGTTGTCATCTCTGCATCAGTGGTGTCTGGAAATGAGAGGATGGCATGTGCGGAAGGGTCTGCCCATGCTGCCTCATCATCTGTGATCACAAAATCACAGTCCTGGTGGATGTCTAGCCCGGCGTCTGTCAGCTGCTCTGTATCTGTGCTGGTCTCTGAGCATGCTCTCTCTTTGGCTCTGTAGTCCTCGACCGTCTCTATTTGTACACTCTCGCCCTCGACGCGAAAGTATACCTTCCCTCTATCATGATCAGTCACCGCCGTGGCTGTGGCGAAGAACGGACGACCGAGGATGATGGGGGTATCGGCCACTAAATCAGGGATCTCCATGTCCAACACTACGAAGTCCACGGGGAATTGCAGGCCCTGAATCGTGACGATAATTGTATCGCAACAACCCCTTCGGCCTATTGACAGATCGATCAGCAAACTGAAGGACTGTCCTGCTCTGTCGAAGAGTGTCCAACTCGAAGCGGTCGAGAAGGGCTGCCGGAAGGAGGTTGATAGACGATCCACTATCCAATAGAGTCCGGTCGAACCTCTGCTCACTAATCTGACATCTGACATACGGGGCTCCTGAATCTGGCCTCTTGGCCGGCAGACGGTTCTGGATCGCGAAGCACGTGGCTTTCGTCAGCACATGAATCTCTGAAGTGTGGTTCCTCCTCCTCCTCCTGACTGTGGTCCTGTCTCTCAAAGATCGCTGAAGAAGGGGGATGTGCTGCAAAGCCTCCTGAAGGGTCAGCTGTATGTGAAATCTGTCGATCACGCTCTGGCTGAACTCCTCCTGCTCTCTCTTTTTTGGGTCTTTTTCTCTTTTCTTCCCCTTCCCCATCAGAAGGGCTCTAGGGAAGGGGATCACAGGGTCCTTCTCAGATGAAGGACTAGGAAGAGGTCTAGACGGCTCGACGGCCGGATCCGCACATACATTAATCACCACAGTGGGACCAGAAGAAACTAAACCTTTTCCTTTATTCAAAGCAGTGTTCTGAGATACATCAACAGAAGGAAAAACAACTGCTCTCTCTACAAAAACACTGGTGGCCTCAGTACCACCACGGGATGGCTCTGCTAGACGTCTCGCGGCCTCAGTACCGCGTGCTGGATCGGCTACTCTGGTAGCGTCAGTACCACCTCCTTGAACTGTGAAGCGGCGGCCTCAGCACCGCCGGTGGAATCAGCATCCTTGGTGGCATCAGTACCACCGTCATCCTCGGGTGCGGCCTCAGTACCGCTCTCCTCCTCCTCATCTGGCGCCCTGGGTGGATCCTCGAGTCGTCGCTCAGATGAGGCGCCGCCTGCTGGTGCTCTACTGCTCCTAAGTGTAACAAAATCAGCATCAAACAGATCTGAAGACATATCATCAAATGGATCACTAGGAGTGGCATGCTCAGTGTAAACTACCTGCTCAGACTTCCTCTTGAGGCTATTGGGATTCGGCTCTATCTGTGCAGGGATGGCGGCCTTCCCTCTCATCAGGTCCCGCATCTCCTGGCGGAACTCGTCCATCTCCCGTCTAAAGGTAGCCTGCTGGTCCGTGAGGAGGCGGGCTATGTTATCCAAGGCGGGGCTCTCATGGGAGCCCGACAGGTAGCCTCTCTGGGGCTGAGGCTGCTGGAACTGGTGATGCTGCTGTTGAGAGGGGTAGGAGGGAGAATGCTGCTGCTGGTGTGGCTGGTGAGCCTGCTGCTCACGTCTCCAAGACTGTCCCTGCTGCTGATAGGGACGAGGAACGAAGGACGACTGCTGGTATGGCTGGTGGGCTGGGGGCGGCTGTTGCTGGTGATCCCTCGGCTGGCTATATTGCCCTCCCTGACCGGATGACTGCTGCTGGGGCTGGGTACCTCCACTCCCCCACCTGAATCCGGGATGGTCTCGTCGGATCCCAGGCTGAGGGCGGTCATCTGCGTGATGCCCTGCCACTGCTTCTTCTCGATCAGCTCCATCCGGTCCAACTTCTCGCTAATGATGCCCATATCCGCAGCGGACGACTCTGCCTGTGCTGATGCAACTGCGGATGAACTGGATGGACCGGCATCGACCCGTGCTATCCTCTGGTACTGCACAGGTCCTGGCTGCTGCTGGGGTCTCCCCTGAGTGTACAACCGGGTCTGGGACATCACCATATAGTTCTCGGCCATCTCCTCGTAGATGACCCAGACCTGGTCGTGATCCTTGGCGAAATAGGACCCGCTGCAAGAAGCATTCACCAAGCCCTGGACCTCTGGTGTCAGCCCGCTGAAGAAGCTCTGAACAAGGTTCGGCTTCGAGATATCATGGTGCGGGCATCGGTCAGTAAGCTCACGAAACCTCTCCCATGCCTCATGGAATTGCTCATTGGGGAGCATGGAGAAGTTGCTGATCAGGGCCCTCGCTGCATTCGTCCGCCCGAGTGGATAGTACTTGTTCAAGTACTTGGTGCGGAGCTGCTCCCAGGTGTAAACAAAGTTCCCCAAATGCTTCAGCCAGGTGGCTGCTCTGTCTGCTAGGGAGAAGGGGAAGGCGATCATCCTGATCGTATCCTGGTCCACCTGACGGTCGTGGACAGTGCTGCAAATCATCAGAAACTCCTGGAGGTGGAGATGGGGCTCCTCAGTCGCGAGCCCGTGGAAGCGGGGGAGTAGCTGCAAGGTGTTCGGGGGGAACTTGAAGTCCCCCACGAAGGCTGGAAGTACGACCCAGTGGTGCGTCAGCGTCGATCCGGGGTTGTGCAACTCCCGCATCGGTCTCGGTGGTCCTCCGGCCGCGGCTGCGGCGGCTGCTGCTGCGGCTGCTGCATCTGCATCCTCTGGAATCCTCGGTCCCTCTCTGCGCTCCTCGCGCTCTGCTCGCATCTGCTCCATCTCTCTCCTCATGTCGAGCATGAAAGCTCCTTGATCTCTCAACTGCTGCTGGACGGTCTCTAAAGAGGCCATCAGGGTGGAGTTGATCGCTCCCTGATCCAATACGAAGTGCTCAGGCTGACGGGAGCGATCCTCAGAACTGCCGGCCATGGCGTCTGCAAAATCAAACGAGCCAAACTCAGGTGCTGTCAAATCTGTGAGTCTCTCCTCTGGCTCATATCTCTCAGAACCGAAAGAAAGGGGGTCGAGGGGGAACAGGGCGGAATCATACTCGGGCTCGGAGAACTGGTCTCGTCTCTCGCGGGCCAACCTAGATGATTGGGTAGACGTGCCCGAAAGAGGAGCAGCCAGAGGCTGCCTAAGAGAGCGTCTACCCATCATCGTGATCTGGTCGAGTAGTGCGGATGGGATCTGGAGAAACTATGATCAAAATGCAAACCCCTTTGTTCACCAACGCAACGAGATGAAGACCGTGAAGGCTCGGTCAAATTATCTTGTCAGTTTTTATTAGGTGAACAAACAGTCTATCAGAGCGCTTACGTGACCTGTTGGGATACCCGATGCTACTCCAACCGACTGGCCCGCACGGAAGAGTCGGTAGTCAGCTAGAAATAGCACCGGAGGGCTCTACCTAGGGTGCGGGTCACTCTCTCGCGCAAGCAAACCAAACAATGAGGGGGTTGCTCTCCCCAAGACAAATCTTTCAGTTAAGTGTCTTTTAGGGTCAATAGCTTAAACAGTCCCAATTTTATGGTTTTTCTTTTTAATATTTTTCAATAAAAACAAAGGCCTAACGAATTTTTCAGTTCTCCTGGTTATTTAGTCCAAAACAGGGGGGAGAAGACGAAAAAGCCGATGCGCGAGAAATCAATGATGCATGCAGAGATAGAAATGCGTACCTAACTCCAGCAGTCTACATGCAAGATGATCCGCGCAGAATTGAAAGACAGGAAATAAACTACCTAAATGGTGCAGGCGGAAAGCCGAGTCCTAAACAGGCAATTTCTACTCGATAGAACCGTCTAGCCTAGTCACTCTCCCTCAATCCAAAGAGTCCGGTCTAGACCCACCCCTCCTCTTCTCGACAGGTCGAGTTCAGGAGTAGCGCTTGACGGGGCAGGCTCGCGGCACGTAGGCTCTCAGGAAAGCGACTAAACTATTTTTATTATTGATTTATTAGTAGGTCCAATTATCGCTCTATAGCAGACAGGCAATCAATTAAGTGTGGGGATCCTACTAATTACGACACAGTCAAGCAGAAAATCCTGAATCTAGGGGCTCGAGAAAAATCGCGAAAAACCGTAAAAGGCAGCTAAAAATCTAAAACCGCGAAAAACCGCAAAAAACCTAAATGGGTCTCCCGAGCACACCGGTGCTCACCGAAACAGACCCGAGAGTCCCAGTGTCTGTCCGAATGTACCTGTATTATTACAATAGTTCAAATATACAGGAAATAAATCCTAATCTAAACTATGCTAATCCGCGGCTATTCCGCGGCTCCCGCACTCCTGCCCGCTCTCCTGCGCTCTCCTGCGGCTCTGTAAAGAAGAGAGTCGCCTCCGACTCTCGCGGTTGCGTCGGCTTCCGAAGAAGCCGCCTCGATCCTCGGGCCCTCGCAAGAAAACAAGCAAGAATGTCAGACCAAATGAATATATAAATAGATCAAATGTATATACAAGAATATGTACAGAAAACCGCGTAAAAGAAAACCGCGGAAAAACAACTACTAAGCCATGCTCCCCAACAACGGCGCCATTCTGATGTCGCACAAAATGACCACTCGGATATAAGGTGCTAATCGGTCGTTGCGACCCAAGCAATCAAGTACGAACAATCAAGAAAAATATACCACCAAGAGAGATAAAAATCAATCAAAATGCGAAATAGCGGTCTTGCTATTTATTTAACCTGGTATAGCGACCATGGTCGAACACAAGGAGCACGGATTGGCCTCACGGCCTACGAAGTAGTCAATCGGAGAAGAGAAGATATTTTTGGTGGTTTTTAAGAGTTTTTATATTTTTTTGGATTTTTAATATGTCAAGAAAATGATGAAAGCTAAGGAACTACACACTTCAACAAATTATTAAATGCACTAAAAATCAACCAAAAATTCTGACAAAAATATTTTTATGTGTTTTATAATTTTTAGTGTTTTTGGAGATTTTTTGGGATTTTCTGATGTTTATTTAATTCTCTAAAAATCAAACAATGACTGAAAATGTAGGTACTATCCAGCCGACCTAAAAGGACCTAGATAAAATATCTAGAGGCCCCAAATTAGCTGGGAGGTAATTTCCCTGTAAGGTGAATAAAACAAGGAAAATTTAGGCACCTAATTTATTATTTTTGTGTTTTGGTTTAATTATTAGAATTTTTATAAGGTTTTGAGTGTTTTGTAATATTTAGTGGTTTTCAGTAATGAAAAATAGCCAAAATTGGCTAGAAAATCAAACATAACAAAACAAGCAGTAGACAATTTTTTTGTAATTTTTGGACACTATTTAATACTTTTTTGGGGTTTTTAAAGTTAGACAGTAATGAAAATGGAGGTTTTTGATTTTTTTTAAAAAATAACAACACAACTCAAAAATGTCTCCAAAAATCCTCGAAAATTTTACACTATGGCAGGAGCCATGTTTCCAATTTTCTTTGGATTTGGAGGTAATTTGCTATTTTATTCAAAAATGAAAAGGGGGAACAGTGCATAGGGACCAAAGTGCAAATACCCGGAAGTCTGGGGGGTCTGTGCAATTAACCCAGCAAAACAGGCGCTACGCGCATGCCTGGGGAACTCAGGGACCCAAATGTAATGAAAATAAGTCCCGAGGGCTATTTGGTAACAGGTACCAAAACCCAGGGGCTTATCTGCAAATAACCCAACAAAATCCGCACATGCTCAAATAAAATACGCACAGGGGTATAAATGCAAATAAACACAAACTTTCATTCATTCATTAACAGTCAGAAATACAGGGGTATGATATGCAAATAAGCCAAAAACTCACGTGTCGATGCACGTGTCAGACCATACACAGGGGCATAACTGCAAATAAAACTAAGCACAGGGTCCTCGATGCAAATATCCCAAAAACTAAACAACTACACTAGATAATTACAGGATTAAATGCGAAATGAAATAAACAGAAGGGCCTAAGGGTAGTTTACCCTTTATTTATGTGGACCGCAGGATGGAGGCCACGTGGAGAGATCAACGGCGGGGATCGGCTGGCGCTCCAAGACTGGGGTCCTCGAAGTGATCCGACGGCTGGGGCTAAGCCACGTGGTGTGATCAACGGTCGTGGCTCTCTGTGGCTAACCCTGGAGCATCGGACGGTCCAGATCTATCCTCCTCAGATCAAACGGTGGCTGCTGCTCCTGAACGGACGGCCCAGATGCAAACTGGAGCTGGAGGTCTGATCGGACGGCGGCTGAAGGTCGAGGAAGAACAGGTGGCCGGCGAAGTTCGCCGGCCCAGTGCGTGCGGTCCTGACCTCCCCTGCTGCGCCTGAATATCGGAGAAGCTCCGGCGTGGTGCTCCGCAGCTGCTGGTGGCCTCCGATGGCCCAGCCGAGCTCTGGGGAGCTCCGACGAGATCGGCGGAGGAACGTCTCCTGGCTCGATGTCGAAGGACCTCAGATGGCCCTCATTGAACCTGCAAAACAGTCGAGAAGGCTCGCGGGTCGAGGGCAAACTGCCTCGACCCGGTTAGGCGGGGTGACGGTGAACTGTGGGGCAATATGGGCGAGCTTCGACGAAGGGGGGACGGTGGAGCTCGAATCCCAGCTCCTGTGCGAGCTGGGTTGGATGGAACTATGGAGAAGGTGCACGGGAAGGAGGCGATGGCTATGGTGAAGCCCGATGGTCGGATGATGGTCTGAATCGATCGGAATCGGCGGGGGACGGCGAAGCAGAGAATTGGGCGAAATGGAAAATCCAAGAAAAAGAAAGGCCTAAGGGATTACCTGGGTGGACGAGGAGACTGGGGAAGAGCTTGCGCAGCTCTGGGTCGTCGCCTCGAGGAGCGTCTCCCTCCGAGGCTCGAGCTCCTGCTGGTGGCGGAGCAAAGCGGCGAAGCTTCGCCGGATCAGTGGTCACGCTCCCTCTCCTCACTTCAACAGCACAGGACGCGAGCTGTCACTCTCACGAGCACGCTGGAGCTCATAGGGGGTGGAATCGAATGGCCAAAGATGGAGAAATGAGGTGGCGGAGCTCGGCTTTATACGCTGGAAGGGTCCGGGAAGACAGGCGCGGGTAGGGCGTGGAAGCGCGCGGATCCCGATGCAAGAGCTCCGGCGAGGGTCTCGGATATGTCGTGGACGGATCGGACCCGGGGTTTAGGTGGGAATCAATCAGGTTTAGGCGCTAAAAATTGGTGAAATCGGATCGGGCGCCTAAGCCCGTGAGAAGTGGTCCTGGGGGGGGGATGTTGACCGGGCGGTCAACATCCCCAGGGCCAATAGGGATCGGCCACGTGGATAAAGTTTGGAAGTGAAATAACAGGTGGCAAACGGCCGAATTTGTAAAAAGTTAAAACATGAAATATTTTTATTTTATTTTATTTCTATTTTTTAGTGATTTTTAGTTAATAAAAATAAGGTATATACATAGTAGGTTATATATAGGTATATATACACTATATGGGATTTTAATTTTTTTGATTTTTGATTGTTATTTTTATACAATTTTATTCCCATTTTATATTTTATTTATTTATATTATAAAATAAGGAATACAAAGACATTTTTTATTTTATTTTTATTATTTATCTATATAGGTGAAATAAATACATATGTACATCTATATACATGGTATATTTTTGTGTTTTTAATTTTGCTATTTTTATTTTATTTTTGTTTTAATTGTTTTTATTTTATTTATTTACATTATATAATATAGAATATTTACAAAGATTTTGGAAATTAATTTTATTTATTTATGAAGCTAAATAAATATAAAGGTGGGTGGTCTATGTACATGATGAGTGATGTTTTTCTCTTCTTTTTGATTTTTATCTTTTTTTTTGTTTGTATACTTATGAGTATATACAAATATTTACAAGCATATTTTAAGCTATTTTTGTGAGGAAAATACTTTTATTTATTTACATAAATATTTACACACATGAGCCCCTATCTCCCTCTACTTTGGCTTTTATGAGGTCAGGCCCATGCTGAGCCCTCCCTTGGGTTAGGTTGCTCAATATTTATTCTAAATATTTCCCTCTTTTTCTTTTTAATCTTTATTCTTTTATTTTTGCACAAAAACATGCTAATTATAGGTTTTTACACAATGCATGCTTTTGGTAATTATTTCCATTTACAACTATATACATGCATTTGCAAAGGTTTTTGTAGCTAAAATATAAGAATAAAGAGTGATGAATGGGTATTCATCACCACCCACCATACATTACTCGCAATTTAATTCCCTTTTTTGAGCTATAATTGTGTACTCATAAATTGTCGCCATTGTTTTTTCCAATTATACGTTTTGAAGGATATTAATATGTTTGAACATCATATATTTTCAATTATATTGATTCCTTAAAAAAAAGAAGATGGTTTTGGAAAGATACATTGAAATCATTAATTTCATACCGAAGAAATAGTCATTGTACATTTGATCAGTAATGTAAATAATGTACTTAAGTAATTATGTGTTGCGAGATTAGTAATACTGAAACACTTGTCAGTATTTTACATATGTAATATTACATTGTATAGAGATCAGTAATTCATTCATGTTACTCAAATAATACATATTCAGTTCTCAAGTAACTATTGTTGTGAGATCAGTAATTAAGTATGCGAATTACTAATTTCCATACAATAAGTACTGAATACAAATATCCATTTTACTTAAGTCATTTTGATTGTTACTAATGTTATAGTTACTTAATACTTTGAGTCTTACTGAAACACCTCTTATTTACTTATATAACATTTTTAATTACTTATAATGTATCGAGTGTTACTGATGGCAATACATAAGTTACTGGTCACATGGTTTTTTATACTTATTCCAACTTACTTATTCCATTACCTTCTTTTACCTACAATTTATTACATGTTACTGATGCTTCTATATTTCTTACTTGTTTTATTCTTTGTTTTAAACTACTATCGAATCACACCTTCTTTACTTATGTAGTCTATTTAATTACTTGTAATACGTCAAGTGTTATGAAAGTCGCACATAAATTACTTAATTATAGTTATATGGTGAACATCTAAATTTCAACTGTCTTTTAGTCCATTTAGATGATGTTGTTTTGCTCTCGCTCCTCGGCATAACAACAGCTTCTTCAAGACACCAAATTGTTACATTGTTCTGCAAGAAACTATAAGTTAATTTATATCCGTGAATAGTAAGAATTGTATAAAGAAAAGTAACTTATCAATATACTCGTTTCAGTAAGAATCATTCAATGACAAGTAACATGTAATGAATTGTTAGTAACGTTTGTTGTATGACAAGTAGCTTGTAATGAATTGTTAGAAACTCAGCAATATACTCGCTTCAGTAAGAATCATTCAATGACAAGTAACTTATAATGAATTGTTAGTAACGTTTATTATATGAGAAGTAACTTGTAATGAATTGTTAGTAACTCAGCAATATACTCGCTTCAATAAGAATCATTCAATGCCAAGTAACTTGTAATGAATTGTTAGTAACATTTGTTATATGACAAATAACTTGTAATGAATTGTTAGTAACTCAGCAATATACTCGCTTCAGTAAGAATCATTCAATGACAAGTAACATGTAATGAATTGTTAGTAACGTTTGTTATATGACAAGTAACAATTGTGAAAGCATTAGTAACATAAAATATCTCAAAAACAAATTACTTAAATATATCCGTAACTCAATATATTTTCAAAGTAACGCACGAAAAATAACAATTGGAATTATTGTAACTTTTTATTATATGAAATCAAAATACCTTCGATAAAAAATCAATTAGGACTACAAATCGTGTATCAAAATGAATAAAAATTATATTATTAATACCATTTCTCATATTTCAATCATACTTCTCGAATAAATATTGCTTATGATAAAAAATATGTATTATTTGTAATTGCTTCTGAAATATGCCGATCACAAATCCATTCGTGAATTAACCATGAACGAAACCTAATGAAAAAATATTATCAAAGAAAAAACAACAATTAAAACGCAGGATCAGTGAAACTATAAAATCAACAATTGAAATACAAAACCTTTGGCGAGGGAAAATTGTCTCCAATCGATAATAAAATACAATGATTCGTGAGAACGATCGCTCGACCCCCTCTCGAAATGTGACAAAATGGGTTTTTTTCTCAATACAATATCAGACGATACAAAAAAAATCTACTGCTATTTTGGGAAACTCATTAATATTCAAAATTAAAAGCATTGTCGTTACCATTGTCATTCTAAAATCACGGGATTGAGAGATTTGATCTAATGGTGGATAAGATAGGCTCAATTTAACGCAAATGGGCACAATGCTCTCTGGATAAAAATCCTATATATATATATAGGAAAAAATGGGGCTGCCCCCTGGGGGCAGCCAACATGGCTGTCCCCGCCCCATTTTTCGGCATTTTTTTTATTTTTTTTGAAAAATAAAACCATGTATATTCATCCATATATCCCTCCTACATGCCATTCGAATTTCGTCAGAAACAGAGACTCCTACGGCCTCCATCTCGATGGTATCGATTTAAAAAAATCCTGTTACCGTTAAAGAATTACTGTCCGGATGGAGGCCGTAGGAGTCTCTGTTTCTGACGAAATTCGAATGGTATATAGGAGGGATATAGGGATGAATGTAAATGGTGTTATTTTTCAAAAAAATAAAAAATTTTGCCCAAATAAGGCGGGGGCGGCCATGTTGGCTGCCCCTAGGGGGCAGCCACATATGACCCATATATATATATATATATATATATATATATATATGAGGAAAATGGGGCTGCCCCCTAGGGGGAGCTAACTTAGCTCCCCCCGCCCTATTTTCTTCAAATTTTTTTATTTTTTTGAAAATTTTTTCTGTGAATATTCATCACTATATCCCTATATTATATCATAAAAATTTCGTGTGAAATAGAGACTCCTACGGCCTCCATCCAGACAGTCATTTTTTTAACGGTAACAGGATTTTTTAAATCAACCCCGTTTGGATGGAGGTCGTACGAGTCTCTGTTTCGAATGAAATTTGAATGACATAATATAGGGATTTAATAATGAATTTACACGGTTTTAGATTTCAAAAAAAATAAAAAAATTTTGTGAAAAAAGGCGGGGGGAGCTAAGTTAGCTCCCCCTAGGGGGCATACACATTTTACCCTATATATATATATAGAGGAAAATGGGGCTGCCCCTTAGGGGGAGCTAACTTAGCTCCCCCCGCCCTATTTTCTTCAAATTTTTTTATTTTTTTTGAAAATTTTTTCCGTGAATATTCATCACTATATTCCTATATTATGTCATAAAAATTTCGTGTGAAACAGAGACTCATACGGCCTCCATCCAGACAGTTATTTTTTTAACGGTAACATGATTTTTTAAATCGACCCCGTTTGGATGGAGGTCGTACGAGTCTCTGTTTCGCATGAAATTTGAATGACATAATATAGGGATTTAATAATGAATTTACACGGTTTTAGATTTCAAAAAAAATAAAAAAATTTAGTGAAAAAAGGACGGGGGAGCTAAGTTAGCTCCCCCTACGGGGCATACACATTTTACCCATATATATATAGAGGAAAGGGACCCTGCTCTGCAAAGCAGAGAACCTCCCTGCTGCACTGATCTTGACCGTCCGTCACGCGTCTGCCTTCACCGTTCGATCCAAAGACGAAGGTCCCCCACCTCTCCATACGAAGGACCCCTCCCAGCCCCACTTGCCCTCTCCCTCCCCGTGCGACCTCTGTAGACGCCTCTACCGGCCGACCTCCTCCCCCCTCTCGTGCCTCCACCGCCCGATCAGCAGTCTCGAATAATGCTGCCCTCTCCATGTGCGCGGCCTCGAGAACCGCCACCCCCTTCCCGTGCGAGCCCTCCAGCGCAGCCCCCGCCCTGTGCGAGCCCTCCAGTGCGGCTCCCTGCCTTTGCGACCCCTTCAGCTTTGTGCGCCTTCCAGCGTCGCATCATCCCTGTGCGAGCCATCCCCTCTCACGGGCGGCCTTAACATGTGCGAGAACTAATTAAATCATAGCAACTGGAATAAACATTCATTTGGCAGCTGTAAAAATAATAAAAAAAAATAAATCCTTGTACATGATAAATTATTTCGATTGAGAACAAAAAATTTGCTGGAACAAGCAGATGCTTAGAGCCTTGACATATGTCAAGCAATGGTTATTTTGCTAACTGAGCAGAGAATTAAAAGCCATATGCTTTCGAGCTTTAAACACTTGTATTGCCCCAAAACAATGGGTGCTATATTACAGTCATAGAAATTGGATCTATTTAAATTGTTGTTGTTATGATTATAATTCACGCAAATCAGGTTCAATACCGGGATGGTTTTGCTATTGGAAGTCTTCGCAACTGGAGGATTAAGTCTGATTTTTGTTCTGAATTCCATTCGTGTTTAATTATATACACATTTAATGGTCACCTTATGTAACGTTTAAAGAATAGGAAATAAAGGAGTGGCACATGCCCTATTTCCATTACTATAATAAAAAACATGGGGCAAATGGATCCATATCCTTCAGTTCATTGTCAATTTTCAATTTCTCATGATAGATGATACGTGAAGGTGTGCAATTCTCCAAACGATATGATGCCAAACCAGCAGGTTACCAGCTGGGAGCAATAAAAAGTTCACAAAATAAGGTGGCAAACGGATTGATTAAACAATGTCTATGATGCATATTACAAGGATTGAAATAGGATCTGCAGTTGCAGTAGTTTTGTCACATGTAATTGCGTTGCTTGTTGTATACAAATTTGTTACCTACTAAATGACAGTTGTTGTAATCCCACCTTCTAATTATAAAGTCAACTGATTAGCACTTGCGGGTAGACTTAGACCATTATATGGTGATATATGAGCATTTCTTTTTGCTATGGAAACCAATTCCATTTTGATGCACTACCATATTATCAGTGCTCTTTGTAATCCTTTTCAGTTGGATGTGAGCAGATAAATATTGTGGAATACAGCACCCCAGTTAACAAACGGGCTGCTATTTGACGCACATAAACTGGCATCATTTCAATGCCCTTCTTGATGCTGGTCATATCTTGCTTGTTGGTAAATGCATGCTCATTCTCAATAAACCACACTTCGATGCTAATCATTGCCAAACCGATTTGATGAAAAACTTAATTTTTCCATAAGCCTAATGTTTAAAGCATATATAATCCATTTACTCAACTTAATTGCCAAGGAAAGCGTTGGGGTTCGCACGGGGGAGGAGGGAGGATGCGAGCAAGAATAGCGGAGGAGCAAGTGGTTGCACTGGCGAAGGAGAAGGCATTCTCAGTGGAGAAAAATGAGGGAGGCAGTGGAGAGTGGTGAAGAAAGAACTACTTTTACTTTTCAAGAAGACTACGTGCTGATCCACTAGGCAATATCATCAGGGGCTAACTGATTGCTACATAGTTGAAAATAACTTTGGAAAGAACCCAAGAGATAAAATTACTTGTTCAACCCGCAATGGAGATATACCATATTTATTTCAATTCAAGCAAAGTTGGAAAGAGTTTCAGGGGGAGTACATACAAAAAAATGGGAAATGGGAAAAATACAATAAGAGAAAGATACAATTTGTAATAGTCATATATGAATTTAAACTGTAACTCAGAAGCTACCTAATGTGCAATTTTAAAACTGTGTTGAATCCACATTTCCAAAATGCAGTCTTCTACATCCAAACAACCATTCGATCTGATTGATGAAGCTCATCTCTTCCCCTTGTTAGTCAAACATAGAGTCGGTTCAACATCAAAAAGACCTCTAAAAAATTTCAGCTCTTTATCAATAAGAAGTCACATGGGACGTGTTTCCACATAAATTCTAATACATCAGTTATTAGGTGATGTATATTGGATCTACTCAGAGCAGATTCGAGACCCTTTTTCCATGTGAGGCAAATTTTAATTTACACAGTTGTGGAGCACAACTGTACATGTCATCAGCACTTCTCCACACAATTATCTCCACTTGACAGTAGCATCCTAGTATGAATATAATGACAGACTCGTAATAAAGCCAATATAAAGTTAAGGGCAAATAAGAGATGTAGATGTTGCTCAAACATCATAAGGTGTGTGCACTTCTCAAAAGTACTAGCAGTTTGAGATGCATTCTAATGATTGAACACAGTGTGATATATTAAACATCATCAAAGGCTACAATACATACTAATGCTTGAGTGTAAAACCACATTCAACTGTCAATTGTATTTTTACTACAATATTTAACAGTGATAATCATAAAAACGGTAGGAATTGGTCATGTATTTGTAGATAAGTATCATCTATCTTTCTGAACTTTCCCTTTTCCAGAAGGCCATATTTTTCTAATATAGATAAGTCCGACATTTTGTATCAAATACTTCAAAATCAATAATATATCACCCATTACTTTGGGGCAATACATGTGTTTAAAGTTCAAAAGCATATGTATCATAATTATCTGCTTACTTAGCAAAATGACATTTTCTTAACATATGTCAAGGCTCTAAGCACCTGCTTGTTCCAGCAGGATTCTTGTTCTAAATCACGAGCTATAGAACTAATTTATCATGTACAATGACTTATTTCTATTATATCATTTTTATAGCTAGGAAAAGAATGTTCATTTCAATTGGATCGGTTCTCGCAGATTGTCTCATTTGCTATGATTTAATTAGTTATTCGCATTCAAATTGGACCAGTTCTCGCATACGTTAAGGCCGCACATGAGAGGGGGATGGCTCGCACAGGGATGAAGCGACGCTGGAAGGCGCGCAAAGGAAGCTGAAGGGTTCGCAAAGGGATGTGGTTGCGTTTGAGGGCTCGCATAGGGTGGGGGCCGCGCTGGATGGCTCGCACGGGGAGGGGGCGGCTGTTCTCGAGGCCGCGCACGGGAGGGGGCAGCGCCGGAGGGCGTGCATGGGGAGGGCAGCGTTGCTCGCGACCATTGATCGGGCGGTGGAGGCGCGAGAGGGGGGAGGAGGCCGGCCGGTGGAGGCGTCTACAGAGGTCGCACGGGGAGGGAGAGGGCAAGTGGGGCTGGGAGGGGTCCTTCGTATGGAGAGGTGGGGGACCTTCATCTTTGGATCGAACGGTGAAGGCAGACGCGTGACGGACGGTCAAGATCAGTGCAGCAGGGAGGTTCTCTGCTCTGTAGAGCACGGTCCCTTTCCTCGTGTGTGTGTGTGTGTGTGTATATATATATATAAGTAGGTCGACAGCTTGACTTTCAAGGGTTCGGCTTTTCGACACTTTTCTCTATACAAAGACCCACTTAATAAGCTGGTCTTTTTCTTGAAAGCAAGCACCAAGCTCTAATAGAAAGGCGATAAGTCGGGAAGGCGGGCGGTGGACCTTGGCAAAAGAAGAGTCTCTTTCAGCGTCCCTTCCTACATCCTTGATGCTTGAGAATTTCTTCGCGCGAAGTCGATTCCCTTGTATAATTAGTAGTGGAAATGCGGATTGAATAACGTATGTAATGTAGCGAATCAGTCATCCTCTTCTTTTAAGTAAGTTCAGATAGAAATATGTGCAGCCTATTCGGATTCAATTGGCGGATGGGGATTCGAAGTCTTCTATCAAAGAGCGGATAAGATCGCAGCGGAAAAGAGATAACAGTTGCCGAGATCAAAGGTCTCGAGCGCGTCGAGGAAATTTCTCCAGGAATCAAAAAAGAGGGCCTCCTGGTCGTATAGGGGCGGGGGTATTGGGGAGCTTCCCTGAACTTGACTACTCGGCGCAAGAAAGGGGAATTTCTCCGTCACGCGACGGATGTGATTCGATAGATGAATAGGCGGGAGAAGAGCGCTGGTTCTTCGATCAAGTTTTTAATGACTTTATAGTCAGATCGTTCCTGCGTTTCGGATATTCAGTCTCATTCGAAGCTTTAGACAAGGGTGCTATTGAGATATTGGGCCCTTATGGTATCTCGTACACATTCCGACGATTGGCCGAGCGAATAAGTCAACTTCAAAGTGGATCTGTTGTGCGAAGAGTGCGTTATGAACCGTGGCCGCCTGCCTGGTTGGTGTCCGCTTTCCGGAAAAAGATCAGAACTCTAGCTCAACCGCTATAGCTGAAGAAGATGCCGTCTCCGGTCTGGTTCTCTGCAATTCAAGTATGAAGGATGCTGTGGTCTAGCTGAAGGCTACATCACTGAACCAGGCGCTATCGCTGCGCTGAGGTAAAGTGCTGTGGTCACCGCGGATATAGGTACTCTATATTTCGCCGTGAATTTAGCATCGTTTTTCCACCCTTTCGCAGTGTAGCAGTCAACTGCTGAAAAAATGATGTATAGTAGAAAAAGGTGCGTAGCGGGAAAGCCGTGAGAGAGATGAGAAATTCCATAGTCAAAAAGCCGTCTAGTAGTACCGGGGAATTCGAAGAAGGACAGTCAGTATATGAGATTTCCAGTCCTACACTAGTCTTCCACACACATCCTGAGCTCCTAGCTTCGGGTCGTACCTAGCCCCGGGATTCGTCCATTCTTGCTCCTCAACACGACCCGGGATTCGCCTTGAGATCACTCCTTGCCTTGATTGACGGGATGACTTTTCCGGTGGGTTTGTCACGCATGGTCAACCTCGCCTCCCGCAATTATATGTCTAGAGCTCGTAGCTTGTGAATGCGGATAGGTCAGATTTCCCTCTCCTCTCCCTGATTGTCCTAGTACAGACTTTCCTTTCATTCATATACTTATACGAAAAAACCCTGTGACTAATTTTCTCGCTCTTTCCCTCGTCTCCGCTTAACAGCTTCTAGTCTGCCCCGCTAGTCAAAAGCCCTTTCGGCTCGCAAGGCTAGGGAGACGTCATTAAAAGGCCGAGTCTAAGCTTCTAAACAAAAATGCTCTAAGCTTCCTAAAGAAGTCAGATCCATACGCCCTGAGGTCCCCTGCTACGAATATCTAGTAGTGAGGCCTTAAAGAGCCCGGCTCTTTTTTCCGACCTCAGTCTCACCGCAGGCTGATCACACATACTTCCCACCACACCTAGGTAGGTCAGGTCAGTAGCAGTACACACTTTCAAGTCAGTTCTCGTCCCTGCTCGCTTAGCTCGCTCCAGACCTCTTCAAGCTTTTCCGGGACCTTTGAGTTCGTGCTTGGAAGAGCGGAAATCGCCCCTTTAAGATCATATGGATCTGAGGAAGGCTAGCTAATCATGAGATCCGAGTGAGGGTAGCTAATCATGAGTTCGGGTTGTTGGGTCTGAAGGTGGTCGGAAAGCTAAATCAGCAGCAAAGTCTTTTAAGCAAAGTCAGACACTTGATCTTCCCAGCTTTTTGTATAATTAGTTGTTGAGAGTTTGATCTAGTTTGAGCAACAGACTATCGATCCCCGGGTATATGACGTCTGTCTAACCGCCGCCTAGCATTAGAGTCGACCTTACGGGTGGGATATAAATAAATTGATAATCTTAACCCGCTCCGCAGCTTCTACTCTTCTGCTTCTCATCCTGGGCAAGAACTTGAAGAGGCCGATCTCCCACCAGGGTTCAGCCCCAAAGTAGTACTGTGCCTCAAGGCCTCAAGCTACTAACCTTTGTCGAGCGGCCACGCTTTCTTATATCCCAAACCTCCACGAAGAAATACTACTATATAACATCAGGCCAGAAGCCTGGAATCCGCTTTTCTTAGCCTCTTGCTTCGCTACCGCAACTAAATACTCGGGGCATAGTCGATAAACCATACTAGTCTGCTTTTCTTACCTGCCCACAGACGACCCTATAGTAGTGACGTGGTGACCTCCCTCCCGAACTCGCTTATGGGGGATGACCTGTCGGCTACCAAGCCCTTGCTGCTGCTCTAAGATAAGTAGTTCTCCAATTGGTCTGCCTTGCAAAATCCTACTATCTTGCCGGAAGAATCCTCAGGTACGGCTGGTATAGAGCCTCAGATTAGCTCGAGGGAAGTGCGTATAACAGAGGACCTCGTATGAATTCGAACTAGATTGCTCCCGGGAAGAGAGTGAAGCGAGAGGGGATGAATAGTGGGAAAGGAATCATCACTTTCAAGACGAGAATTTCCAAGTTCCCGCTTGTTCAAAGCGTCAACCAAGAGGCATAGATAGCGCTATCCCCCGGAGGAAGAACTAAGAATAGGGAGCCTCCTCTCATGAGGAGGCAAGTTCCCTCCTCCCTACTTTTACACCGTTGGATTTTATCTCCTCTCACCGTCAGATTTTATTCCGTTGTCCAATGAATGCTGCAAAATAAAAACCTCTCTTCCCTCTTCGAAAATTGTATGACGCCCGCGGGGCCCACCGCCTCTTTTCCCGTGTGAATGGCAAAGGTTTTCTGCCGCGGAACCTCCACCTTCCGCCCGCGCCTCTGCTCCCAATCTCACGCACATGTTGGATCAAGACTATCTCTCCCTTATTTCCAATAGTCCCCTCCCGTCTCTCCTGGAGCATTATCGTGTAAAGGAGCCCTGAAGACACATTATTGTTAATGTGCAGGCGGTATCTTCATAGTGATTAGCATAGTGGAGCATGCACGATGAATTAAAATCTATGACGATGTATAAATCATGTTTTTAATTCGAAAATACGAGTATTCCCTCATTGTGGGGCATGCGTGATGAATTAAAGACCACGGGTTATCAGGATGTAATCTGAGTATCTTTATGATATTCTTAATTCAGAAAAATAAAGCAGGCAAAAAGGCTAACTGGTATTGTAACGGTCTAAATTTTATAGCAGTAGCTCTGCTACTAAGAACTTGTGATAAAAATGATACTAATGTCTAAATTGACGAGATAGAAGTTGTAAAAAATTGGTTGCATCTTTAAATGTAGCTTCCTCAATGTTCAGCAAAATCCAATTCATAATTATTGCTTGTTTTCATATCTAACAGTCTTTTATATAATATTTCTTTCAGTGCATTTTCAAAGGATCTATTTTGTATGATCTCATCCTCAACGGTTATTTATGGACGACAAACACTTCCTACATCCTAAAGTAAAATACACAAACTGCAAACTACCCCAAAAGCAATCGATTGAAGGCACACAGCAATTCAATACAGAAGATAAAGAACTATAATATTTCTGGTTTTTTTACAACGACGACTCTACCCCCAAAGCGTTGAACGAGTTCTAATATTTTTGCTTGAGGATTGAGTTGCATCATTATATTGATTACTGAAGAATAATATAATGTACATTTTCAGAAATCTGTCTTTTTCTATTATTGTTATCCTACAAAGCCCTGATTGAGTTCTAAACAAATTTTGTTATTTTTCTGCTTTTCATTAAGTCTGCAGTGGAAGGAGCAATTACCGTTGATATTAATCTCAATTACACGACCTGTTTCCAACGTATATCTTTCACCTTGTAAGTTTTGAGACACTGAGAAGAAATGCAGCTACTGGGATATTTTTAATAAGGCTACTTTGTTGAAACTATAAAGTAATTACTATTTGTCTTTATCTTGAAATTAGTATTTAATCTAAATATTGGAAGGATGGTTATTTTTAAATTGTCCTCGAAGCTAAAAATTATTACAATTTTGCCAGACGACAAGGTCCTCTTTAGCAAACAAAATGCTAAATTTTGGAGTTTACAGTACCAGAAGTCAATTCAATTCTACTCTAAAATATTAATCTCAAACAAGATTTTAATTGCAATATGAAGATGTCTAGATCTTATAACGAATTTCAGTTATTTTATTGGATTGGATAAATTTGAAAGATTTCATAAACAAATTAATTTTGATGAAAATTTCATTAGCAACTTGGCCTTTTTCATTACAGAGGTCA